>JAJOZX010000662.1:100000-427500 GCA_023014485.1 Bathynomus jamesi | reverse complement strand
CCAGTACCTTGCCAACCAAAAATAAGTCACGGTCCATATCAATTGCGGACCAAGTCACAATTTACAACCATATACATTACAATATATATACTTAGGAGGAAAAGTGTAGGTGTGGTTGTAAAGACTGTACAGTAATGTAGAAATGTGTGTGCACCCATTATGGTCTCCCATTTAAAGGTGTTTGTGGGGCAAGTGAAGATCATGAGTTTTTCAATACCTTACAGTAAGTACTATGGGGTTCACCGCTCGGCAGAGGAATCTCTTTAAATGGGGTGTGTAAGGACAGAGAGTATCCCCTAACCCAAGATGCTGCCTCCCTATATCCCACAACACTTGTAAAACTATGTTTTCTTAAATTTGTTCTACATCTTGGCTTAAATAATTTCATACTATGACCTCTAGTCTGGTTATTGTGATCTTTAATGAAACGAGAATCAAAATCTATCTTATCCAACCCTTAATTTTACTACCTTAAACTATACCCAATTATCAACATATGCGTCTAATCGATTTTTAAACATGTTTATAAACGCGCTACTAATTACTTCTACCGGCAAACTATTCCAGCTATTTACTATTCTATGCGTAAAAAAGTTTTTCGCAACTGCTGTCTCGAACCTTCTCTCTGTCTACGTTATCGAACCCATTCATAATTTTGAAAACCTGGAATAGATCACCCCTTAGCCTCCTAGTCTCGAGTGTAGTCAATTTTAACTCTTTAAGCCTATCCTCGTACGACTTTGACCTAAGCGACGGAATCATCTTAGTTGGTCGTCTTTGAACAGTTTCGATTTTGTCTATATCTTTGCTCATATACATATTCCAAAATTGGATCGCGTACTCCAAATGGAGTCTAACTAATGATTTATAAAGAGGAACTATAACATCGCGCGATTTGTACTCAAAATTCCGAGCTATAAAACCTAACACTTTGTTCACTTTATTGACCGCTGCTGTACTTTGTTTCGCTACTTTTAAATCACTAGTGACTATAACTCCGAAATCTTTTTCCTGCTCTACGCTTATCAATTCTTTCCCTGACATACTGTACTATACGCAAAATTACTGTTACGCGAACCTATATGTAAAATTTTGCACTTATCGACGTTAAATCTCATTTGCCATGTGACTGACCAATCAACGATTTTATTCAGATCATTCTGGATTTTATCTCTATCTTCGTCATTAATCGCCCTACCACCCAGCTTCGTGTCATCCGCAAACTTTGAAACTGTACTGACTAGGCCGACATCTAAATCGTTAATATATATAAGAAAAAGCAAGGGGGGGCCCAATACAGAACACTGAGGAACGCCACTCGCTACATTACCCCAACACGACTCCGCTCCATCAACGACCACCCTCTGTTTCCTACCTCGCAACCACTCTTCTATCCAATTTATTACTGCACCCCTGATTCCATGAGCCTTAGTTTTCTCAATGAGTCTTTTGTGCGGTACGGTGTCAAACGCTTTTTGAAAATCTAAATACACTACATCAACCGCCCGATGACTATCGTAAACGTTAACCACGCTTTGAAAAAATTCTAAAAGATTAGTTAAGCAAGATTTGTTTCGCCTAAAACCGTGCTGCGTATTTCTAACTAAGTTATGCACTTCTAAGTGTTCGACTCTACAATCCCTAATTATTGATTCCAGTAGCTTACCTACAACAGACGTTAAACTGATTGGCCTATAATTTCCCGCAGCACCTTTATCGCCTTTCTTAAAGATAGGTGTTACGTTTGCTAACTTGAAATTATCTGGTACGCACCCCTCAGAAATAGACGCATTAAAATCTTTGTTAGCGGCACAACAATGCTATCTTTTAATTCTTTTAGTTGTATGGGATATATGGAATCCGTCCCTGGTGATATACGCGTTTTTATTTTATCAATATAGCGCATTACCTCCCCTTCACTAACCACAATATTATCCAAAATATTACCATTATCAAAGGGTATTATGTCTATGACCGTAGGGATATTCGTTACATCTTCTATAGTAAAAACTGACGTAAAGAATTCGTTTAGCAAGGTAGCCATTTCCTTGTTTTCAGAAACTAGATCTCCGTTAACCTTTTTCAACGGCCCCAAGACACTTTTTGCTGCATTTCTATTGTTGACGTATTGAAAGAATCGCTTGTGGTTTTCTTTACCCTCACGAGCTATGGAGATTCCAAATTCGCGCTTGGACTATTTTATCACACTTTTCGCTTCACGCCTTAGAGATATGTAGTTGTTTCGTAACCATAAATTGTCTTTATCGCACTTATGTAGCCTAGAAGCCCTATCTCTACTCTTTATAATATCTCCTAATCTACAGTAGAAGTAAACCACAAGGGCTTGTTATTTACCTTCGCACGCTTAATTTTGTAAGGTACACATTCCTCAGTTATAGTCCTAAATACTGTTTCAAACGATTCCCACATTAGTTTTGCGTTGGAGTTCCCCATTACGTTTTCCCAATTGACGTGTGACAAGTCTTTTCGAAATTTACAAAAGTCTGCGTGCTGGAAGTTAGGAATTTTAGTCGAGTTAGCTCGTTTCGAGTGACTTACTGAGAGGACAAACTCTCCCATATTGTGATCGTTATTGCTTAACGGTTCTATTACTTGAAGATCAGTAATTAGCCAATCATCCGTAGTTA
Organism: Bathynomus jamesi; assembly: GCA_023014485.1. NCBI lineage: Eukaryota > Metazoa > Arthropoda > Malacostraca > Isopoda > Cirolanidae > Bathynomus > Bathynomus jamesi. The sequence goes on along the minus strand of JAJOZX010000662.1, from coordinate 424,852 downwards.
TTATAAATCTAAAATACTGTCCAACCTCGTAGGTTCCCCAACCTTTTGAATAAGAAAGCTATCCTCGAGAAAATTAACTAAACGATTACCTTCCGCGTCTCCCTGCATTGTATCGTAATTCACGTTGGCGCAATTAAAGTCACCCATAACTAAAGCCTGCTCATTACCTATTATTCTCTTTAGTTCACGATATAACGCTTCGTCCCTATCAGCTGTTTGATTAGGGGGCCTATATATAACAGCAACAACAAGTTTGAAATCGTTCAATTTAAGTTCTGCATAGTCGAATCTATTGGTTCTGGAATTGTGTGCTTTACTTCTATAACGTTCGCAATATTATCTTTGTTATACAACAAAACACCGCCTCCTCGCCTACCTATTCTGTTTTTAACAAAAAGTCTATAACCTCTAATTTGATACTCCCCTACAAAGTCACGTGTTTCAGTGCTAAGCCACGATTCATTTATCGCAATTAAATCATAGTCTTTACAAGCAATTAAAGAAAAAAATTCGTTTATTTTATTTCGTAAGCTACGAACATTTAAGGACAGAACCTTCAAATTGTTTGTAATTGCGACACCTTCGCGAGCGCAGGAGAAATTTGTGGAATTTACGATGGGACCATTCGAGTTACGGCAGCCTGAATAGAAGAGACAGTATTATGAAATAGTCTTCCTAAACGCGCAACTCCAACGTCATTAAGATGAAGTCCATCTCCGACGAACAAGTCCCTCCTTCCAAAAATTTGCAAAATACACTCCTTCCTGTTGGCAAAAAGACTTTAGGTTATTGTTAATATAGGTCGCCTTGCTGTAGAAATCGTTACGTTGGATAATTCGAGGAAGTATACCTGTTAAAACAATCTTATTAGTTTTTTCCTTTAATCGCTCTAGTAAGTCCCTGTACCTAGCCAGCAGTTCTTCCGATCCTGAATTTAAAACGTTATTAGTACCGACATGAATAACATACGTTGTGTCCTCGACGGTACCGTCTGTAAAATGGTCAACACTATTAGTTATATCCAAAGGTGGGCACCCGGGCCTCAAAAAGGACCGACGGTCCCGGTCCCGGTCCTTGCCTCAAACTGGACCGACGGTCCCGGTCACGGTCCTTTCTGAAGATAGGACCTAGGAACGACTCGGTCCTCGGTCACTATATATAATATAAGTGAAAAATTTTATTAAAATGAAAAATGAAATTAAAGACACCGGAAATCTTTAATTTTATTAACGTAAATTATAATTAATACAATACATAAATGATGAAAAAAGTTATTAAGTTAAATGCTTGAGTTTCCCTTCAAGAAGACTAGCATTTCAAAATGGCTGTCACTGAGCCCTGACCTTTTCGGCTTGAGGACGTCCTTCCCCAAAGAGAAGAGCCTCTCCACGGCGGCACTGGATGGTGCCAGGTGTTGAAACAAGTTTCAGTTCAGTCTCAGTCTCTTTCTGAGTCTTCTGGAGGAAACGATCCATCTTCTTTAGAACTTCAAATAATCACTAAACACACTAAAATCACTAAAAAAGACCGTCCGGACCGGACCGTCCGGAATTGCTTAAAAATGGACCGTCGCTCCTCATTTCGGTCCTCACTGAGAAAAGGACCCACTTTCCCGCTCACGGTCCTTAAAAAGGACCGAGTTCCTGGAATTCGGTCCTTTTGGAACTCGGTCCTGCCCACCTTTGGTTATATCCTCCACCCTTGCACTAGGGTAGCAGTAACGGCGCCTACGACGAGGGTTTCTCCCACAGAATTCCTCGAGCTGTCCTCGAACAATGGAATCGCCAACGAGTCGTATTTCTGGTTCATCAGCATCTTCGAAACCTAAAACAGAAAACTTATTGTTTGTTATTACTGGTAGACAAGTCTTAGGTTTTCTCAATGGGGCTCCATTACGCACTCGAACGAAGGGTTGGGAACTAGGGGAAGAGAGAGGGCTATTAGTACTATTTATATTATTAGTAAAAACTGAAGCAGGAGGGGTCGTAACTGGAGTCTCAATGGATTCTAATTTTGCCGTCAGGAGCCACATGCTTTCTTCAAGCCTAACTCTGGCCTCCCTCTTACGTTCTAACTCGTTCCTCAGGACTTCAATGCTTGAGCACCACCTGCAAACTAACTGTTCATTATTATTAGCCATTGTAAACGCGTAAGCGGCAAATTTCCTTTCACAGCGACTGCAAGTGCTTGACGGGGGTGCCATGCTCTTAATTAGTTAAAAAAACAGTACCGTGCAAAAGTATGAGACCACTGTCAATCTGATAACTCTTACATAATCTGTCGTATGAAAATTGGTTTTGATACTAAAATACACATTAACTAGAACCTCTGGTTGATACTAACGTATAACTAAGTTATTACTTAAGTGTATAAAGTTGTATTAGCTGGATGACCCTCTAGTCTGCATAAATTGTACTTGAGAGTTGATTTATTATATTACTTATAACGCATGTGTTTAAAGATCTAGCGAACTATTGATAATGGATCTGCAGTAAATGCTCCTAAACTATTGTTATATCATTATATACAATTAAAAGTATTGACATATTCACTTAAACTCTGAAAAACAAATTTATCCAAAACGTTTCTCATTATAATCCTAATTCATGCTGTTTTTTTCTTTCACAAACTTAAGAAATGACGAAAAGTACAATTTCTGATGATATTAGATATAAAATAATACATTTGCATGGTGAGCGACTGAGTCAAAGAAAAATAAGTGAATCTACAGGTGTTTCCAAAACTGGTGTAAAAACAATCTTGGCTCGTCAGAGATCAAATGGGACCCCCAGTTGATCGTCCTAGATTAGATAGGCCTTCTAAGCTTTGTCCATCTGATCTACAATATCTTAAGATTACTTCCCTTCGAGAAAGACGCAAATCCAGCACTTTACTTTCAGCAGATCTCGAAAAAACAACAGGTGTCTCAGTTGATCCCTCTACTGTACGAAGGAAGCTTAACTCAGTAGGTCTTAAAGGACGTGTTGCAGCAAAAAAGCCACTTTTAAGGAATGGAAATAAAGAGAAGAGAAGAAAATATGCTTTGGAACACAAGTATTGGACATCTGAGATCTACTGAGTTAAGCTTCCTTCGTACAGTAGAGGGATCAACTGAGACACCTGTTGTTTTTCGAGATCTGCTGAAAGTGAAGTGCTGGATTTGCGTCTGTCTCGAAGGGAAGTAATCTTTAGATATTGTCGATCAGATGGACAAAGCTTAGAAGGCCTCTCTAATCTAGGACAATCAACTGGGGATCCCATTTGATCTCTGACGAGCCAAGATTGTTTTTACACCAGTTTTGGAAACACCTGTAGATTCACTTATTTTTCTTTGACTCAGTCCCTCACTATGCAAATGTATTATTTTATATCTAATCTCATCAGAAATTGTACTTTTCGTCATTCCTTAAGCCTGTGAAAGAAAAAAAACAGCATGAATTAGGATTATAATGAGAAACGTTTTGGATAAATTTGTTTTTCATATAATAATTCAACACTCAAGTCCAATTTATGCAGACTAGAGGGTCATCCAGCTAATACAACTTTATACACTTAAGTAATAACTTATTTATATGTTAATATGAACCAGAGGTTCTAGTTAATGTGTATTTTAGTATCAAAACCAATTTTCATACGACAGATTATCTAATAGTTATCAGATTGACAGTGGTCTCATACTTTTGTACGGTACTGTATATATATATATATATATATATATATACACAATGGCGTAGCCAGAAATTTCTAATGGAGAGGGGTTTACACATGCAATATTATTCAACAAATTTTCAATTATATATCTGCACGACGGTGATGAATCACTCATTTTAAATCAGCATATGGATTAAAAAAAAGTACTACACATTTGTATGTTGGACAAATAATACAGGGTGTCCATAAATGTTTACCCTGAAAACAGTATGCTCTCATGTTTTAATGACGAATCTTACATCCGTTTTCTTTTTACAGGTGATCTCATACACGCATAGAGTTTCTGTGCTGGTGTGTTTCGTCTACCGCATTCGCTGCTAGGAGCACTGTAGTAGCTGTTCAGTTAAGATGGCGTCTGTGACAGAGAAGGCACAATGTGTTGTGTGGCTTGCAGAAACAAAATCTCCTGTCAGTGTTCGGCGAAGGTTCATAACAAAGTATGGAAAGAATCCAGCTGATGTGACCTTAATTCAGTCGTGGATGAAAAAATTCTTGGAAACTGGAAACGTGGAAAAAGGAAAGAGCAGTGGTAGACCATCATTTTCCGATGGGACGGTGGAAAACATTCAGACTGCTTTCACACGGTCACCAAGGAAATCGGTGAGACAAGCTTCATGCCAACTAAAGATACCGAAGTCTGCGGTGCACAAGGTGTTACACAAACGTTTGAAGTTACACGCCCACAAGGTACAAATTGTTCAAGAACTGAAGCTTGATGACCGTCCAAAACGTGAACAATTCGCTATTGACATTTTGAACAGCATTGACAAGGATGACGAGGATTGACGGCAAATGTGTGGCGTGAGTGTGAATACCGTTTAGACATTTTACGTGCCACTAGGGGTGCACATGTGGAAGCTTATTAAGTTCATTAACTATGTATCAAAACTTTGTATGTTTATCTACTTATGATTAAAACTGTGTTTGAATACGAGTATTTATTTAAAAGTTATAACATGCTTTAATCAGGGTAATCATTTATGGACACCCTGTACTTTGCTGTGTATTGATCGCGTTTTTAATTCCTGTCATTTTGCAATGTACTACATATGTATTTATTAAAAACATGTAAAAACCAATGATGATATGTACATATACAGTACGTTACATCTCAGATGCAGTACAGGAATCTAGGTTTGTAAACATTTAGACATAGATGTGTGTGTGTGTGTGTATAATATATATATATATATATATATATATATATATATATAATATATATATATATATATGCATTTAAACAGGAACAATCTGTAAACTCCAAACAGCATATCTTATAGAGCACAATTATGATACTTCAAGTGGAAACTGAGCCGACGTGTTGTTTGCTAAGTGAGATAGTATACCTTCTACATTGACATGAATATCTCGGTGGATGTTGAGTAATGCTTAGCCCTTAAAAGGGCTAAGTTTCCAACGTTAACTAAATAGTTTCTGCTATACTCTGTACTTATAGGCGGTATGCAAACTAGCGTCTTCAAAGTTCACCCTGTAAATAACAAGCGCAAAACACGTACATACAAATTATGCACACCTCTGAATTTATATCGCTTCGTCTAGTTTTTAATTAAGTAATTCAAACTTAATTTTAAAAGTAATTGATCGTTATCGTAATGGACCGTGAATAAATGTTCGCTATTATTTTGTTATACTTCTCGGGTCCTTGGGTTTTTTTAACCCCCGAAACCACCCCGTGGCTATGCCAATATATATATATATATACCGTATATACCCGAGTATAGGTCGATCTCGTGTATAGGTCGACCCTTGATTTTTGACCAAGAAATCATTAATTTATCATATGCCTCGTGTAAAGATCGATCCCAGTTGTTGAGGGTAGTGGAACAACAAATTAGGGTAATAAAGCACTATATTTTATGGCATATAAAACTCATTTCCGAAAACTAGAAACTGGCAACTGCGTCTAGGTGACTTTAAACACGTCATCATGTATAGACAGGTTACTGATAACCAACTGTGTAACAGCCATTTCCAATTGTATCTTGGTAATCTTAATAATTGGTACATATTTTATGTTTTCATTGTTTACTGGTACTAAATGGTAAATATTTTTCATGTCTGAAGCTAACAGTAGCTCATAACCCTCCCCATCGTGCATGGATTTCAACCCCACGAAAATGTTACCCTTATATAGGTCGACCCCCTAATTTTTGCCTAAGAATTCAGTCTTAAAAACGCGACCTATACACGAGTATATACGGTATATAGTATTCCAAATTCATATTTCATACTAGAGTATGTGTATAATCTCTTAGTTAGGTTATAAATTTTGACCTTTCGTAAACACTGACATAATTTTTGGACTAAAAGATTTTCTATTATAGTGCTAAGAAAGTTATATAATATATGTATATATATACACACACATAGGTATACCCCATTATTCATAGCTTCGATATTCGTAGCTTCGCTTATACCGTTATACGTAATATATTTTCTAACCCTAAATTCCGCTATTCGCAAACCCAGCTCCGTTATTCGCAATGCCAGATAAGGGAAAAAATAATCCACAATTCCGCCTGCTACCAAACGTAGCGCAGCATGCCCGTATCGCAGGTCATTATTCAAGAAAAGGCACGGTCTTTGTGGCGAGATGTGAGGAAGGAAGTCGTTGGTGAAGGTGAGAGCAGTGGTGGTGAAACTTTCAGTGCGAGTTGGGGGTTGTTTGACTCCAGTCGGGGAGTGGTTTGAGGAAATAAAAGTACATTATAGGTATGTTTATTCTTTTATTGATGTTATTCATAACTTACTATGCTAATACAGGTCTGTACTTGTGTTTTATACTTGCTGTTATGTATCGTATGGGAACGTATCCAAACATCTTACCTTCTGAAAAATGGCCACCGGAACGCATCCCCCGATAAAACATGTATTTATGTGGGAAAAAATGATTAGTTATTCGCAATTTCGCTATTCGTAATGAGTCTGAGGAACATAACTCTTGCGAAAACCGGGGTATACCTGTATATATATATATATATATATATATATATATATATATACATACTGTGTATATATATATATATTATATATATATATATAGAGAGAGAGAGAGAGAGAGAGAGAGGAGAGAGAGAGAGAGAAATTAGATTGGTTTCTGGTCACTAAGCAAGATAACACAATACAACACAATACAATTAAAATACATTTTCCATGTATACTCGTATATACTGTATGTATCACAGGATGTGATACCGTGTCGTTGTTCTTCGGGAAAGGAAAGATTATGGCTTGAACGTATGAAGGAACTTCGGTGAAGAAATGACGCAGACGATGAAAAACCTCTCCCCGATCAGAGAGGGGGATGAAAGTTTCCAAACCCTTCAACGATTCGTGTGCCGCCTTTCTGACAAAGACTTCAGACTGAAACAAGTCAGTCTCCTTCGGAAAGCGTTATTCTACCACAAAACCCAAAAAGTAGAATGACTCCCACCAACAGCAGATGTTCTGTTACTACATTCGAAAAAACCCTCTATCAGGCGTTCATCTGGGTCAGAAGTGGCACTCCTCTTCTGGAAATGCCATCTCCAGAAGAGTACGGATGGAAGAAAGTCTTAGACACTCCCTCCTGGAGTCCCCATTGGACGCCCCAGCCACCTCTTGCACTACCTCAGCAGTGCAGATGTAAGAGGCCATGTCATTCCTGCACTTACGAACAGTCTGCACTCGGCCGTGCACTTGTTCCTGCAGGAAGTGAGGATGAACAGATAAGCTCATGGTCACAAACGCCTAATACAGTTTCTGTCATGAGCGCTCCCAATGTCAGTAAAAAAACTGCAAATCAATTCGTTTCATTGTGCCCTCCACTTTGATATACCACACGATTTTTTTTTTTTTTTGTAGAAAAAACTATAACGAACCTTGGTCGTGACCTTGGTCATGAATCAAAGTCACAGTTCAGGTTATCACAATTATCATAATTACTTTTGTCTTATCGAGACGTTTGATATGATACGTTACATGGCATAGTTTATGCTATTTTTAGAGAAAACAAACCCATTGGTCACCTGGTTGACAATCTCACCTCGTGTGTGTGACCTGATAACCTGACGGGTTGCACGTGTCCTACAAGGTGCCTTTATTTTATTACAAGGATCATTTTGACACCAGAACAAGCTTTCTAGACCGTTGGCTCCAGGGAGCCAATTTAGAGGCATTTTTAGCATTTGGCCTTAAAACCTTCATTGACCTTATCCTTGGAACCTTTAGAGTAAAAAAATTTCGATCACCTCATAAAACATCTAAACTAAAATTCAAGCTTTTGACCACTGTTGCGGCAAAGTTGTCATTTTTTACAGCTATTCCCCTAACTAATAAACAGTATCTCAACCCAAACAATACATTTCATTTCCCAAGAAAACTAGATTTCATCTCTCTTTGTTGGTGTGACACAATTCAGTCTATTTTTATATCTCCCCTCTCTTATTTGTTTCCTGTTCAAAGAAGACAATATCCTCCTCATTCCTGATAGAATACTGAAAATAAGTAATAAAACGTGTAAAGTATGTACTAAGGGCACTCAATATATTTTGCCCCCCCGTTTTTCTTAGCTAAATAATAGGCCATGGGGATAAAATATCTCTTGGGCCGTAAGTTTGAACTTTCTGCGCTTCACATAACCGGATTTTTCCAGTTTGAACCTCCCCTCTTCGTATAAAACTGCTTTTAAACGCCTCTGTATAAAACCGATGATTAACGCAGTTTCGAAAATGGCGTCTGACAGTGATGTGCGTCGTAAACAGAGAGCTGTTATCGAGTTCTTAACCGCAGAGAAGGAAACAGTTGGAAATATTTACAAACGTCTACAAAACGTTTACGGATATGCTGTTGTTGATCGAAGCACAGTTGGACGCTGGTCTAAACGTGTGAGATCATCGGAGAGAGGGAGAGCCAGCCTCGATGATGAGCCACGCAGCGGTCGCCCGGCATCGGCTGTGACGTCTCACACTGTGCAACGTGCTAACAGCATCATTCGATCAAATTGGAGCGTCACATACAAGGAGCTATCACTGGGGCTAGGAATTAGTGAAGGAGGGGTGAATACGATAATTCAGCAACTGGGATACTCAAAAGTGTGTTCACGGTTTGTTCCTCGCCAACTGACCCAAGATCACAAAGCCCAAAGGAAAGAAATTGCTTCCGAGTCGTTGGTTCGATACGAGACAGAAGGGGAATACTTCCTTTCACGAATTGTGACTGGGGATGAGACTTGGGTACACCACTTTGAACCTGAAACAAAACGCCAATCCATGTAGTGGCATCACGTAGACTCCCCACGCAAGGAAAAGTTCAACATGGCTCCCTCTGCAGGAAAGGTTATGGTCACCATCTTCTGGGACATGAAAGGGGTGATTCTGGTGGACATTATAGAGAAAAGGCAAACAATCAACTCAGAGGCATATATTGCTACCCTACAGAGACTCCAGAGACGTATAAAGCGAGTTCGACCGGAGAGAAAACTGGAAGACGTCCTTCTTTTGTACGATAACGCAACACCACACAACAGTTTGCAAACAAGAGAGGCCATCACAAAAATGCGCTTGACTATGTTACTCCACCCTCCATACAGCCCGGATCTGGCACCTTCAGACTTCCATTTGTTTGGGCCAATGAAGGATGCTATTCGTGGAAGAAAGTTTCAGAGTGACGATGAGGTTGTTGAGGAGGTTAAGAGGTGGCTCCAGCGGAACCCAGCGGACTTTTACCAGCAAGCAATAAAGGCCCTTGTTTCGAGGTGGAGGGAAGCTGTAGAAAAGAATGGAGACTATGTGGAAAAATAAAAACTTGTGAAAAGGTATGTAACTACTTGTGTACAAAATTTCTGGAACTTACTAGGAAACTTGGAAAGAAAAAGAAAAGGTGGGGCAAAATATATTGAGTGGCCTTCGTAATATAATGTGGGCTCTTATTACATTTCCCTCATTTATTGACATAATAATATTTTTTTAATTAGTATGCATCGTTTCTGAAGAGAAATTCGCTCTCTCTCTCTCTCTCTCGCTATATATATATACACGACTGGCTCAGATTCACATTAAACGTATGAACGTCTTTATTTTGAAATAACCTGCAGGAAAAATTTAAAACATTCACTCCGAGTATTTTCGTGTGGGTGTTGGTGTGGGTGTGGGTGGGTGGGTGTGGGTGCGTGGGTTTGGGTGTTGGTGGGTGGGTGTGGGTGTTCACTTCAGTGAAAATTTTAATGCATGCAAAGCTAAAAAGAACGAGCGCCTGAACTTTCTTGAATATAAAGATAATTTTTTTATTACCGAACCAGATTTATAGGTTTTCCTTTATATATACAAAAATAATGGCAAATAAAGACAGCTCGAAAATATCCGTAATTATCTTTCTTTTCTTCTCTTTCCTTTATAGGGTATTAAAGAGAAAGAACCCAACCTTTCGAAAAAATATAGAGAAATACACTTCCTATTTATAATTCCTTGCTGATTTATTTTCGTTTCGGGGGGTAACTGTTTGTTGGGGGTGGGGAGCTTTTTTCTACTGGGGAATATTCATTTTCTGATCCACTTTTTTTCATTAAATACATTTTTCATGGTGCCAAAGTAAATACGTATCTCGATATTTTTGGAATTCACTCTTTTTTTTTTCTTTGGAAGGGGTGCGAAGGGACGGAATTTTCAATTTACTCGTGGATAAATTCTTTTTTTTCTACTAAAATTCGACTGGAGGAAAATGTCATTTTTTGGTAATTTATTTTACAAAACCATAAAAATAAAATTAAAAAAAGTCATAATTTGTTGGTCTTTTTTCCCTTAATCAATATTTGCTATCAGTGCGGAAGTGATGTTTTTGGAGCTGTTTAACCTCCTTCGTAAAGACAAAGGTCATGAGACGGAGGAAACCTACAACTTTAAGTGGAAGCATCTTCTGGACGGAGAAGATGGCCATCCATCCATCCATCCAACTACTACTACCAGGAACAAATGTCGCTTAACGTCGCTGATCTACAAGAAGCGGTATGACGACATGGCCAAGGCGTAGCCCTATCAGTACGGAATAAAAACAAGAATTTGGAAGTATGTTCTTTTAAAGAATATTCTTCAGTTCAAAGCACTCGAATATGTGCAAAAACTCACTTCTCATGGGAATTACTGAAATCTCACAGAGTAAGAGTTTTCCACATAAGACAACTCGATAACAACAGCATAACATAATAACAACATAAATAATTCCTATATACACTTTTAGAGTACCTGTATTGCAGCTTGTTTCAGTTACGTGGTTGGAATACAGTTTTTCGGCTCAAGAAACTAACTTCACCCGAAAAAATCGCCCGGTTAGGCTATTATTAATGCTCCGTTACATTCTTATTGACGCCCGTTTCGTCGACGTTAAGTTAGTTTGGTTAGGTTAGGTTAGGTCAGAAGCCGTTCCAGCTGGTCAGAAACTAGTTAGTTGCTCCTCTTTACGTCCTGAGATTTAAGGGGGGAGGGGGCACTTTGACGGGGCTAACGTCACCAACCGGTAAAAAGAAGTCCTTTTTAAAAGGGGACTGGGTAGGGTCAAATACATTACATGCAGCGAGCTCGTCACTGCACACTTCCCTCCCTATTTCTCAAACTGGCTTGGGACAGTCCTTCGCTGCGTTAACTGGTCAGGAGACAATACTGCACCAGTTTGGTTCTTGTGCTGATCGTGACGTAACGCTCCAGATAAAACAAAATGCTAAAATTCTAAGTGATTTTCATATCCACTTTCCTGGATGGGCAATTTATTTTTAATTGGAGTAGGTGAGAGAAGTGGGTGCTACTATAGTATGCGGTCTACCTACGATTCGGCGGTCTACCTTTTAATGATAGCTTCTTATCTTGTTTACTAATTGCCTGTTTACATCCCAATGTCAATCGCCCTTGACGATTGGTTAGATTTAGTCATGATATTTTCGTTAGTTTTAACGAAAATATCATGACTAAACCTAACCAGTCGTAGGTAGACCGCATATTATAGTAGCACCAAGAAGTGAATGTTCAAATAATTTCCTAAAAATAATAATGAAAAAAAATAGGAGTTTAACTTAAATACAATATCATTTATTATTAAAGGTTTTTACAACTATCATCCACTCTGTCCAAATAAGTTCTGTGAAATATGGGAAGTAGTGAGGAGCTCGCTGATATCCATTTCACTGATTCGACCGTGGTATCTAGAGGCTGAGAATTTTTTTCGGATGGTTGTAGTATTGTTCATCACTTTACACAGAGAGAAGAACAACCAACTAACCGGAAATGCGGTTGGTTTTAAATGTAAGGGCTTTCGATGATTCCATTTATGTGACAGTTCATTCCTGACGTTTATTAAACGTAACATAATTGAGAGAGAGAGAGAGAGAGAGAGAGAGAGAGGATGTATAAAAAACACTAAATCCTCCAGATATTTTACTGCAAGTGTTCTTATCGGTCTTTTTTGTTGTTGTGGTGTCGTTGTTGCCATGGCAACTTGCACTCACATCGTCTTCTCGTTCCGTCTAGAAATTCCTCGCTTTATAAAATTTAGGACAGTCATTCCACGCCACTAAATCATTCTGATTTGTACATTCGACCATCATAAATCACTATGATAAAATCCCATACTCTCCTTTAAACTAATATTGGTAACTGTTCTGTTCGTTCAGAATAAGAACTTGGAAAAAAATCACACTCTATGACATCAGTTTTGGAAATTATATATATATATATATATATATATATATATAAAATAGGTGACAAAGGTTTTGTCCCTTACCGCTATTACAATTTGTTCATTTCCCTTAACAATTGTAAACCATTGCGAAGGAAACACCGGATGATTACAAATGATCTTCCCGATTTTAAATATTTATTATGAAAAACTAACAAAGCTACAGCGATAAGCAAGATATACAAATAAAGACGAACTCAAAAAATTTTATTTATAAGCTATTGAAGTTCAATAGGAGCTCCTTTTGTGGTTCCTTTTGAGGTTACAACATTCCTGAATGAGCAACTGCCTGATCGTTGGATGAGGCGTGGGGGACCCATTCCTTGGCCAGCTCGTTCGCTCGATCTAACCCCTCTTGACTTCTTCCTCTGGGGCTATGTGAAAAATTAAGTTTTTGTTCCACCAATGGCAACAACTTTGGAACATTTGAAGGAAAGGATACGTGAGGCTGTTAAAAAGTTCAGTATGATATGCTACAAAATGTTTGGAGGGAAAAAGAATACCGCTTTGATGTCTGTAGAGCCAAAAAAGAGCTCATATTGAACTTCAATAACTTGTAAATAAAACTATACGAGTTCTTCTTTATTTGTATATCTTGCTTCTCGATGTAACTTTGTTAGTTTTTTCATAATAAATGTTCAAAATTGGGAAGATCATTTGTAATCACTCTGTATTTGTTTTCCTCTTTTTTTTTTTCCCTACGCTTTTGCGATAAGGTGGTGAATTTGGCATTTATGTATGACGTCTAAAGCAATAATACCAATCTTAAAACTAGATTCAGTTATATGAGGTATTTTAGCTATAATAATTTATAAATACTTATAATTTAGTGCAAAAAACCAAGACAATTTTAATTATAATAAAAAACACAAATATTTACGTAGATATTATGAATTCATAGAAAAAGAATAATTCAATCAACGTTGATGAATATTGACACTTCAGCTATTTTAGAACAAAAAGGCGTGAATGACATCTATAAAAAAATATCGAAAGAAACCTTTTTTTCCTCACCTTTTTTTCTTGCTGTATGATTCGAAATATAAGTTTTTCTCAGACACTCTCTTTACACTTTAATATAATATCTTAATAATTATTATTTTAGAAAATTTCAGATTACACACGTGCAGTAATAAATTGACTCATTTATATCAGAACCGATTTTAATTTTTGCCTTTAAATTCCAGTTTCAGTGTTAACAATCTGACCGTCCTGCATATGGGACGCAAGGCGTAAAAGGGTTAAGACGAGATAATCTACGTTAGTTATTGTTTTTATCCGTTGCAACGTCAAAAGTTATATGATTTGAGGGATGCACAAGGTACAATGTACAATGCCACGTTTTAGCATTCCATTGCTGAGCTTTGCCATTTATTTTTGAGGACAATCATCGTAGCGTCTATTTACTTTTGTCAAGCCTCACCTCTGTGTGTATATATATATATACACGAAGTGTATATATATATATATATAATATATATATGTGTGTGTGTATGTGTGTGTGTATATATATATATATATATATATATATATATATATATATAAGCTCTCCTCTCCAATTAACACTTGAAAAACTATTTTACTTAAACAAAAATATATAAAAAAAATATTTAAAAATACCTAACTGATATTTACTATCAAAAGTGCTCTGAAAGAATCAAAATTGTCATTCCAGAACAGACTTTCCAAATGCCGAAGTTGAAGGATTTTTAATCCCTCTTTTTTTGTTAAATTTCGAATAAGACCAAAATCATCAGTATTCGGGAAAGTTCCTAACCTCATCAACGATTTTCTACTTATTTGGATTTTGACATCCTTCAAATATATAAGCTTTGAAGGTACCCTGCGACCCTATTTTTCTCTCTCTCTCTCTCTCCTCTCTCTCTCTCTCTCTCTCTCCTTAATGTATTTATGAATGATTTGGGCATGAAACATAGATTCTTACACAAATACAATATTGTGTATCAAATACCAAAATAACTTTATTTTAAGTATATAATTTTATCTGCGCTAAAAGCAATATTGAGTTTCTTTATACGTATTTAAGACTTGTCTTTTATTTCATGAAAGGATCATGGCGATTTTCTTTTCAACTCCATCTTTGAAATTCAACTGCAGCTTGAGCCTAACGTAAACCAGTGTGTAGTTCTTGCATTATAGAGTAATCACACCAGAGGCTTATTCTTAAAAAATTTAAAAATACGGTATAAATACCTTTAAAATACATTATTTAAGAATTCTATATTTTTCAACCTTGAGTAATTAATGGATTCTGATACATCTTTTCATACAAGAAAACATTCCAAGGAAAATGCTCTGAAATGCGAGGTTAATTTTCTTAAAAGAAAAAAGAAAATTAAGTAAAAAGATCCCTTTCTTCTTTAGTATATACTAGCGGAGCGACCCGGCGTTGCCGGGGTGGATGTTGAACGCTATATATATATATATATATATATATATATATATATGCCCGGTTAGGTAAACTGAATGCCAGGTTAGGTTAATTGAATGCCCGGGTACGTTAATTGAATGCCCGGTTAGGTTAATTGTACACCCTTGACGATTGGTTAGGTTGTCATGATATTTTCGTTAAAGCCAACGAAAATATCACGACTTAACCTAACCAATCGTCAATGGCGTACAGATGACCTAACCTGGCATTCAATGAACCTAACCGGGTATTCAATAATTTTACCATAGGTTTCGTAATGATCTTGATGACGTCATTTAATGTTTTAAAATTAATTATTTAATTTATTAACACCCACGTGCACAACGTCGGGACCTAATCAATATGTGTGTCAAGTTTCATGTTTGTAACTGCTTCCATTTTGGAGTTATGGCTGATGGCTGGAACACCCACACACACACACACACACACACACACACACACACACACACACACACACACGTCTTTTTATTATTATTATTATTTTTATAGATAAACAATAGACTGGTACAAATTTATAACCGAAAGATCTTTTGTGAATCGAAAAATGTTAAAATTGTAACAAATATCAAAATATTTTGTATAAAAATCATTGAATTTTAAAAATGCATGTTTGTTTTTATTTTTTTGCAAAAAGTTCGTTATGAATTTTAAAAATATATACTTTTTTTAAATTGAATCATTAAATAAATCTTTTGTGAATCGAATGATATTAAATGTTTAGTAAATATTGACTTATTTTGTGCCAAAATTATGATTAAAAATGAAAAATGAAAAAAATGCGTGTACAGGCATGGGAAGAACTGTACCCCTAAAAGGGGGGAAGGAATTATGTTAGGGATTTTTTTCAGCATGGGCACTGCACAATAAAAAGACGCATCGAATGGTGAAAACCGCATTGTTCTACACCAATTGTAGCGACCTGGAGGTGTGCGCAAAAAACTGTTATATATATATATATATATATATATATATATAATCATGCGGGTTGCTTCTACAGAGCTTCAATTTAATATTTAGGAGAAATCCAATGACAAGGAGAAATGTAAATGCCATGAAAAGTCTTCTTTAATGCGCAACGTTTCGAGCAATACGCTCATCTTCAGGCTGTTTAATAACAATGTGAAATTAAAATCAATATTGAATGAAAAACAAAACAGAAAATTTCTATAACCTATTCGTAAAGACAAATTTTAAAAGACTGAGAAAAGAGGGTTAAATTCTAAGTTATACAGATTTACATATAAAAATTAAGAAGTTATTTTAAATACATGTAGTAAATGTGAAATTAATACACTGGAAAAATTACCAATAGTACACTGGAACAATGGAACTATCTACCTTTCACTGCAGTATCCGAGGCTGACTAATTTGGGCAGAGACAAAGAACGGGAAACGCGAATCGCCCTCGCCATCCTTCGTGTTTCCCGTTCTTTGTCTCTGCCCAAATTAGTCAGCCTCGGATACTGCAGTGAAAGGTAGATAGTTCCATTGTTCCAGTGTACTATTGGTAATTTTTCCAGTGTATTAATTTCACATTTACTACATGTATTTAAAAATAACTTCTTAATTTTTATATGTAAATCTGTATAACTTAGAATTTAACCCTCTTTTCTCAGTCTTTTAAAATTTGTCTTTACGAATAGGTTATAGAAATTTTCTGTTTTGTTTTTCATTCAATATTGATTTTAATTTCACATTGTTATTAAACAGCCTGAAGATGAGCGTATTGCTCGAAACGTTGCGCATTAAAGAAGACTTTTCATGGCATTTACATTTCTCCTTGTCATTGGATTTCTCCTAAATATTATATATATATATATATATATATATACATACAGTATATAAGGCTTCATTTCTGAAATAGTATATTAGATATCATTATGCCTGTCGCTGTAAGTAAGAAAATAGCAATTATTTTCCATTTTATGAAAATTTCGGACCCCCTAGGCTTACAAAACCAATTTTCCCCTTTTCTTTATCAAAAATTGTTGATTTTCGGAAGTCGTTCGGTTATAAATTTGTACCAGTCTATTGTTTATCTATAATAATAATAATAATAAGAATAAAAAGACGTGTGTGTGTGTGGTGTGTGTGTATGTGTATGTGTGTGTATGTGTGTGTGTGTGTGTGTGTGTATGTGTGTGTTCCAGCCATCAGCCATAACTCCAAAATGGAAGCAGTTACAAACATGAAACTTGACACACATATTGATTAGGTCCCGACGTTGTGCACGTGGGTGTTAATAAATTAAATAATTAATTTTAAAACATTAAATGACGTCATCAAGATCATTACGAAACCTATGGTAAAATTATTGAATACCCGGTTAGGTTCATTGAATGCCAGGTTAGGTCATCTGTACGCCCTTGACGATTGGTTAGGTTAAGTCGTGATATTTTCGTTGGCTTTAACGAAAATATCATGACTTAACCTAACCAATCGTCAAGGGTGTACAATTAACCTAACCGGGCATTCAATTAACGTACCCGGGCATTCAATTAATCTAATCGGACATTCAGTTGACCTAACCGGCCATTTAATTAACCTAATCGGGCATTCAGTTGACCTAACTGGGCATTCAATTAACCTAACCTGGCATTCAGTTTACCTAACCGGGCATATATATATATATAGCGTTCAACATCCACCCCGGCAACGCCGGGTCGTTCCGCCATTATTGAATACCCGGTTAGGTTCATTGAATGCCAGGTTAGGTCATCTGTACGCCCTTGACGATTGGTTAGGTTAAGTCGTGATATTTTCGTTGGCTTTCACGAAAATATCACGACTTAACCTAACCAATTGTCAAGGGCGTACAGATGACCTAACCTGGCATTCAATGAACCTAACCGGGTATTCAATAATTTTACCATAGGTTTCGTAATGATCTTGATGACGTCATTTAATGTTTTAAAATTAATTATTTAATTTATTAACACCCACGTGCACAACGTCGGGACCTAATCAATATGTGTGTCAAGTTTCATGTTTGTAACTGCTTCCATTTTGGAGTTATGGCTGATGGCTGGAACACACACACACACACACACACACACACGTCTTTTTATTATTATTATTATTATTATTATTATAGATAAACAATAGACTGGTACAAATTTATAACCGAAAGACTTCCGAAAATCAACAATTTTTTATAAAGAAAAGGGGGAAATTGGTTTTGTAGGCCTAGGGGGTCCGAAATGTTCATAAAATGGAAAATAATTGCTATTTTCTTACTTACAGCGACAGGCATAATGATATTAGGATACCTAATAGAAATTTTGTAATATTTTAAAGTGCGGAAAATAAATAATTTTCTAAAAATGATCTTCAACTATAAAAGCGCATCTAATCAGATAACTTAATTAACGTATTTCTATGACAACCAAAAAATAGAATGCTAAATCAATATCCTATCAAATTGTTAGTGTATACGTAAAATTATTTGTACAACAGCCACAGTAATAAAACGCACAAAAGTCACGGTAAATAATTTCGAGTGTGGCTCGTTTAACTTTAAACTCGTGTTTATTTAAATTGCCCGTTTTAATTATGCAATTTTTTGTATTGAATCGATAAAGAAATCTTTTGTGAATCGAAAAATGTTAAAATTATAACAAATATCAAAATATTTTGTATAAAAATCATTGAATTTTAAAAATGCATGTTTGTTTTTAGTTTTTTGCAAAAAGTTCTTTATGAATTTTAAAAATATATACTTTTTTTAAATTGAATCGATACATAAATCTTTTGTGAATCGAATGATATTAAATGTTTAGTAAATATTGACTTATTTTGTGCCAAAATTATGATTAAAAATGAAAAATTAAAAAAATGCGTGTACAGGCATGGGAAGAACTGTACCCCTAAAAGGGGGGAAGGACTTATGTTATGGAATTTTTTTTTAGCATGGGCACTGCACAATAAAAAGACGCATCGAATGGTGAAAACCGCATTGTTCTACACCATTTGTAGCGACCTGTAGGTGTGCGCAAAAAAACTGTTATTATATATTAGGGTGTCAATTTTGTCAACTTTTTTCAAATCAATTTTGGTAGTGAAAATATAGTGTCTTTTCATGTCAAAACTTGAAATTGGCCGACCGAAATTAAATAAAATAACCCTTACCTACATCAATTTTACCTTAAAGTTTCAGAAATTGAGTCTTTTACTAAATAATAGGACATAAATTGATTAACTATTCATCTGTCACAGAATTATCCCACTGATCGCATATGGAGTGTTTTCAAGGTCATATAGTTGTTGTACAATGTACAAGTCACAACATGAATAGAACTGTCCCTCACTCTCAGTCCTCAGTTGCCTCTTAGATGTCATAGACGGTGGTTTGCTGTTATTGCTCTTGTTATTGCTGTTATTGCTCTACTTCATAGTTATTCTACTAGACGAATACTACAGTTTAACTGTAAGTATGGATTATTCATTATTACAATTATTTATTATCATCATCTGTCTAATTATGTTGTAATCCCATGAAATATTTTTTTATTGAATTTTAGAACATCGAATGACTAAACTTTGAAACATCGTAATTGATATAAAATACTTAAATGTTTTTCTTTCTTTTCAGATATTCCTAAGATGCCAAAATTGAAGACAAGAGGTCAGTCGTCATGCCATTTGAGCCTGTTAGTCGGTACAGGCAAGGAGCTTCCCGTATCAGAACTACTAACAGTGCGAGACATGCTGAGACTAGGGTTACTCCTTCGTGACAAAATACAAAGGATAGAAGGAACTACACAGAGAAAGAGCTCATAAGGGACATGATTTCCCCCTCTTCTGCATCAACGGAAAAAAGCTAACGTGCTATTCAAACCACCTGTACTCAATCAGTATAGAACTATTGAGCTAAAATTAACAAAGCTGTGGCACAAAGCAGTTGAGACATCACTTGGTAAAGGAAAACTAGCAAAGAAAAATAAATTTCTGCACACACTTGATATTCTTCTTGACATTTTTAACTGCCAGTGTCCCATAGAGTTGTGTTCTGAAGCCAATTGTTCTCCCTCATGCAGAAGAGAACCTCACCCTCACATTGATTGTCGCTGTCCTCGTGAGAAGAAGATCCCTGTTTTGGAGCTGGCTTTCATAAAGGCACAGAGAACAAAGGCAGGAGGCCAAGGAAGTATGCAGATTGGTTCGGCAGATTATTCAGAAACCAAAAAACAGATTGTTATTGCTAAGAAAAAAGAGAAAATCCGAGAGAGGGAAGAAAGGAAGAAAAAGAAGAGTGAAGAAGCCACCCAAAGAGATGAAGAGCTCTATCAAGAGGTTTCTCACTTCTTTGAAAGCTCTTCAGATGAACAGAAAGAAGTAACAATCAGATGATAGCTCCAAAATGCCATCTGAACCTTCGCCGAAGAGAATGAAATACAACACTAAAGACATCTCAAACATTGCCCTTGCCAGTATTCGCCACCATACGGGGCTACGAGAGACTGCAGAGATTGCCACTGCCGCTTGGATAGATGCAGGCCTCATCAGCCAGAGGATACATTCTTAGTGATAGATCATAACAAGATAATAAGAGCACAAGAAAAAATAATGAAGGAAATATCTGATCAGCATGAAAAAGATTTGAAGGAGGAAGGTCTCTCTTGCCTTTTGTTTGATGGAAGAAGAGATGACACAAAAGTTCTCCTAGAGGTAGAGGGAATGGACAGAAAGTTTCCCGGTCTCATCAAAGAAGAACACTACTCTGTGTGTTCTGAACCTGGTGGCCGCTATTTGTTTCACTTTGTTCCTGAAGCAGAAGTAGAAGGCAAGAAACATGCAGAGGCAATTGCTGATCAAATAATATGTTGACTTCAAGAAAGACGACTTGACAGTTCACTGCAGGCCGTTGGTGGAGACTTAACTGCGGTGAACACTGGATGGCAGGGCGGTGTTATGACGCATTTAGAGAAAAAACTTGGAAGAAGGCTCGTTTGGATTGTATGTGATTTGCACACAGGGGAACTACCTCTTCGTCGTCTCATCCAGGAACTTGATGGTCCTACAAAGAGCAACAACAAGTGGTCAGGCCCCCTTGGCAACATGCTAGATGAAGCAACAGAATTAGAAATAAATACAAAATTTCCAAAGGTCGAAGTAGGTCCTCCCCTTCTAGTGTTGTCTGAAGAAGTTATCAAAGACCTCAGCACGGATCAATCTTACGCTTATCGTATTGTTCAAGCAATCAGATCAGGAGAGTTGCCTCAAAATCTGGCTCTCTTGGAGATTGCCAGATTGGATCCGTAAGTCACAGTCGTTGGTTAACTACAGCGATTCGTTTCTGCAGGATTTGGGTTTCCAAACATGCACTGAAGGGCAAAATGCTACAGAATTTGATGTTGATTGTTGAATTTATTATTGGGTTTTATCTTCCTCACTGGTTCAATGTAAAACTTAATCCAATGTGGATGGAGGGGCCCAACCACATCTTGTTTCAATTACAGCTACTGAGAACCCAAAGGAAAGTAGTGGTGGACATCGTGTTACCTGTGGTGAGAAGGTCCGCTTGGTATGCTAGGCCAGAGGCAGTTTTGCAAGCAATACTCTGCAGCCAATGTACCAAAGAGCGAACTGAGGCTGTGGAAATCATTCTAAAGCTTAGAGGAACATCACTAGATGATGACCAGCTGGGAGACTGCTCTATTCAGACAAGGAAGGTACCTCTGATAAACGTCAATGCCACGAAATTGTCAGAATTAGTTAACTTGAGTTCGGAAGTTTTGGAGCCACCACTGACAACATGTATAACAAACAAAGATTTAACACAACTTAAAGAGGCCCCAATGCAAGTGCCAAAGTGGCCTTCTCACACTCAGAGTGTGGAGAGATGTGTGAAAATGGTCACAGAAGCAGCTTGTCAAGTTTACAGTCACGAGAGGTGAGAAGGTTACATCAAAGCGCAACTAGTAAGCCGAATGCTGATGCCAAGGAACCGCAGCAAAAAGGACATGACTGCATTGGTTACTTTCAAATAAAGACTGAATGATATCTTATTGCCACTTTAAATGTTGATAGGATGTTTGCGCACATTTGTTATTTTGTTACGAATTTACGGAAAAATGGAATTTTTGAATTAAAATTGATGTAGGTAGGAGTTATTTTTTATTGTTTTTGAAGCAAGGATATTATTTTGTATGCCAAATGATTACATTAAATTGCCACCAAATCACATGATTTTCAATTTAGTCATTTCACCCCAAAAATTGACACACCCTAATATATATATATATCTATCTATATATATAAGGCTTCATTTCTGAAATAGTATATTAGTATATATATATATATATATATAATGTAAATTTATTTTATTTCAAGGAAGAGACAAAAGTATTTCTTCAGAATTCAAAGCATCTTTTCTCAGTGGAGTTCTATGATTTCTGGTGAAGTTGTATAATTTCTGGTGAAGTTGTATATTTAATAATGAACTTCGTTTAATTAATTTTCTCATAAAATGTTTAAAGGTATTTTGTTTTTCTTTTATAGTCTGTTACTTCTTAATTAAGACAGTTTTATATATATATGTATATATATATATATATATATATATATATATATAATGTCGTTTTACTTTTTGATACATTTTTTTTTTTTTTTTTTTTTTTTTAACTTTATCCAGTAAAATATTCGTTTATATAAAAAACAAAAATATGGTTTTAATAAATTACTTTTTATATGTTGTAAAAATATAAAAAACATAAAATATATACAGTATTTTAAACATATAAAATATACTTTCCTTTAATTAAACTTAACTCTACAGGAAACAGCATAGACCTAATAACTGTTTTCAGCGTCGTTTATATTTCAAGCCAAAATATAGATAAGTTTGTACCCAAGAAAAGGATCATCTGAAGATCAGGGCCCCCAGCCTACTTTAGTTATCCTTCTAAGGCTAACTAACGAAAATATCACGACTTAACCTAGCCAATCGTTAGGTCAACCGTACGCCCTTGACGAGTGGTTAGGTTAGGTCGTTATATTTTCGTTAGTTAGCCTTATAAAGCTAACTAAAGAAGGCTGGGGGCCCTGATCTTCAGGTGATGCCAAGAAAATACTGTAATTGCTAATTGTTATAAAAACAAATAAAAATATCTAACATGCATGTAAAAATTATAATTTTTTATATTAATTGTTAGGCCAAGGCCTTAGAGCGGTGTTTCTCAACTTTTTTTTTTGTTCTGGAGACCCCATTTTCACATAAAAATTTGCGATCCCCCTTTCCTAAATGATGATACAGTACATACTTCAACTACAAAAACAGATCCCGAACTGTTCCCCACGTGACGATAGGAAGCTTGGCTTGGTAAGAGGTAGATACTTAATTCATTCAATGAATGGATGCTAGTGTCTGGCGAACTTGCATGGAACCTACACGATAAATTGATTGAACATTCTTCCTGTCAGAAGACTTACTGTACGTTCATTTTGGATAGTACGAAGATATGAGTATCCAGAACTGGTGTCTGAAGCATTGAAAGTTTTAATTTCACTCGCAACCTCATATTTATGCAAACTGGGCTTCTCATCTGTGTCTGTAATTCAAACAAAGCAATGAAATTGATTACATATGTTATAATGTTATAATGTTTCACCGAATACATGAAGGATAAAAATTTAACCGAATATAAGAAGGTTAAAAATTTAACCGAATATAAGAAGGTTAAAAATTTAACCGAATATAAGAAGGTTAAAAATTTAACCGAATATAAGAAGGTTAAAAATTTAACCGAATATAAGAAGGTTAAAAATTTAACCGAATATAAGAAGGTTAAAAATTTAACAGAATATAAGAAGGTTAAAAATTTAACCGAATATAAGAAGGATAAAAATTTAACCGAATATAAGAAGGTTAAAAATTTAACCGAATATAAGAAGGTTAAAAATTTAACCAAATATAAGAAGGTTAAAAATTTAACCAAATATAAGAAGGTTAAAAATTTAACCGAATATAAGAAGGTTAAAAATTTAACCAAATATAAGAAGGTTAAAAATTTAACCGAATATAAGAGGATTAACAAATGCAAAGTAAGCACAGATACCATCACTGAAAGACAAATTAACATTTAAGATGATTATAACGAACGGAAAGTAATTTACTCGTAAACTGCAAAACTGTAACATTGATTCACGAGTTAAAAAAAAGAAGTCTCTCTGATTTTTCATATTTTGTAATTTTCGCTGGAAAAATAAACTTGGATTTTCCATGTAGGATGATATTTTCGTAAAGCACCAGGACTCTTCACTCCCTGATCACTTCCAGCGACCCTATGTTGAAAAACACTGTCTGTGAGGATATCTAATCGAGTATTTTCAACTTCTCTTTCAAATAGTTAGATGCAATCAGGGGAAGGAAACTACGCCATATTCAAAATTTTAAGCGTACCATCAAAGGCTATATTAACGTACTCATTGATATGCAATTAAAAAAATGTCTATTGAAAAATTAATTGTACACTGTACTGTACATACACATACTCTGCAACAGTAATTATTGTACCTAACGTTTTACTATCAGCAAAGTAACACGAAAGTAACACGTGTTCCTGAGGATGTCATTAGTCGAAAGTGCTTGAGCACCATTCTGTGTTTCCTTTCCTTCGTGGTTCTTTTCATCATCATCATATATATATATATATATATATATATATATATAGGGATGAGTATATATATATAGGATGAGTTTCACACTTAAACACGTGAAATGAATGAATGATGCATGCAAACCCACAAGGAAAAAAATTATTCCAAGGCCTTTCGTGTATTCAGCAATACACCTCGTCAAGAAATGACGTCATTCCCTGACGAGGTATATTGCTGAATGCAAAAAGGCCTTGAAATAATTTTTTCTTTTTCCTTGTAGGTTTGCATTTTATATATATATATATATATATACATTCAACTGCAAAGAACACGCAGTATAAATAACGTAAAGAACGACGCTTGTATAGGAGATATTCCGCGCAAGACGAGAGAGAGAAAACGGAACAAATGAAAAAATGAAGTAACCACCTGGGAATCGAACCCGGGATCTTCCGATTGCCGGTCAGACGCGATACCATTACACCATGGACTTCACTCTTCCAAATGCCGTAATTCTTCTACATACTCGCAGAAACCAATGCCCCAAGGGGGCACCTCCCGCATGCCGTAACATTATATACATTCAACTGCAAAGAACACGCAGTATAAATAACGTAAAGAACGACGCTTGTATAGGAGATATTCCGCGCAAGACGAGAGAGAGAAAACGGAACAAATGAAAAAATGAAGTAACCACCTGGGAATCGAACCCGGGATCTTCCGATTGCCGGTCAGACGCGATACCATTACACCATGGACTTCACTCTTCCAAATGCCGTAATTCTTCTACATACTCGCAGAAACCAATGCCCCAAGGGGGCACCTCCCGCATGCCGTAACATTATATACATTCAACTGCAAAGAACACGCAGTATAAATAACGTAAAGAACGACGCTTGTATAGGAGATATTCCGCGCAAGACGAGAGAGAGAAAACGGAACAAATGAAAAAATGAAGTAACCACCTGGGAATCGAACCCGGGATCTTCCGATTGCCGGTCAGACGCGATACCATTACACCATGGACTTCACTCTTCCAAATGCCGTAATTCTTCTACATACTCGCAGAAACCAATGCCCAAAGGGGGCACCTTTCGCATGCCGTAACATTATATACATTTGGGGCATTGGTTTCTGCGAGTATGTAGAAGAATTACGGCATTTGGAAGAGTGAAGTCCATGGTGTAATGGTATCGCGTCTGACCGGCAATCGGAAGATCCCGGGTTCGATTCCCAGGTGGTTACTTCATTTTTTCATTTGTTCCGTTTTCTCTCTCTCGTCTTGCGCGGATATCTCCTATACAAGCGTCGTTCTTTACGTTATTTATACTGCGTGTTCTTTGCAGTTGAATGTATATAATGTTACGGCATGCGGGAGGTGCCCCCTTGGGGCATTGGTTTCTGCGAGTATGTAGAAGAATTACGGCATTTGGAAGAGTGAAGTCCATGGTGTAATGGTATCGCGTCTGACCGGCAATCGGAAGATCCCGGGTTCGATTCCCAGGTGGTTACTTCATTTTTTCATTTGTTCCGTTTTCTCTCTCTCGTCTTGCGCGGAATATCTCCTATACAAGCGTCGTTCTTTACGTTATTTATACTGCGTGTTCTTTGCAGTTGAATGTATATAATGTTACGGCATGCGGGAGGTGCCCCTTGGGGCATTGGTTTCTGCGAGTATGTAGAAGAATTACGGCATTTGGAAGAGTGAAGTCCATGGTGTAATGGTATCGCGTCTGACCGGCAATCGGAAGATCCCGGGTTCGATTCCCAGGTGGTTACTTCATTTTTTCATTTGTTCCGTTTTCTCTCTCTCGTCTTGCGCGGAATATCTCCTATACAAGCGTCGTTCTTTACGTTATTTATACTGCGTGTTCTTTGCAGTTGAATGTATATAATGTTACGGCATGCGGGAGGTGCCCCCTTGGGGCATTGGTTTCTGCGAGTATGTAGAAGAATTACGGCATTTGGAAGAGTGAAGTCCATGGTGTAATGGTATCGCGTCTGACCGGCAATCGGAAGATCCCGGGTTCGATTCCCAGGTGGTTACTTCATTTTTTCATTTGTTCCGTTTTCTCTCTCTCGTCTTGCGCGGAATATCTCCTATACAAGCGTCGTTCTTTACGTTATTTATACTGCGTGTTCTTTGCAGTTGAATGTATATAATGTTACGGCATGCGGGAGGTGCCCCCTTGGGGCATTGGTTTCTGCGAGTATGTAGAAGAATTACGGCATTTGGAAGAGTGAAGTCCATGGTGTAATGGTATCGCGTCTGACCGGCAATCGGAAGATCCCGGGTTCGATTCCCAGGTGGTTACTTCATTTTTTCATTTGTTCCGTTTTTCTCTCTCGTCTTGCGCGGAATATCTCCTATACAAGCGTCGTTCTTTACGTTATTTATACTGCGTGTTCTTTGCAGTTGAATGTATATAATGTTACGGCATGCGGGAGGTGCCCCCTTGGGGCATTGTGTTTCTGCGAGTATGTAGAAGAATTACGGCATTTGGAAGAGTGAAGTCCATGGTGTAATGGTATCGCGTCTGACCGGCAATCGGAAGATCCCGGGTTCGATCCCAGGTGGTTACTTCATTTTTTCATTTGTTCCGTTTTCTCTCTCTCGTCTTGCGCGGAATATCTCCTATACAAGCGTCGTTCTTTACGTTATTTATACTGCGTGTTCTTTGCAGTTGAATGTATATAATGTTACGGCATGCGGGAGGTGCCCCCTTGGGGCATTGGTTTCTGCGAGTATGTAGAAGAATTACGGCATTTGGAAGAGTGAAGTCCTGGTGTAATGGTATCGCGTCTGACCGCAATCGGAAGATCCCGGGTTCGATTCCCAGGTGGTTACTTCATTTTTTCATTTGTTCCGTTTCTTCTCTCGTCTTGCGCGGAATATCTCCTATACAAGCGTCGTTCTTTACGTTATTTATTACTGCGTGGTTTCTTTGCAGTTGAATGTATAATAATGTTACGGCATGCGGGAGGTGCCCCTTGGGCATTGGTTTCTGCGAGTATGTAGAAGAATTACGGCATTTGGAAGAGTGAAGTCCATGGTGTAATGGTATCGCGTCTGACCGGCAATCGGAAGATCCCGGGTTCGATTCCCAGGTGGTTACTTCATTTTTTTTCATTTGTTCCGTTTTCTCTCTCTCGTCTTGCGCGAATATCTCCTATACAAGCATCGTTCTTTACGTTATTTATACTGCGTGTTCTTTGCAGTTGAATGTATATAATGTTACGGCATGCGGGAGGTGCCCCCTTGGGGCATTGGTTTCTGCGAGTATGTAGAAGAATTACGGCATTTGGAAGAGTGAAGTCCATGGTGTAATGGTATCGCGTCTGACCGGCAATCGGAAGATCCGGGTTCGATTCCCAGGTGGTTACTTCATTTTTTCATTTGTTCCGTTTTCTCTCTCTCGTCTTGCGCGGAATATCTCCTATACAAGCGTCGTTCTTTACGTTATATATATATATATATACATATATATATATATATATGTGTGTGTGTTTGTGTGTATGTGTGGAGAGAGAGAGAGAGAGAATAAAAGTATTAAATGGGATTTTAAGACTATTAAATATAAGTTAAGCTTACTGTACAACAAAAGTCCTGTCTATAGCATTTAACCCTTTGTTGCGCAGAGCTTTCCCCTAAAACGAATAAAAGTGATTGGCGTTAGTCAGCATGAAATCGGTCAAGTGGACGCTATACAATAAAAGGTTAACTCCAAAACCACAAAGGTCTGTTTTCTTTGCTTATTTTGTTACGAGATACGAGTTAAAATGGTATCTGTACCCTTAGATCGAAGGATATCTATCGATACCCTAAAAAACTAACAACCTAACTTAACTTAACTAATCCTAAACTATAATAACCTAACGTAATCTAATCCACAATAACTTCTCAATTAATTATTATGTCAAGAGAATGATGTCAGTCCGGTTAAAATTTACAGTACACTTTAGAACAGTGTTTCTCAAACGGTGGGTCGCGACCCCCCCCCCCCCGGATCGTAGTTTGTTTACTCCTGTAGTAGTAATTTGGTCGCAAAACACAAAAAAAAAACCGCTTCGTGAGTTTGTTTACCCCTGTAGGATGATAAGGGGTCGCGCCGACCTAAGACCCTGACACGGGCGTCGTGGGGTAAATCCGGTTGAGAAACACTGCTCCAGAAGCTGTTCATTGCGTCTTCTTTAAAATCGAGAGTAAAATTAGGACTAATTACAAATTAGGACTCAATATACCACCCATTGCGGGACTCAAGATAGACTGGGCCTTGATGTATACAGTAGGTGTAACGCAGTGTATCACAAATACTAGAATCGATGGTACTCTCAGTCTAAAGTAATGAAACAGTTCGCATTTAATCTAAGAAAATCTAAGAAAATGTAAGTGGGTTTGAATAATTCATTAGGATAAATAGGCATCATATTTTTGTAACTGTACAGAAAATTGATATTAAAATGCATTTTCTAAGATTTGAAATAATAATAATATGGTGACCGAGTTGTTTTTAAATTAAGTTTTTATATATATATATATATATATATATATATATATATATATATATATATATATATATGATGAAAAAACACGAAGGAAAGGAAACACAGAATGGTGCTCAAGGGCTTTCGTCTAATGACATCCTCAGGAACACTAATTCTTCGAATATCAGTTAGATCGGGTGAAAGATATACCTTCTAACAAGATGGAGACCCTGCTCACAGAGCACGCCAAACTGTCACATTTCTTGAGAACGAAACACCGGATTTTATCGAACCCAATATGTGGCCGGCTAGTAGCCCTGATCTTTTACCACTAAATTATGGTGTTTGGGAAGCCCTGAAGTCCACAGTTTACATCCCTGGTACCAATATAAGAGACATAGATGAACTACGCAAAAGAATTCTGCTTGGCTGGGAGAAGGTGTCTCAACGATATGTGAACAGGTGTATTCTACAGATCTACAGAAGCTAAGGCTAACAAAGACCCTAAGATCCACTCTAAGGCTAGCCCGAGAGAAAGGAGAGAGTAGGGGGTTAAGAGAAGAGAGGAGAATAAGGGGTTAAGTAAGGAGCAACACCTATCATTCGTGGGTTAACATTCATTCAGAAAAAGAGGGAAAAAGTCTCACCATCATCATCCGCCGGCCACTGCCGACAAGTCAGAAAAATAGTCGGAGAATATAGGAGAGGGGTGAAAGATGAAAAGAAGTAAAATAAGAACGCTTACAAACCATGCAAACACAGTCTTAACTCACTGTCATACCATGCAAACTACAAACATGCAAGAAAAGAGTTAGAGACATGCAAGTAAGGAGGATAATAAAAAAAAAAAAGTAGGTAAAGTTAAACAAAAAGTGGGTTAGTTTACGCTATGAGCTACATCTACATTCGTGTTAGTCTAATTTTTTTTTTTTTATTGCTGGCATCACACGCTGGCATGTCACAAGCTGGCATTCATCGTCAACAGACTCATCCTCGAGCACCACCACCAGAGCTCCTGTTGTTAACTTTCTTTTTTAATTTTAAACAACGTTAATATTTTTAAAATGTCTGTCAAGACGGTTCTTAAACACATTAACGCTGGTAGAATGAACGACTGACGCGGGAAGATTATTCCATTTATCAATTACTTTAAACGTAAAGAAGTTTTTAGCGATATTAGTAATGAAACGTCTGCCACGCAACTTGAATCCGTTATTGCGAGTATTACTATTATCGAAAGTGAACAATTTGTCAAAATTTACGTTATCGATGTTATTAACGATTTTGAAAACTTCAATAAGCCCCCCTTAATCTCCTAGTTTCGAGTGAATACAAGTCTAACACTTTAATCCTATCTTCATAAGGCTTATTGCGCAATGCCGGAATAAGTTTCGTGGCACGACGCTGAACCCTTTCTAACCTATCAATATCCTCACGCAAGTACGGGCACCAAAATTGAACGGCATATTCCAAATGAGGCCTGACTAGGGACTTGTAAAGGGGCAATATAATATCCTTCGATTTAAATTCGAAATTACGCGCTATGAAGCCTAACATCCTATTAGCTTTGCGCAAGACTCCAGGCACTGGTTCCTAACCTTTAAATCTTTAGTTACGCGTACGCCTAAATCTACTTCCTCGTCAACGCTCGCTAAATCCCTATCATCCATCGTGTACACGTAATTATTGTTGCGAGAACCTATATGCAAACTTTACATTTATCTACGTTAAATTGCATCTGCCACTTATCCGTCCACTCCATAATCCTATCTACATCGTCTTGGATCCTATTTCTATCGTCCTCGTTAACAACCTTACCGCCTATTTTAGTATCGTCCGCGAATTTTGACACGTTACTAATCAATCCTACATCTATGTCGTTAATGTAAATTACGAATAACAATGGGCCTAACACTGAACCCTGTGGGACACCACTACCTACCTCTAACCACCCGATTCACTACCATTAACTACGACCCTCTGCCTCCTAGCACGAAGCCATTCTTCTAACCAGTTAGCTACCTGACCGCGGATACCGTGCGCTTTAACCTTCGCAATTAGTCTCCTATGCGGAACTGTATCGAACGCCTTTTTAAAATCTAAATAAATAACGTCAGCTGCCCTATGCCTATCGTATTCGCGCACTATTTCGTTATAAAATTCTAACAAATTTGTTAAACAAGACCTATGGCGTCGAAACCCGTGCTGACTACTATTAATCAAACCCCTACTTTCTAAGTGATCGATAATACGATCCCTAACTACGGATTCCAAAAGTTTACCGACAATTGACGTTAAGCTAATGGGCCTATAATTGCTAGCTACCGCGCGGTCGCCTTTTTTAAAAATAGGCGTGACGTTAGCTAATTTGAAGTCTTCAGGAATAATCCCGTTTCGAGTGACTGATTAAAAATCTTCGCTAAGGGGCCTACGATAACGTCTTTCAAATCTTTCAAATGTCTAGGATAAAAAGCGTCAGGGCCTGGAGCCTTGCTAACTTTTAGCCTATCGATATAATGCGCAATCTCAGCCTCGTAAACAATTATTTCATCTAAAATAGTCTCGCTACTAAATGGAAACGATATCGTCAACGTCGGGGACATTATTTACGTCCTCTACGGTAAAAACTGTCGCAAAAAAGTTATTGAAAATACCCGCCATCGCCTGAGCGTCAGAAGCCAAAGCGCCATTTACATCCAATAGAGGGCCTATGTTATCCTTTACCGGCTTACGATTATTTACGTATTCAAAAAACTTTTTTGGATTATGTTTACTATCCGCAGCTATAACTATCTCTAAATTACGCTTGGCATTCCTAACTGATCTTTTAACCTGACGTCTAAGCTCGATATATCTATTAAAGTTAGCTACCTGGCCATTGCGCTTGTTAAGTCTATACGCTCTATTACGCTCGTTTATGAACTCGCCTACTTCCCTAGTCCACCACTTCGGCCTACCACGATTTCTAACGCGCTTGGGCCTACGAGGAATAAACTCCCTTTCAATATTCCTAAAACTTTCTTTAAACGCCACCCAACGCAAATTTGTATCATTACCCATAAATAAGTTATCCCAGTCCACTACTCTCATCCTATCAGCAAAACTATCAAAATTAGCCCTACGAAAATCAGGGACTTCTATTACGTTACTATCCTGTGTGTTTTCTATCAATAACTTAAACCTAAGAATTTGATGATCGCTACATCCTAAACTCTCGCCTACTTCTAAACTTTCGACTATATTCTCGCCGTTCGTCATCACCACGTTTGGAGGCCTGCGTTGAGCAGGAAGGGGGACACATCGAGTAACTTCTCAATTAAGACGAACAACATGTTAAGGTAAGCATCTATGAAGTTTGGGAGCTCTAGTTCCCTTACTTTTTTTAATATGACAGTTTACTTCTAAGGGGTCACTTTTCTTTTACCCACGCTGTATATAATGAGCCAAATTAAATCGAATCCGAAGGCATTTTACTATTTTGTTAGGAACAAAAGAGTAGCTTTACAGACTATTGGTCCACTCATAGGCGAAAACAACGAAAAAATTTACGATGACTTACAAATGACGGAAGTTTTAAATAAATTCTTCTCTTCCATCTTCACGTGCGAAAATATGAACAAAATTCCCGTTCCCGTAATCATGCTCAGTGATGATCATTTAAAGCTTCACTATTTTACCATTAATGAAACCGAAGTACTTTCGGCCATAGCTAAAATTAACCCTAATAAAACATCAAATCCAGATAAGCTCAACCCGAGGGCACTTAAAGAAATGAACTGCGCAATAGTCTCTCCTCTGATATATACATATTTTAATTAATAATAATAAATCGTTACAGTCTGGGAGAAGTTCTGTTCGATTGGAAATTTCCACACATTGCGCCAATATTTAAAAAAGAGGAGAAATCGCGTCCGGGAAATTATCGTACCATTAGTTTGACTTTAATAGTTGGTAAGCTTATGGAGACGTTCGTTCGGGACAAAATAGTTAATCACTTAGAAATGAATAAATTAATAAAATATTCTCAACACGGCTTTCGACGTAATCGTTCTTGTCTTACTAATCGGTTCGATTTCTTTAATGATATTGTAAATATATATGACGAGAGTAAAACAGTTGTTGTTGTTATTTAGCCGATCAGCCCACCCTGATCGAGCAAGCCGACAGCACGCAGGTAACCGATCGCCCTCTCCGGAGTGGACCAGAGGTTCAGCGCACTAGTGATGTTGTGTTGTGTTCTATGTTGTGCTAAATTGGTACAGTCTGTCATAATATGTTCAATTGTTTGTGATGGTTCCTGGCACAGGTGGCAGGTGTCGTCTGTGGAGTTGTCTAGTCTGTGTTTATATGTCTGTAAGTTGGGGTGATGTCTATATCGGAATCGTGCTAAGTTAACTCGATCCGATCTGCTCAGGCTGATCTCTGACCTGTTAATTGGTGGCGGCTTCGCATTTAGGACTGCATTCGGACCGAGTCGTGTCAGTGCTTTGTGGGTTAGGTGTATGTATGTGTTTTCTGTACTTTGTGATGTCTGTGGGGCGTGGTATGGAATGGAGTATTTGGTTATAATGTCTCTTTGGTGTTACCTTAATGGTGCGAGGTGTCGGTGCATGATTGTACATGTAGTGGCAAGGGTGTTGTGGGTTAGTTGTCGCTGCTGCCATGAATTATGTTCCCCTCATGTCTAAATGTTCCTTAACTTTCAGTATTTTTGTTTCTGTGTGCAGGTGTTCTATTGGTGTTGTTTGAGTGCATCCTGTAATGATACGAGGTGCGTTGTTTGTATTGTCTGTAAGGTGTTCATGTGTGTGTTTGAGATAATGGGTGCCCAGCATGGGCTAGCATAGTCCATAACTGAGCGAATATATTGTTTGTGGTTTGCAAAAGACAATGATGTGTTGTATGTGACCCCAAGTATTTTGGTCCTGTGAGTGTGTGGAATGTTGGTGTTGTTTAGTGTAAGCTGTGGAGTTATCTGGTGTTCTTCTGTGTTGCTTGTAAGCATGGTGATGGTTGATTTTGTGGGCGCTACTTTGAGTCTATTGTGTGTGAGCCAGTCTTGTATACTGTTTATGTATATTTGTAGGTTATTTGTAGCGGTGTCGATGTTGTTATGGGTGGATGTAAGAGTGATGTCATCTGTATATGATGATAAGGTGAGCTTGTTATCTATGGGTGTTGGAATGTCATGCATGTATAAGTTGAACAGTGTTGGTGAGAGAACAGAGCCTTGAGGGACCCCGTTTTGAAAAAGCTTGTTTTTGGAAGACTTGCCATTAAATGTGACATGTGAGTATCTTCCTGAAAGATAGTTGCTCAGCCACCTTTTGGTGTTATTGTACATCTTTGTGTTTGGGATAGCATCAAATGCTTTACTAATGTCTATTGTTGCTAATAGTGTACGTTGAGCTGGTCGTCTGGAGTTGATGCCATCCATGATGTGCTGCGTGAGGTTAGTGAGTAATGTGGTTGAGTGGTGAGGTCTGAATCCATGTTGAGTAGGCGATAGTGGTATGTGTGGGTTTGTGATTTGTAAGATTAGTCTTTCTGTTACTTTGGAAGGTGTGCATAGTAAAGTAATGGGTCGTCTATAGGAAGCTGGTTCTGCTGGATTTTTTTTTGGTTTGAGTAGTGTAATAATTTTACCTTGTTTCCATATGTCAGGAATAATACAGTGTTGGTATGAATATGTGCTGATATTTGTGAGAGCTAGTATTCCCTGTTTGCCCAAATTTGAAGGTGTATGTTAGATATGTTGTCTGATCCAGTAGCCTTCGAATTCTTAATGTTTGTTGATGTTGGTGGTCTGGTCTGTATTGAAGGGTGTAATGGTCGTGTCGAGTCAGTAGGTTTTCTTGTGTCTGGCTGTTTGTCAGCTGTTTGTTTGCTTGGTGTGTGTATATTGGGGTATTATTTTGGCTGCGACAGATAGCCGCGTGTGAGGTGTGAATGCCGCTGTTAGAGTGGGTAATGCTGTTTATAGTCTTGTATAGTCTGGATGTATCTGTGGAGTGGTTTCGTGTTGTTATGACTTCCCTAAATGTTTCTGTTTGTTTTTATTTGAGTTTGTTGTTTATTTCTGTGTTGAGCTGTTGTATCTGCTGTTTTATGGCTTCTGTGTTTGGTGTTTGTGTGTTATGTTTGAGGTTGTTACGTTGCCTTATGAGGTGGGCTATTTTTCTAGTGTAATTTGGGTTGTATTTCCTAATGTTACCCTTGGGTATGTATTTGTTTGCAGTATTGATGATCTGATTAAATGTCTTGAGTGTTGTATTGATGTTTATGATGGGTGTGCTGTTTAATGTGATGAACTGTTCCTCAGTCTGTATTTTGAACTGTTCCCAATCAGGTTTCTTGTAATTTCTGAAGTGTGCCTAAGGCTGTTGGGGCAGAGTGTAGAACGTGTTGTAATGATGATGGGCAGGTGGTCTGATGACAGTTGATTTTCGGTTCTCCAGTGTGTATGTGTTGCTAGTGAGGGGGAACAGAACGTTATGTCTGGGGAGGAGTTTGAGTATCCTGCTTCATGTGGTATGTGTGTATGTTTTTCTGTATTGTTAAGTAGATGTTATATACAGTATTTCAATTTTCAAAAGGCGTTTGATAAAGTGCCGCATAGAAGATCATTAGCTAAACTTCATTCTCACGGAATTGATGGTTATGTTCTCAAATGGATTAAA
Organism: Bathynomus jamesi; assembly: GCA_023014485.1. Lineage (NCBI taxonomy): Eukaryota > Metazoa > Arthropoda > Malacostraca > Isopoda > Cirolanidae > Bathynomus > Bathynomus jamesi. Next base: position 389,206 of record JAJOZX010000662.1, on the reverse strand, counting down.
ACTTGGCTTAGTGGACGTAAACAAAGAGTGGTCATTAATGGCAAAGCGTTTAACTGGAAAAATATAACTAGCGGCGTGCTTCAGGGATCAGTTCTAGGACCAGTTCTTTTGATTATTTATATCAATGACATTGACATAGGAATTAGTAAAAGCATAATTTTAAAGTTTGCGGCTGGTACCAAACTAGGGGAACGAACAAAATCTGCGGTAGAACGTTTGCAGATTCAAGAAGATATTAATAATTACTGGTATCACCTGAAGATCTTTCCCCCCAGGGAGAGCTGGAGGGGGGAAGATCTTCAGGTGGATCGGACTGGGGGGAATAATCTTCAGGTGATCCATATATATATATATATATATATATATATATATATATATATATATATATATATGAAAATGAAAACGTTCATTGGCAGAATATAGTCCATATGACAAATATTATTAATACAATGACAGTTCACATACTAACGATAGAAATATTTACAAGTGATTAGAAATAATACAGTAATGTCAGAGTTAAGTGGAGCTACAGACAGACGTTTTCGTACCAAGAATTCCATAGCTTAGAGAATAAATGGCAGGACTCATGGATAGCTTGGATAATCGGGTTGGTTGATTTTTTAATTCTTTTCATTAGACTGTACTGAGCACGTCTTGTTACCTCCGGGAAGCTCGGGACATTGCGGGTAGCAAACATTTGCGAAGCTGAGCATCTCGAGGGTAATTTATGTGAGAGTCTAAAAGACCTGTTGTACAGCAAGTTGAGGGTTCTGCCAGACCCTTTTTTATAATTCACCTAGAGTTGCTGTCCATATAAGCACACCGGACAAAAAATTAGTCACCCCTCTCAGAATGTACCTAATAACGTGTGACGGCGCCTCTGGCCTTGATAACCGCACGAATCCGGCGAGGCAGAGACTCTACGAGGTTGTGCATGTACTGAACATCGATTTGCTGCCACTCGTTCATCAGCCGGTCCCGAAGTTCCGCCAGAGTCCGTGGGTGTCTATTCCTGCGCTTCACTTTCTGTTTCCAGCCTGAACAACACCTTCGACGCATTCAGGATTAAAGGCTTCATTGGACCTGCGATGTACTCGTCGCCTCCCATCATTGGAGAACAAACAAAAACGGGACTCATCGGACCAAATTACACGTTTCCAATCTGCTGCAGTCCAGTTTTTGTGCCTCTGAGCCCATTTATAACGTGCCAATTTGTGACTTGCTGTTAACAGCGGCCTCTTCCGTGGTACCCTGCTCCAGATGTCCATCGCATGCAGTTCTCGTCGCAATGTCCGTTCGGAAATTGGTCGCTGGAGAACCTCATTGGTTTCTTGGAGCAATTGTTCTCTGGTTTGAAAACGATTTGCAGTTACTAGACGAGAAACATGGCGGCGGCCCCTATTGTCGAGAATTGTTTTCCGGCCACAGTTACGCCGTCGATTGTCAGTTGATTGCGAACTACACCACTCTTTGTAAACTCGCTGGACAGTACGCGTTGACACACCAACAAATTGGGCTACTTCAGACATTTTGTGTCCGTGGGCTCTGCCAAACACGATGGCTCCTTTTTGCCACTGAGTAACGTCTGCCTCACGACCCATTTTGCAGACTATATCCAACACCACTTTGTTCTTCACCACCTCACGAAACAGATCTGATCCTGTGTGCTACGTCACCGCTACTTGTCACTTACCAATGCTACATCAGCGCCCTCTGTGTGACCTTGAACTTCCTACTATCGGTGCTATTAGGGGTGACTAATTTTTTGTCCGGTGTGCTTATATTACTGCAGAAAGTACGAAAGAGAGTGTCTTTAGCTTCACTTGTACAGAACCAAAAGTTCCTTATAGTCATATTCGCTTTAGCACAAAGGCTAATTGCCAGCTGGCTGATTACAGCTTTTAGGATGAAAGTGCATAATCTTAGTTTTTGTAACATTAAAAAGAATATCATGTGTCTGCGAATACACTTGGCAGACTTTTCGTAGCCGATCCAGACCTTTAACAGAGGGACTTATTAACACCATATCATCGGCATAAACTAAGTTATTTATCCTTGTGTTATCTATACAACATCCCACTGTTGCCTCATTAAGTGAAACAATTAATCCGTCAATATACACATTAAACAGCAGAGGAGAGAGCGGAGCCTTGTCTCACCCCGCAAGAGGAGCCAAAACATTCGGATAGTACATTGCCCACCTAACGGTAAAAGATGGTGGGAATACCAAAATTTCAATAAATTTAATATGTACATGGGAACCTTCCCGTCTTCTGGTTTTTTAAATAAAATATTGTGGTTCACTCTATCATATGCCTTATTTATATCTAGGAAACAGCTATAAATAGTTGAATTACTGTCAATGTATTTAGATATTGTTTCTTTAAGTACATAGATACACAGGTCATTTCAGTGGGACCTTTTAAAACGAAGCTGATTAGATGTCCGTTGGTAATCATTTAATCGGAGTAACAAGAGTTTTTCTAGTAGTTTCGAGAAGCAGGAAGCGACAGCAATAGGTCTGTAATTATTGCCGGACAGAATGTTTCCATTCTTCAGGGGGGCAATAAAATCATTCCATCCAGAAAAAATCTTAGTATGATAGTTGTAAGATTTAATCAGGGGGCTTCCTGCTTCTCTTAACAGGGATACAATCTTACTCTAATACTTATCTATGAGTTTACAGTGAGAATCATTTTAGCATGGGTTATTACAGGCAAGATGCAAAATTTCTAAATTATTAGAGGTGACCTGTTGTGTCTTTGTATTCTATTCTCTGTTGCATATTAACATTAGACCAATCGACGCGATTATTCTTACCTATTGAGTTCTTGTTATGTCGTGTTGCGCATAAATTAGTAACGTTAATTAATAGTTCTAACGGTCTATGAACAGAAAGAAGGAAATCATGCAAAATATGAACTCTAACAATTCGATCCTTTAGATTATTACTAGTGAGATAATGATCAATCCACCTGGTGGTACCACTCATATCACTAACGTATGTAAAACTACGACTGGTTACTCCTAATGCATCTCCATCACTTTTACTTAATTTGGTCGACTCGCACATGTTTCCTAATTCTGCAAAGAATTCAGAGTTCACATGCGCGTTAAAGTCCCCCATTATTATACGGTGAGAATATTTGGGGTTATCTGATAATGACTTAATTTTGTACAGCAAATCAATGTATTCATCTAGATTACTGCCGTTGTTGTATGGTAAATAGCAGTTTACATTTAATATGCAATCATTGTTCACTTGTAATTCAATGCCTAACAACCTTACATTATCGCTTGTTAAAAATTTTAAATGTTTTGACAAATTTTTCCTTATTAATAAAACAACACCACCAAAAGGCCTACCGTACATTAATTCATCTGACAAGTCTACTGCTGATGACGCATGGTACATAAAGTCATCATGGATGATAGAGAGGAATTTTAGCTCTTGCTTAGGTAGCCAGTGCTCTTGCAGGAGTATCAAATCTGCACTGTCACAGATTTTATGAACATCTGCAATTGAATTCCTCACTGATCTTACGTTATGAGACTATTTTCAACAACTTATCCGCCATGACTGACAGAAAACTTATTATTAATCTGATTATTATTATACACAGCACAAATTTCAGGCATTATCGTTAGGGCGCCTATTATTATTATTATTATTATTATTATTATTTTGCCTGTTATCAAATCTCCTGGAAAAGTGAATAAACTCCTTAACAATAATACTGTCTGGCTACTGACTCATATTGTACGGGTTGAAATGCGCATTTACACCTTTAATTATTACTTTAAATGAGTTATAATACGGAGATTGTGTATTTAGTTTATTAACTAACAATATACTGTGTTCACCACAGACCTCTTCCATCATGTGTTGAATATCGCTTCCCTCGTTCGAGAGCTGAATTCGCGACACAAAGAGGGTGAGATTCGTCACCGGTGGCCTTGCCGTGCAGACAGGTTGAGGAATCCTCCGTGGAGAGCGCCTGTTAACTGTGACCCACCCTTCCTCTTCCCTCGCTCTCCCTGAGGCAGGACTCGCCTGCCTGGGGGATGGGTGGCACGACCTTGGGAGGATAGAAGACTCCTCCCCTACTCTGTGGCTTGGTGAGGGGTCTGTAAACATCATGTATTTACTATTGAGCGATTCTAAGAGCTTCATTACTGCGTTCTTTTCTATAGTTTTATTGACAATAATTGACCCCCAATTACTGAGGGCCGTAGGGCTCACTTTGTCTAGTATAGGTAAATGTAAAACGTTGCATATCGGTAGAAACAATGTTAAAGAAAAGTATTTTATGCACAACAATACACTAATAAGTGTTACATATTATTGTTGCCGACACTCTTAAACCGAGTAAGCAATCTATCGAAGCGGTTAGGAAAGCAAATAAAATCTTAGGATTTATCGGTAGATAACTTGAATTTAAGTCGGAGAAAACAATGCTAGCATTATATAATTCCTTAGTATACTCCCCAACTGGAATACTGCATTCAGTTCTAGTCCCCATATTTACGACAGGACATAGACAGAATGGAGAGAGTGCAGCGAAGGGCTACTAAAATGATTCCTAGACTTAGAAACAAATCATACTCTGCCCGTTTAGAAACGTTAAATTCAGTCTCACTTTTAAAAAGATGAATTCGAGGAGATTTAATGCAAATGTTTAAAATGATTAAAGGTTTTGATAATGTCGACGACGAAAAATATTCACTTCCAGAAATGCAGATCGAACTCGCGGTAATGGTCTCAAATTAGTGGTTAAAATTTTAGTTCTAATGAAACTAAACATTTTTTCTTCAGTCGTATAGTTAATGTGTGGAATGAACTGCCAGCCAGCGTATAGTTTAATTAAAGTAATTCGGTTGAGTGCTTATCTTGCATTGAACCCCCAATTAGAAGTATTTATTAGCGCATAAAACTACTGAAGAATTTTCACTTGGATTCCCTCCTCTTTACTTTAAAATTTTTACTTTATCTTTAAATTTCTTTCTTTCCTTTCAACCTCTCTCCTTTGTTTTGCTTTAAAGCTTTCACTTGTCTTTAAATTTTCTTACATCTTTTAAACTTCCTTCTTAAACAGTCACATCAGGACCAGCCGGTGTGTTGCTTGTTTCGTGACCCGACAATTCAGCGCAGGACAATTCAGCGCCGACAATTCAGCGCCGACAATTCAGCGCAAGACAATTCAGCGCAAAGACAATTCAGCGCAAAGACAATTCAGCGCAAGACAATTCAGCGCAAGACAATTCAGCGCGAAAATACCAACAAAGAAGAAGAAAGAACAAATCCAGAGGGAAGAGAGGCTTGCAACTGTTAGGTTAGGTTAGGTTAGGTTAGGTTAGGTTTCTATTTTTTTAAATAAAATCTTAATTTTAACAATTCTAACAAATTTTTTTTCTTTTTTTTAAATTTTAATAATTATACTCCTTTGAATTTTATCTCCGATTTGTCACTCCTTCGTTATGTCACTCCTTCGTTACGGTATTTATGTCACTCCTTTGTTATGTCACTCCTTTGAAATGTCACTCCTTCGATACAGACCCAATTTAGCATATATATAAATATACAAATTTTTCTCTTTTTTATTTATTGCGATTTATTTTTATTATTTTTAACTAAACTTTTAACTGTACTGACTTGCGCTGAATTGTCGGCGCTGAATTGTCTTGCGCTGAATTGTCTTTGCGCTGAATTGTCGGCGCTGAATTGTCGGCGCTGAATTGTCTTGCGCTGAATTGTCTTTGCGCTGAATTGTCGGCGCTGAATTGTCGGCGCTGAATTGTCTTGCGCTGAATTGTCGGTGCTCCGTTGCTGTTTGCTGTCCTTTGTTTTCATTTCTTTTCCTTTGTATTCTTTTGTATATTGGTATATATGCGGAATGTAAAAAGGTTGATTACTCAATTATTGGTTATAATTTAACCAAGAAACAAAAATTGTTCATGAAAACAATCGCTTGAACGCGGGAAATGGCCGCTTCTCTTTTCGTTTATGAAATAAAATTTTGTAAATTCTTTCGTACATGAATTTAAAAACATGTATGTTACTCGTAGATACCCATATAATTTAGGAATAAGATACTCATTTCAATTTTCTGTTTAATTCTGTATAATTTCAACTAACAATTACGAGGTTACGGACTACGAAAACAGAAGACAGAATTAATAAAAGAAATAAATTAAAAGCTAACATTGGAAGCTCGAGCGTAGCCATTGACTTATCTCCCTGATGCCCGTTTTGGCGCTCAAAAGTGAGACGTCGCATATAAATTATACTTTTATATGAAACGGGAAAATTCCTTTAGGGTTAAAGTTATTAATCTGTGTAATTACTTCTTCTAATATGTTGTTTTTTTCTAAAATGACGTAAATGCCATAGAATGAATTAATTAGAAAATTGACTGAGAACATTAAGTAAATCTTGTGTCTGGCAGCCCATCAAGCGATGGAAGTATCGTAAAAAAACTAAATTGGATTGATGCAATAAAAGAGAGAAATCTTTTATCAAAATAATCTTAAGATGCCGCAGGTACAGTAGCATAAAATTTAAGTTAGTTAGATGCGGGGTTAATGTGTTTATTGAAATGTGACATTCGAATCAAAAGCCGCCAAATGAGAAGGTTCGCACACAAAATCTGTGCTAAAATTTAAATGAGAAAATTAGATTTAATTCCCCTTTAAAACTTAACTGAAGAAAACGCATCTTATAAATCCTTGTGGCTGAATAGACTCCAGATAAGACGTCTGCCCTTATTTCGAGTGAAGAAAACGCGTTTACAGTTAAAGCGGAAAAATTGAGATAACATTAGGTTCCCTTTTAAGGACAAAAAACGAGTTGTTAGTGGAAGTTTTCCCAAGTACATAAATATACTGTACAGTACTGTATATATATTGTGCCGTACGGGAGAATTCAAAGAGAGTGTTATTGGAAATTATAAGTTCCTTACAACGGGTTATTGTCCCCAAAAGAAGTTGTTCCTACAATCAGATAAGTTCTAATTATAATTCAAATAACACTAAAATCATTTATTCTAATTGTCTTGTACATTAAAATTAATGCGGTCAAAAGACCAAGAAGGTACTTAGTTCAAACTTAAATTAATATCTAACAATTCTCTTTTAATTGCTTATGCATTTTTACTTTATTGTATTGTTAATTTCGAATCTAAAATTCTTAAAGTAAAAGTCAGTTGTTGCAAATGGCCCATCTTTAACAAATTTAATTGATGTCAAAACTTCATTTTTCCATTGTAATTAATTGTTTAGTGTTAAACTCTTTGACGAATACATTCTTTTTGTAAAAGGCTTTACAATTATTCCCCTACACCCCTACACGGAAATAAAAAGAAACCTAAACGGTATTATTTTGTTATGTGTTAGGTTGAACCTCAAAACAAGCGGAAATAAAATATATATGATAAATAAATCCCCATTATAATAATAGCCAAGTTTTGTTTGTTTGTTTATATGTCTGTCTGTTTGTTGCAGAATTGTGTCACACTCTGAAGGAATTAGATAGGAATAATTAGAAGCTATGAATTATTGTATTACGGGCGGCAATGTGAAGCTCAAGATTTTCATGACTGTGCTCTTTTCTGTAGTTTAGCAATGGGGGAAGGGTTGGGGTGGGGGGAAGGATGAGGCAGGGGGGAAGGGTGGTGGTGGGGGTAATGGGGGAGTGGGTTAGCCCCCAAGTTGTATGAATGGTGAGGAGGTTTTGGGAGATACCAGATTCAGAAATGTTGACACAATGTGAAGCTCAAAATTTTCACGGCTGGGTTCTTTTTTTGTAGTTTAGCCTGTCTAACCGTCAGCGAAGCGACGGAATAATAATAAATATATTTTATAATGATCCTATCCTTTTTTATACTAACAGTGTTCAAGGTATCATTCCTGACTTAATAAGCTTGCTCTTCTCCTACGTTGTCGTTCTCTTGCCAATCGTCTTCTTATTTCTGCAGCAGTCTCCATTTTCGTGGTTCATATATATTTTGCCGTCATTCTTGACGGCACGGGTACACTAGTCATAAAATAAAACCCATTTTATATATATATATATATATATATATATATATATATATATATATTAGGGTGGTCCAAAACGTTAAAGCATCGACTAAGTTCTCTCCACAAGGTTGGTTTTATGCCTCTTGGTGTGGACAGTATTTGTGCAAAGTTTCACGTTATTCGGTTAATATTTAGGGGTCGCCCCACTTGCCCCCTTTTTGAAAATTTGGGAAAATATATAGACAACTGAATAACTAAATTTTTTTTTGGTTCTCAAAGAATATGAAAGAAAACAGTAAGACAATAGGACATGATAATGGGTGTATCTTCATTATTTCTTCTGCATCAGAGTCGCCTTGGATGGTATTGGTATCTGTTTTCGGTGGGCGGCTACGAGTTGTAGGAGGTACTGCTTCTGGTCCTCGTTTCGTGTCAAAGTGTCATTGTAGCGTTGTGCGAGAGCAATACCTCGCTCGGCAGCATCATTGACGACTTTCATCTTTAAGGCGCGATCTCTAAGTTCCCTGTAGTTCTTGTCATTTGGCCATTCCCGGGATCTTTTGAAGTAACTGGCGCGCTTCCTCCTTACCTCCAACTTTCAAGGCATCAAAGAGGGTCAATGTCCTTTTCGTGACGAAGGATGCCACATCATTTTCAACACCAGCTTCCGCCATGTCGATTCGTCGGGGGCAGCCATTCTTTTGGGGATGTTGGAGGTGTTGAACCATTCTCCTTTTGGTATCAGGATCGATCCTATTATCGAAGAAGGCCAGTCCAATCAGATGCTCCGACAAGTACCACAGGTGGCGTCTTAGAGCTGTCTTCGCCGCTTGTGCAGCTCCTCCGTGTGGATATTTTTCCAGAAGATGCAGCATTTTGAGATCATTGAGAGGAGCTTGTGTCCCCATTGGCGCTTCATGCCAGTACTTGACGTAAATCAGACTGACAAATAAAGCCAGCTGAGTCACGTTTCGTTCTTCGCGTGCTGTGAGCTTGAATTGATAGTGAAAGAGGTAGATTTTGAGCGCATAAATCGCCTTCGCCATCCATCTCGCGTGGTGCATGGGACCCGGAGCTCGGATAAAGAGTTGACCACCAGTCTTTCCCCCCAGGAAGAGCAAAGATAGTTCAAGGAACTCCTTGTAGTCGTCACGAGGTTGGCTTGCCTGAAGAGCGTTAGGTAAGTAAGTGAGCATCTCTTTTCTCATCTCTTGGAGTTGAGGGTTCTCGAACAAGCTGTCCGATGCTGAGACAAATGCTTCGTGGGAGAGAGATGGCCATTCCTTTTGAAATCGCTTAAAAAGGCCTGTTTCAGGACTTCCTGTTGAGCCAAATATTGAGGCAAAGACATCAGCAAGTACGACTTCAAGTATATGATGTCGACAACCGATCCAAACTAGCTCGTGACCCAATGCTTCTTCAATCCTGACACAGGCTCCGCGATGTAAACCCGTGTTTGACGCAGTGGTATCGAAGACGAGACCTCTCACATGCTGTTCCACGTTCCATAATTTCATAGTTTGAAGGCATGCCTGGGCCTGTGCTTCTCCAGTTCCTTGTTTCATCTTTGGGACACCAAGCAGCTTCTCCTGTCCATTGAATGTTATAAGGATTGCTATCCGATGCACATTCGTCTTCTTCCCTTCAATGCCGGGGAGAAGCTTTCCGTCCCAATGGAGAAGGACAGGGTCTTCTAGAGAGAATGATTCTAGGTCTTCTCGAGCTGCCTGTTCTCGCCACTTTCTCTGTAGCGATGAATAGAGCTCCGAGAGCACGTCATCCCAGACAGATCATGCCCCGCGGCCTGTAATACAGCTCCAGTTACGAAAACAGCATTCCGGTCAGAAAGATTGGTGCGATCCATTGCTCCAATGACTTCTGGAGATTGGAAAATGTTCGTAACCTTGTTCTTGGGACGCTTTGGTGCCGGAGCTTCAGACGAAGAAGGAATCGGAACCGATAGTCTATAGTCGTCGTCGTCTTGCGAAAAAAGGGAAGAAGAAGAAGAAGAGGAAAGATCAATTGATGACACTCTGCTTCTTCCAAATCTTTCTGTGTTGCTTCATGCCTTGCCTTCCTCTTGGCTTCCTTCTCCATTCTGGATCGCTTTCTGTCCTCTTGTGTAGTCGTTTCCTTATCAATGCCAGCCATGCTGCAAGAATTGACGTCCTTGCGCTGCATGGACAGGAAATTTCGGTCCTCAACGTTGACGATTGTGCTCATGGCATCACTGGTTGCGATGTCAAACAGTTCCTGGATGTCCGCTTTGAAGATGTCTTCATTCATTCTATCGCTGGCACGTTTGCCTGGTCCTGTGCTTCTTGAGTGTTTTGTAGCGGTCTAAAAGCTTTGAAAGCTTACGGACACAGGAGTCGATCCGTTGAGTTGGGATCCGCGCTCGGGTCCAGACTTCAATCACCCTCTGGCATGCCTGGTTCAGACTGTCGGAGGTGGTTTGCTTTTGATTGATGTGGTGGTATTGCCCCAAGAGGAGGGCGTCAAGGCATGTAGGGAGCCTTGACGTGGATAAAGTTTCCAGTTGCCATCCCTAGAAGCCAAACTTTTGGAATTGATCGAGTTTGAGCCATCGGACCTACGGAAGAAAAGTACATTATATAATATATATATTCAGAGTGGGGCGACCTCTAAATATTCACCAATCACGCTGCAATTTTGCACAGACCATGTGGACACTAAATGGACAAAAACCACACTTGTGGAGACTATCTAAGATAATTTTGAAATTTCCCCCTATGGATTTGGACCACCCTAATATATATATATATATATATATTATATATATATATATATATATATCCGTCGAGGCATTCATAATTTAAGTGGAAGTATGAAGAATTAAATTTCTTTCACATAAAGCATCATTCCTCATATACGTCCATTGCATTCCCAAGCAAATAGGCGGTCAAAGTATTGACAAGGCTTCTGTACTTGGTTTATCACCAGTGAAAGCAACAATTCTCTGTGTTAGTCTAGTCAAAAGAACATCCATATCCGTACTAAATTTGTTACAGTTTTCGTTAGTTTGTATTGCAGACACCTCTTGTTATTGTCAGTCCTCGTGCATGATTCTTCATGAGCAAGATGCACCGTAAGTTTGTATTTCCTCCCTATATATATATATATATATATATATATAATATATATATACACACAGTATATATGAGGCGTTGCGAGTACGAGGGGTGAATTCGCCAAAACAGTTTTGAGATAAACACGTTTAAACTTTGTGACTACTGCGTACAAGCGGCACATAGAGCAAATACACGCATTGAAAATACTACAGTATGAGTGTACGAGGGGGATACTTTGCTATTCCAAGTTGTCTGTGGATAGGGGTAGGGTTGAACTATTCATTCGTGGAACAATCGCAAAATTGCCAAATGTGGCGAGTTCGACCCTCTTACTCGCGACGCCTTATGAAAATGAAATGAAAATGAAAAGGTTTATTGGCAGACTATAGTCCATATGACAAATATTATTAATACAATGACAGTTCATATACTAAGGATAGAAATATATACAGTTGATTAGAAATAATACTGCACTGTGAAGTTAAGTGGAGCTACAGACAGACGTTTTCATACCAAGAAGTCCATAGCTTAGAAGATAAATGGCAGGACTCATGGATAGCTTGGATGATCGGGTTGGTTGATTTTTTAATTCTTTGCATTAGACTGTACAGAGCACGTCTTGTTACCTCCAGGAAGCTCGGGACATTGTGGGTAGCAAACATTTGCGATGAGCATCTCGGGGGTAATTTATGTAAGAGTCTGAAACCTGTTGTACAGCAAATTTAGGGTTCTGCCAGACCCCTTTTTATAATTCACCCAGAGTTGCTGTCCGTATATATTACTGCAGAAAGTACGAAAGAGTGTGTCTTTAGCTTCACTTGTACAGAATCGAAAGTTCCTTTTAGTCATATTCGCTTTAGCACAGAGGCTTCGAGATTGTTTTCTTATATCCGAGTCATCACTCAAGGAGCTGGTAATAGTTTGACCCAAATACTTAAACTCTTGTACTTCCTCAATTACTTCACCATTCATTTTAAACCTTATATCAGCTGGCTGATTACAGCTTTTAGGATGAAATTGCATAACCTTAGTTTTTGTAACATTAAAAAGAATATCCTGTTTCTGCAAATACACTTCGCAGACGTTTAGTAGCCGATCCAGACCTTTAACAGAGGGACTTATTAACACCATATCATCGGCATAAACTAAGTTATTTATCCTTGTGTTATCTATACAACATCCCACTGTTGCCTCATAAGTGAAGCAATTATCCGTCAAATACACATTAAACAGCATAGGGGAGAGCAAGGAGCCTTGTCTCACCCCGCAAGAGGAGCAAAAACACTCGGATAGTACATTGCTCCACCTAAAAGTGAAAGATTGGTGAGAATACCAAAATTTCAATAAATTTAATATGTACATGGGAACCTTCCTGCCTTCTAGTTTTGCAAATAAAATATTGTGGTTCACCCTATCATATGCCTTACTTATATCAAGGAAACAGCTATAAATAGTTGAATTACTGTCAATGTATTTAGATATTGTTTCTTTAAGTACATAGATACACAGGTCAGTTGAGTGGGACCTTTTAAAGCCAAACTGATTAGATGTCCATAGGAAATCATTAATCGGAGTAACAAGAGTTTTGCTAGTAGTTTCGAGAAGCAGGAAGCGACAGCAATAGGCCTGTAATTATTGCTGGACAGAATGTCTCCGTACTTATTTTTGACCAGGGGCAAGATATATACCCTCATGAACTCTGCAGGGATATAACTATTTCTTATATATACAGTATATGCAATATGTTGTTTGTTATTGTGATTCTTCGTATTAACAGCCACGGGAGTCATAGGACACAGGACATACTGCTTAGTGTGGAATCTGAAAAAAAAATTAGACTAACACGAACTTAGATGTAGCTCGTAGCGTAAACTAACCCAATTTTTGTTATACTCTTCATACTTTTTTTTTGTTCTTTTCTTATCCTCTCTTTACTTGCATGTCTGTAGTTTGCATGGTATGACAGTGTTTGAGTTAAGACTGTGTTTGCATGGTTTGTAAGCGTTCTTATTTTACTTCTTTTCATCTTTCTCCCCTTTCCTATTCTTTTCGACTATTTTTCCGACTTGTCGGCAGTGGCCGGCAGATGTTGATACTTATTTTTGTTACTTTTGCTGAGTTTGAACGACGGTTCAGGATCGACCTGCGGTCGACCCCTCTGCAGCATCGCGCCTCATTTGCGGGACTTGGTGAAGGAGGGAAATGCTCTCTGATCTCCTCCTGCCCTCGTAGCCAGCCACGCATGGCTGGTCAGGGACTTTGCACAAGAATCTGTCCAGCTGGTTCTTGAAGTTATTCAGGTTGGTGTGCTGGAGATTCCTCACTTCTTTTAGAAGGACATTGAAAAGCTTTGGGCCCCTTATTCCGAAGGTATTTTCCATCCTCTTTTTCATGGCTCCTTGTCCCACCGCAGCTGGGACCGTAAAAAACCTGCCTCTTCTCTCATTCCAGTTTGTTTCTATTTAATTTCTGAGGTTAGGGACAGAGCCCTCAAGTATTTTCCATATGTATATTATTGTGTACCGCTCGCGCCTTCTTTCAAGAGAGTAGAGTTCCAGGGATTGTAGTCGAGACCAGTAGTCTTCACCTTCCGTTTCCTCTATCTTAGACGTAAAAGTCCTTTGTATAGGTTCAATGCTCGCAATGTCTCTTTTTCTGTGTGGGCTTGTGAGCACTGAGCAATACTCAATTATTGGTAGGACTAGACGCTTCCATAATTTGAGCATGATGTTTGCTTTTCTGCTGCGGAAGCTCCTCTAGATGATTCCCATTATTTTTCTAGCCGTTGTGATTTTGATTTTATAGTGCTCTCTGAATTCTGCATCCGACGACATTATTACTCCAAGATTCCTGACTTGTTGATTTGGTGTTATCTGTTTGGCTTGCGGAGTTTTTTACCCTTTTTTCTGTAGCTCTTTGTTATTACCATATCTTAGAAGTTAGAATTTTTCTTCGTTGAACTTCATATTGTTGTCTTCTGCCCACTGGAATAATGTTTCAATGTCGTTTTGTAGTTTTCTTATGTCATCTTCGTTCAATATTTCCTTACATATCTTTGTGTCATCTGCGAAGCATGATACAATACTGTCCTTAATATCTGCATCAATATCTGCAATCATTATTATGAACAGCAACGGAGCTAATACTGTCCCTTGTGGGACAGAGCTCACGACTTCCAAGACTTCCGATTTAACTCCGTTTACCACCACTCTTTGCGTTTTTCGTCAAGAAATTAAATATCCACCTTCCTAGCTTTCCAGTAATTCCTGTATCCTTAAGTTTGTGTGCTATGATTCCATGGTCACATTTATAGAAGGCCTTAGCAGAGTCAGTATATATTACATCAATGTTTTGTCCTCGACACAATGTTCCTAATATTTTCTCCTGGTGGTCTAGTAGCTGTGACAGGCATGATCTACCCGCCCTGAAGCCATGTTGATTTGTTGTATAAGTCTTTTTCTTGTAGGTAGTTTTGCCTCTAATTATGCGTTCAAAACACTTTATAAGGTGTGAGGTGAGAGCCACTGGCCGATAATTCATTTTTGGGCATTGCTCTGTTACCACCTTTAAATAAGGGGGCAATGTTCCCGTTCTTTAAGGGAAGTGGAATTTGTCCTGTGTCGAGTGATTTCCTCCATAGTAAGTATAGTGATTTTGCAATACTCTCTTTGCATTTCTTCAGAAATGTGGCACTCCATATGTCTGGCCCTGGCGCTGAATTTTCTTGCATCTTTGATAAGGCCGTAATTACATCTTCCGTGAACTCGAAGTCCATTAATAGGTTTGTGCCGGGATTTGTTCTTGGTTGATCTGTATCAATGTCGAAAAACTCGACTGGGTTTTCCACTTCCATCTCGGACTTAGGGGTGCTAAACACAGATTTAAATTGTTCCCTAAGCATTTCACTTATTTCTTTCGGGTCATTTGTGTATTCGGCCTCCCCGTCTATCAACGGTCCAATACTCTCCTTACACTACATTTTTCCTTTTCGCAAAAGTGTAGAAGTATTTTGGGTTATTTTTTATGTTTTCTGCTACCTTGTTCTCCTCCTCGTTTGTCTTATGTATGAATGTTTGCTTTAGGTCCATTTCTATTTCGCCAAGTTTCCTCTCTAGTTTGAGTCTCTTTGCATCAGTTCTGCATCTGTGGAGATGTTTTACAGTTTGTCTTCGTTGCCTGGATAGAGTCCTGATTTTCCTCTCGAGCTTGCTACGTTTTCTTTCCTGTCTCTCTGGAATATGTTTCAGTATTATAGGTTTGGTTTCCGTCTCTATTAGTACTTCTTGTGGAGTCTTCTCGTGTAGTAGCAATTCCCAATTTACCTCCTTTAAATCTTTATTTACGTTTTCCCAATTTACTTTCTTTGAATTTATGTTTAAGCCTTCAAATATTCCATCTGCCTCTCTAGGATGCGTTTTCGGACCTCTGGGTGCTAACTTCAATTGTATATCGATGATGTTATGGTCGGAGAACTTTGTGTGCGTTACTTTTTTATTTATTATTATCTCGTTATTTGTCCAGATTAAATCCAAATCGTTCTCCTTTCTCGTGGCTTCACCGATTTCCTGGGTAAGGGCGTAATGTTCCATAATATCTAATAACATTGTTGCTTGGGTTCTGTCATCTTTAGTAATGTTGCCATGAAACTTCTCAACATATATAACTTCGTCATTTTCTTCCATGATATGAATGCGAAATTAAAATCTCCGAAAATTTGAAAATTTGTTGCTGGAGTTTCAAGTAATTTTAATATGTTTTCTATTTCATTTGTAGCAAATTGGAATTCACTTTTTGTGGTGTTTGGTGGTCTGCAGATGTTCATAATGGTTAGGTTCAGTTCTTTTACTTCTAATATAACCACTTCAACTGTGCTGTTTGATTTCTTTACCCTCACTTCACATGTGTAAGTGTTTTTCACGTAGATACAACACCCTCCTCCCCGTCTAGCCACTCTATCTGCTCTGTATATGTTGTAGTCCAGCAATGCTATTTCACTATTCTCGATGCAGTTTTCACAGCCTTTTTCGCACTTATGTGAGTTTGTTTCCGTTAGGCATATGATATCTATGCTGGTTTCCTTAGCTAAATTTTGCAAGTATTGTAATTTGCAGTCTGCTTGGTCCGTATAGAGGCCTTGTATATTTGTGTATAATACATTTACAGGGTTTCTAATCTTCGTGTTCGATTCTCCTAAATGATGGTCGTTTCCTGGTTGATGTCGGTTCCTGTTTGGTGTTATTGGTTGGGCCGCTGCATTTTGGAGTATTGTGTGTCTTTTTTCTCTTTTTCTGAATGAATGTTAACCCACGAATGATAGGTTTTGCTACTTACTTAACTCCTTATTCTCTTCGTTTAACCCCCTACTCTCTTCTTTCTCTTGGGTTAACCTTAGAGTGGATCTTAGGGGCTTTGTTAGTCTTAGTTTTGTAGATCTGTAGATCTAAATGCAGATAGGATGGTCATACACTCATCTAACTACTACCCAGACCCAGTGTCGTTTAACTTCGCGGATCACACGGGAAACGGTGGAAAAATATGGCTACAAAAATACATTTGATATACCAAAACATTTTTGCAAGGAAACAATAAAACAAAACAGACCAAATCAGAACTGCTTATGTTTCATGACAGGAGAAAATTTTAATAATATCAAAACTTTTTCTTTTTTGGGGGATGGGGGGAGAGCGCGGGTCAAGATATAAACTTAAGATGTAGAAATCCTCCAAACTAACCGATTTCAGCCAGTAAATGTAATTAGGTTCTCCTTATCTTAATATAGAATTTTCATGGAATAACATTTCAATAAAAGTACAAATTATTATTATTATTACTATTATTATTATTATTATTATTATTATTATCATTATTATTATTTCAATCCCTGTATGTGTGTGTGCCTTTAAGAAACACTTCTTATTTTCTTTTTATTCTTTTCAGTTATAATTAAATTTGAAATTTCTGAATTAATAAAAAAATTGAAAAATTACTATTTTCAAATTAAGTTTTCATTTCAGCGAAGTTATTATTCTGTATTCATTCAAAATTACATTTTTATCATCAAAACTTTTGATATTTTTGTGGGGGGGGGATGGGGGGGGGGGGGAGCAAGCAAATTGTTGTCATCAGGTCGTAGAAATTGATGCTCTAATAAGTTTCCTCCTCATTGTATATCTGACTTAAATATTAAGACTTAATATTTAAGAAATATTAAGTGAGCTGTAAAACAAGATATTTAGTGAAGCATGTAAAGTATATAGTGTTCCAAAGTATAAGTTTAGAGGTGTGTGTGTGTGTGTGTGTGTGTGTGTGAGAGAGAGAGAGAGAGTGTGCGCAATCAATATATAAATCTAGATAACGTATTTTTGTTGTAGGAATGGCTGTATTATTCAATAGTAATAATTCTGATAAAATAATGAAAGTGAATTTCACTAAATTAACTCATAATATGTTAATGTGATTTGCATTTTTCTGGATAATTTTTGCTTTATACACACACACACACACACACCACACACACACACACACACACACGATGTCTGTTCTTAAAGTATCCGGACAGGGTGTTTATTTTTAGAACAAGGTCAAGCTTAGAGTTGTGACTGTGCTAGTGTGCTAAATATGTCTCTGCATATCGAGACAAGTTGACTGATAGGGTGTAGCGTCAGTCCACTGAGGTGGACCGATAAAGTTAAAAGTGTTTTTGTTTTGCGACGATTTCTTACGATGAGGTGATATTACTTGGTTTTTTTTTATGGTGAAAGTGTTGTGCATCATGGATATGCTCCACAGGGCCAAACAATCAACAAGGAATTTTACATTGAAGTTTTGAGACGTCTACGTGTAGTAGTTCGGAGGAAACGGCCGCAGAAGTGGGAGTCCGGGGACTGGATGCTTCATCACGATAACCCGCAATCTCACTCGTTGCAACTTGTCCAGCAATTTTTGTCCCCCCCCCCCTCCCCGAAGTACAGCAGCTCCATATTTGCTGCATTTGGCTCCATGCAACTTTTTTTGTTTCCGAAGCTCAAACAAACCCCGAAAGGACACCGATGCGATGACGTTGAGATCATTAAAAGAAATTCGACTGAGCAGCTTTTGGCCATTCCGAAAAAGTGCTTTCGAAAAATGTTTTCAACAGTGACAGGATCGTTGGGCAGAGTGTATGGCTTCAGAAAGAGCGTACTTTGAGGGAGATTAAAGGAGATTAAGCCCCAGATTAAGCCCCAAATTCTTTGCCTAAATTATAAAAAATCAATTCCTTCATACATTTTACTGATCTAACGTGACAACTTTAAATTTTCATAATCTTAAATTTCAAATTTGTTTAACTGCTTTTCTTTTGCTCACTCCACAATATACAGTACCATAATTTGGTACTCATATACTGTAGCTAAAGTGGTTTTAAATAGTTTTATTACACAGTAAAATAATAAAATAATTTTGTTTTTTAGTTTCATAAATTGAGTACCAACTACCAACATTTAAAATAATTGGTTTTCCTTATGTTGAACGTATTTTCTTTCTTCTACATTGTAAACAACAACAAAATTTTTCATTAACATTTCAAGGGCTTGGTCGCTTATTTGAATAAAAAACATGGATATACAATTTGGGTTTATAAAATTATTAAAATACTTAAAATAAAATCAACCTAATAAGATAGTTTAATATAACAAATTATAAAATACAAATTAATATAGAATTATTATTAATGTAGAGTAGGAGATTACGATAGTTTATAATATTTATATTTTAGCTAGTTAGAGAAAATTTAAATTTATGGGTAACTTAACTTATTAAGCTTTGCCGTTTTCGTGAATGGAAAATGTATTTTATACAATTACACCTTGAAATGAGTATAAATTATCATAAATAGTGCTCTTTTGTAGGTTCAATTTTCTGTAAATATAGATTTTGCTTTGTAATAAAGATTTAAAAATTTCAAAAAATCTAAGAAAATCGGCCAAATTTGACCGATGTGGTTGCCGATGCAGATGATATATATATATATATATATATATATATATATATATATATGATGAAATTTTCATATATATATATATATATATATATGATGAATAAAACCACGAAGGAAAGGAAACAAAATGGTGCTCAAGCGCTTTCGTCTAATGACATCCTCAAGAACACTGAAGTACATAAAAGGGTTACAGCCTATATATAGGTTACAGAAGAAAAAAAAAAAAAAGAAAAAAAAATAAATAATATACACACACACATATATATATATATATATATATTATATATAGGGTGAACCAAATGTAGGTGGACAGTAAATGATAACGTTTATTTTGAGAATACATATTTAATTTTTTTGTATACTATAATACAAAATAAAATTTAAATAAATTTAGTTATAATATTTAATATAATAAAACACAAACACCATAGTTATAATGAACACCATAGTTATAATATAATATAACACAAACCGTATTCAACCTACTGTCCACCTACTTTTGGTTCACCGTGTATATATATATATGCAATAAACGGAGAAGTAAAAATAAAAATTAAAAATTAAAGGATTATCAGAGAGGCATACAGATTTGTAAGGAAAAAATATCGATTTTTAGCACAAGATCAAATGAATTATAAAAATACAAATTTATACTGGAAATCTGCCCAGGTTTTAACACTTTCTTCGAAAAACATTAGTGACGATGCAAAAAGTGCCCTTGGATATGGTATGTCCTTTTTTATTGTTAAAAAACCTTCGGCTTTACAAATTTGTTACAGTCTCGCCTGTTTTGAAAAACAGTGTAATCTCCCTCAGTATTTGTTTAACATAGTTAAAGGCCTCGTTTATAGTGCGGCGAATAGTAATTACGAAGATAACTTTCCTAAACGTTTTCGCAATAGCCTCTCACAATTAAAAAAAGATGGGGAGCTCCATATTACTAAAGCAGACAAGGCTAACACCATAGTTATTATGGACAAAGTGGACTACATCGGAAAGATGAACGAGCTTCTCCAGGACCCCGCCACATACAGCAAACTTAGGAAGAACCCGCAGGATGACGTCATCAAATCATTTAATAGTGGCTTGAAACGCATTCTCAAAGATCATAAGGACTTAATTCCGCTTTTCATGTCCACTTCACCTTCTCTGCCCTACCTTTACGGTCTTATTAAAACCCACAAACCTGGCAACCCTATGCGCCCTATTATTAGCTCGGTGGGCTCTATTACTTATAAACTCTCCAAATGGCTTGTCAAAGTCTTGTCCCCCATTCTCGGAACTATCTCTGATTCACATGTAAAAAATTTCATGGATCTTACTGAAAAATTGAATAATGCACGTACTGAAACTAACGATAGATTGATCAGTTTTGACGTTTGTTCATTGTTTACAAAAGTGCCGATTGACGATATGCTTGACTTTCTCTCCCAAGAATTACATAAGTATGACCTGCCACTACCTTCACACATTGTTTTGGAACTTATTAAGCTTTGCATCAAAGACTGTAAATTCACTTTCAATAACGACTATTATCAACAAGTTTTTGGGATGGCCATGGGCAACCCCTTATCGCCCCTCCTCTCCAATATTTATATGGAGTTTTTCGAAATTACTTACATTCCGAGAATCCTGGGGGTTGGCATCCCTTGGTTGCGGTACTTCGACGATATTTTGTGTATCTGGCCCATGAATCGTGACCTGGATAACTTTCTCCTTCAGTTAAATGATCAAGTCCCCTCCATTAAGTTTACTTAGAAGTGGAACAAGACAATTCAATCCCATTTTTGGATGTGCGTGTACATAGGGAAAGCCCAGGTTTTAAGTTTAGTATCTATCGGAAAACAACAAACAATTTGTCCTACGTACACTTTTACTCGGGACATGACACCCCCACTAAGAAGGCCATTTTTTCATCAATGTTTCTCCGCGCCCTTAGGATCGCCAGTCCGGAATACATCGATGCCGAATTGGAAAAAATGAACGGTATTGGAAGTGATCTGTGTTATCCATCTGCGTTTATGGAATCTTGTCTCAACAAGGCAAAACGAACTTTCTATCGTGTCAATAATAACACTCGTACTTTGTCAAAAAATATTTTAGTACTTCCATTATTCCCGAGCTTTTTAGGCATTGCTAATGTACTTAAACTTTTGGATATTAATGTAGTTTTCATATAACAATATCGTGAAAAATATCATAGTAAAAAATAGCCCTACCAATAATTCAGGCATTATCTATAAAATTGGTTGTAAACAATGTGATTCCTTTTACATAGGTCAGACGGGAAAGGATTTGCACACACGTATAAAACAGCATCAATATTCCGTTAGAACAGGACAGTTGTCCAGTGCCCTTTTTGCCCATTTGTCAGAGTTATCCCACTGTATTGATTGGAATAATGCTTCAGTTTTATTCCACTTTAGCAACATTGTTAATAGAAATATTCTTGAGTCTGCCATTATCCAACTTTCAAATAACTTCAACATAAGCAAAGGTCTTTTTCAACTCGATCCTGTTGTTTTGAATTCCTTCAAAACAGATTTAGATAAGAAGGGTAGAACGCTAAATCTTTGGTAAACTTGTATGCTACTTTATTAACTTTTAATTTTCATTTTATTTTTATATACATTGAAACTTAACCATAAAAGGCAGAGTGTTAAAACCCGGGCAGATTTCCAGTATAAATTTGTATTTTTATAATTCATTTGATCTTGTGCTAAAAATCGATATTTTTTCCTTACAAATCTGTATGCCTCTCTGATAATCCTTTGATTTTTAATTTTTATTTTTACTTCTCCGTTTATTGCATATATATATATATATATATATATATATATATATATATATATATATATATATATAACTGCAATGACCACGCAGTACATTAATGTAGAAACGACGTAAGTATAGAGGAGTGTTCGTTATTTCTCTTCCTCGTGTGCAGAACACTCCTCTATACTTACGTCGTTTCTATACATATATACATGTGTGTGTGTGTGTGTATTATTTATTTCTTTTTTCTTTTTTCTTTTTTTCTTTCTGTAACCTATATATAGGCTGTAACACTTTTATGTACTTCAGTGTTCCTGAGGATGTCATTAGACGAAAGCGCTTGAGCACCATTTTGTGTTTCCTTTCCTTCGTGGTTTTATGCATCATAAATATTTTTCACGTGTTACTTTCGTGAAGTAATTTTCATATATATATATATATATATATATATATATACAGTCGGTGACAAAAGTTTTAGCCCTTCGAAAATTATAAAATATATAGATTCAGTTTCTTTACCGCGTCAACAATGTGTTCAGTTCCAATGGCAACTAAAAAACATTCGTAAAAAAAATATTTGTTTTTCTCTTTTTTTCCGCCTTTTCTTTGGTGATAAGGTAGTGAGTTTGGCATTTGTGTATGACGCATAAAGCAATAGTACTAGCCTTAAGTCTAGAATTCAGTAATAGGAGGTGCTTTAGATGTAATAATTTATAAATATCTGTAGTTTAATGTATAAAGTTAGGACAAATTTAATTATAACAAAAACACACGAATATGTGCGTACCAGTGGCGTTCGGTCCATGGAAGCAATGGAAACATTGCTTCCCCACTTAAATGATTAGAAGCGCTGTTAAACAATATTAATGACGATAAAAATATGATAAATTATCACTAGGCCTATACTTCTTTCAAATATTTTTTTTAATACAAAAAGCTCCAAATCCAAATCAATGCATTGAAAAAGGAGGGGGAGAGCAATAATTTTGTTGCGTCGAGACGGGCGCCAGTGGAAGCAACCTTGAGAATTGCTTCTTTTGTTTGACTTACTATATTCGTGTTTTATAAAAATTGTATCAATTCACTGATAATTTCACTGCTTATACGATAGTATAAATATAATAAATGATATACATTAAAATTATTGATCGCTATACTTGGGGATGAATTAATATTATGTCTTAAAAGAATAAAAAATATTCACCGATGGAAATACAGACCCATAACGCATTCATTTCTTTAGGCAAACCGTGGCTTGTGGAAGCAACTTAGAGAGTTGCTTATTCCTGCTAGTATGCTAACGGAATCCTTTTAAAGCGCTTAATTAATGAGCTTATAGATTAAATGACTAACTAACTGGCAACTGTTACCAAATATATTTTTAGAAGAAGAAATACGAGCTAACTGTAATTAGAGTTTGCTTAATTATGAGTAAATCAAAGTGAAGTTGTTATATTGAGGTTAATGTCGTTCGTCAACTGCCTATCACCCTCCTTCCCCGCCCTCCCCCTCCCCCTTAGAAATTCACAGGGGCAAGACCGCCTTTTCTCTTTATCACTCCTTTCTATTGAAAAGAAACTTCTAACTCAATTAAAGGAGAAAACCGATTTTCACGATAAAGTAATCGACGCATTTGCAAAGAAGAACAGGAGGATAGAACTGGTGTATAAATAAAAGAGGTTGGTGTATACTGTATATATATATATTATATATATATAAATAAAATAGGCTATGCATGTTTCCCTATACATAATTGTCACCGATCGCCACTGGTGCATACATATGAATTTATAGAAACAGAGTAATTTAAGAAACATTAATGAATATTTATACTGCAAACATTTTACGGTAGAAACAAAAGGTGTGAACTACATCTAGAAGAAAACTATGTATAGGAACCTTTTTTCCGCACCTTTTGTTTTTTTGCTCTATGATTTAAAATATATTTTTCTCAGACACTCCTTTCAGTTTAATATAATATCATCATAATAATTATTGTTAGAAAATTTCAGATTATACTTGCAGTAAAATATTAAGTCGAGATAATATATGTTAGTTATTACGTTTTATCAGTTGCAACGTCAAAGGTCGTATGATAGGAGAGACCTACACCTGAACCTGGATTCAGAATCAAGATTTCCGACATAAACATTTCCTATAGTACATTGGTCTCTTATTCATCCACTTACCAGACCCATTGCCGCTTTACTTCGCTGATATACTCGTGTATATATATATATATATAATATATATATATATATATATATATATATATATACAGAGTGGCGCAAAAGCCAGGAACCATAGGCACATTTTAATAATTTGTGTTTTAATATGTTTTGTTGTTTTCAGATTTGTTGTTGAACCTATGGCACAGAAATTGACAATGAAATGAAAATGAAAATGAAAATGAAAAGGTTTATTGGCAGACTATAGTCCATATGACAAATATTATTAATACAATGACAGTTCATACACTAAGGATAAAAATATATACAATTGATTAGAAATAATACCGCACTGTCGAAGTTAAGTGGAGCTACAGACAGACGTTTTCGTGCCAAAAAGTCCATAGCTTAGAGGATAAATGGCAGGACTCATGGATAGCTTGGATGATCGGGTTGGTTGATTTTTTAATTCTTTGCATTAGACTGTGTTGAGCACGTCTTGTTACCTCCGGGAAGCTCGGAACATTGCGGGTTGCAAACATTTGCGAAGCTGAGCATCTCGGGGGTAATTTATGTAAGAGTCTAAACGACCTGTTGTACAGCAAATTTAGGGTTCTGCCAGAACCTTTTTTATAATTCACCCAGAGTTGCTGACCGTATATATTACTGCAGAAAGTACGAAAGAGTGTGTCTTTAGCTTCACTTGTACAGAAACGAACGTTCCTTATGGTCATATTCGCTTTAGCACACAGGCTTCGAGATTGTTTTCTTATATCCGAGTCATCACTCAAGGAGCTGGTAATAGTTTGACCCAAATACTTAAACTCTTGTACTTCCTCAATTACTTCACCATTCATTTTAAACCTTATATCAGCTGGCTGATTACAGCTTTTAGGATGAAATTCATAACCTTAGTTTTTGTAACATTAAAAAGAATATCATGTTTCTGCGAATACACTTCGCAGACATTTAGTAGCCGATCCAGACCTTTAACAGAGGGACTTATTAACACCATATCATCGGCATAAACTAAGTTATTTATCCTTGTGTTATCTATACAACATCTTACTGTTGCCTCATTAAGTGAAGCAATTAATCCGTCAATATACACATTAAACAGCATAGGGGAGAGCAAGGAGCCTTGTCTCACCCCACAAGAGGAGCCAAAACACTCGGATAGTACATTGCCCCACCTAACAGTGAAAGATTGGTGGGAATACCAAAATTTCAATAAATTTAATATGTACATGGGAACCTTCCTGTCTTCTAGTGTTAATGTGTGCAAGGCGTGGTAACACACACTGATCAGTTGCTACTGCTTTTAACATCCTGAGATGCTGCCAGATGTTCATGCATCAGTTGGAAAACTGTTCACTTGCGTCAAAGAAACGGGAAGTGTTCATGATCGGCCACGTAGTGGCCGGCCAAAAAGTTCAACCGATGCAGCAACATCACTAACGGTACTCAATCACCTCGAAAACAGCTCATGTAAGTCCTTAAGAAAGTTATCCCAGGAAACGGGTATCTCCAGCAGATCCATTCAACGAATTCTTACAACAAATCTTTTCCACCCCTACAAAATCCAACTCGTTCAGGAACTGCACGGTGACGACACAGACCGTCGTGTAGAGTTCTGCCAGTGGTTTCTACAACATCGGCAGCTTCAACGAAGGTTTCTGCTCTATCATATTATTTTCAATGGAAAAACAAACTTCATGCTTAGTTCTCAGTGGTTAAACAATAATAAGCAACTGATCTGCTTCAATTTTTAAAAAGCTGGATGTTTTTTGATTACATAAGAATAACTGAGCAAATGCAACCTGCATCAAGAGAATCAAAATTCACAAACTTCATAGTAATATTACATACAAACTACTAAAGATAGAAGGGCTAAAAGATCACTGCAACTTCATATATAGGTCTATTGTATTACGTAAAAATTGTAGTGGTTTTACTACCAGAGCTTTTAAACTATTGAATACATTATTCTAGTGACTCCATGATTTTTACTGCCAGTGTATATATATATATATATATATATATATATATATATATATATAATATATATATATATATATATGAATTTATCAATAAAAAAAATCCTCTGCTCTTCCATAGAATGTTTTGACAGACTTGGTCTCCATGGTAACAAAACCATTCAAAGATAATACAATTTCATCTTTAATTCTTTACCAATTATGGAGTCTCCAGAAACGTTATTTTCCATCTACGCAAAAGCAACGGGCCGGAAATACGAATTTCCCTTTACTTCCGCTTCGCTTCCTGTCTTCCCTTAATGGTGTTCTATTTACTCCATTAATTGAACTTGACGTAATTGGAAATATTCACTTAACATTTGTTCTATTTCGGCGTTAGTTTAACTCAAAGACGACTTCAAATAAAACTAAATTGATTGTGTAATTTTATGTAATTGTGTAAATTTAAAAATAACACTTATAAGCAATTAAAACTAACTCAAGCATTTAAGGAAATTATTATTTTGTAATGCGTCTTATGAAGCAAAAAATAATGCTTGTGCGCTTATTTACATAAAGAAAAATACGATATTTTTCTACTTTTTTCTTTCCTCATTGTGAAAAATTCCAAATTAAAGGACTACGTCTTGGCTAGTGTCGTCACACCGCTTCCCGTCGATCAGCGAAGTGAAACGACATTCGATTCCCCCAATAGTCGAATGGTGGGTCCGTCTTCTGCGTCCACATGATGTAGCGACCTCCCATGGTTTGGATCCCACGTGAAGCTGTAAGTTTTCTACGTTATTTGAACTTTGATATTACGGTGGGGTTAAACAACTGCAATAAAAAATAAAATAATAATAGCTAGATGAGCTTGTTAGTACTCATGCCTCCAAGGGGTGCGGGGTGCGTGCTTTGCGCGCTTATGGGCTCGATCTGTCATTATTATTACAAAGAGTTAGCAGATGTCTCAACTGAAATACCGGTACCTTATAATTAGTTTTGCTGGAATCGAAAATTACTGTAGAATACTGGTGCACTGTTTGAAATTATTTTTGCTACAAGCGAAAATCGTGTAGATTTCTGCCTCGCTCTCTTTAATTAACCCTATATTTATCAAAGAACACAGCATTCGGATCAAAAGGAAAGGACACCCGCATGAACTGATTTTTGTGGTAAAATTTCTTGTTTAACGAATTTCGTCAAATATATTTCCACAGGAAGAGGTCATAGGAAGTGGCATTAGCCTTGGAATACCACTTGCCGGAACCCTTTTGTGAGGTAAAATTCAATAAAATAATTTTAGTGAAATTTGTTTCAGTATCAGCGAGATCATAGAAAAGGGCAATAGACATCGAATATCTCCTGCAGAAACCCCTTTGTTGGGTAAACTTCATTAAATTTAATACAAGATAGAAAAATACAACCTAACTGAAATACAGGTTACTGCATATTTTCACACACACACACACACACACATATATATATATATACAGGATGGCCTGAAAGTCTTTTTACCCCCACATTTTTCTTTGAAGTAGTATGTTTAGATATCGTTCTTGAAAAATGTGGACAGTAATAGATTCTTCTTCGTTTCAGATGGCTGACACAAGCTCCTATAGTGTGGAAGAACGGCTCGTTGTGAGTGTATGTGCTCATGAACGTTCACAGAGTGGAAAACCATAAACGGGATTCTTCCGCAAGATTTAACAAAGAAGCCCCTCCTAAAATGACAATATTGCGATGGGAACGTAAGCTGTTCACGACTGGATCAATTCTGGATAAAAAAAAGACTGGAAGACCGTCGACAAGGCAGAAACAATGTGCAGCAGTGGCGGTTTCAGTGCTCAGATCCCCCAAAAAGTCACTACGGAAACGATCGTCCGAACTCGATATTCCAAAAACAACAATGCTAACACACATGGCACGTGATCTTCAATTGAAATCCTTCAGGCCTGCGTTCGTCAACGAACTAAGTGATGATGACGTGCGAAAAAAAAGTGAAGCATGTACAAAGT
This sequence comes from Bathynomus jamesi, assembly GCA_023014485.1. Taxonomy (NCBI): domain Eukaryota; kingdom Metazoa; phylum Arthropoda; class Malacostraca; order Isopoda; family Cirolanidae; genus Bathynomus; species Bathynomus jamesi. The sequence continues at coordinate 361,180 of JAJOZX010000662.1, read as the reverse complement.
TACTTGAGGTTTTCGTGACTCTCCCACAACGTGGCAAATTTTTCTTCTCAGATGAATGTGCAATTTATCGATGCGCCCGTAACAGGAATGTTTATTTCTGGAATAAAGATAACCCACATTATTATGAAGAGTTAGAGCACAATCCACCGCATATCATGATCTGGGCCGCGATGTCCAGTAAGCATTTGATAGGTCCCTATTTCTTCGATGGTCCTGTCAATCAACATTCATACCGAGCCATGTTGAGGGATTGGTTTGTTTCAGAGCCTCAAAGACTGGATCTTCTAGCAGATTGCTGGTTTCAACAGGATGGAGCACCTGCCCACTATGCCATCAGTGTCAAGGAATTCTTACATGACATGTTTGGAGATAGGTAGATAGGGAGAGGATCAGCACATTTGGCAGCGCCAATTGATTGTCCTCCAAGAAGTCCTGAACTCTCCTGTGATAACGCGCTGTGGGGCATTATTAAGGACTGTGTATCCAAGGAAAGATCTATTAGAAAACGAGGTTTCATAAGGTTCATTTTTCCCTTGCAAAGGGGATCAAGTAGAGTGTGGTCACCCACCGTGGGAAAAAGGAAAAAAGGAAAGAAAAAAGTCGGTCGAATAGCGGACAGATAAGTTTTATTAATACTTTTTCTTTTACAGATCTTTCGTCGGTAGCTTAATTAAGTATATATTCATTTAGTATAAAGTTGTGTTACAAGAACCTGTTTCTGCGTTTCAAGAACATTTTTGCGAGCTTGCGCAGGTGACGGCACGATAAGCACGCGGTAGACCTACGTTGTAATTTATTAATTTCCAAACGCTTGGTTTTTTTAAAAATTAATTAAGAGCATGGCACCCCCGTCAAGTACTTGCAGTGGCTGTGAAGAGAAATTTAGTGCTTACGCGTTTACAATGGCTGATAATAATGAACAGTTAGCTTGCAGGTGGTGCTCAAGCATGGAAACCCTGAGAAACGAGTTAGAACGTGAGAGGGAGGCCAGAGTGAGGTTTGAAGAAAGGGTGATGCTTCTGACGGCAAAATTAGAATCCCTTGAGACTCCAGTTACGACCCCTCCTGCCTCAGTTTCTACTAATAATATAAATAGTACTAATAGCCCTCTCTCTTCCCCTAGTTCCCAACCCTTCGTTCAAGTGCGTAATGGAGCCCCATTGAGGAAACCTAAGACTTGTCTACCAGTAATAACAAACAATAAGTTTCTGTTTTAGGTTTCGAAGATGCTGATGAACCGGAAATACGACTCGTTCGCGATTCCATTGTTCGAGGGCAGCTCGAGGAATTCTGTGGGAGAAACCCTCGTCGTAGGTGCCGTTACTACCGCCCTGGTGCAGGGGTAGCGGATATAACTAATAGTGTTGACCATTTTACAGACGGAACCTCTGAGAACACAACGTATGTTATTCATGTCGGTACTAATAACGTTTTAAATTCTAGATCGGAAGAGCTGCTGGCTAGGTACAGGGACTTACTAGAGCGACTAAAGTAAAAACTAATAAGATTGTTTTAAGAGGTATACTTCCTCGAATTATCCAACGTAGCGATTTCTACAGCAAGGCGACCTACATGAACAATAACCTAAAGTCTCTGCCAACAGGAAGGAATGCATTTTGCGAATTTTTTGAACAGTTTCTACGGCAGGAGGGACTTGTTCCTCGGAGATGGACTTCATCTTAATGACGTTGGAGCTGCGCGTTTAGGAAGACTATTTCATAATACTGTCTCTTCTTTTCAGGCTGCCGTAACTCGAACGGTCCAGGCGTAATTTCCTCAAATTTCCCTTGCGCTCACGAAGGTCTCGCAATTACAAACAATTTGAAGGTTCTATTCTTAAATGCTCGTAGCCTACGAGATAAAATAAAGAATTTTTTTCTTTAATTGCTTGTAAAGACTATGATTTAATTGCGATAAATGAATCGTGGCTTAGCACTGAAACACGTGACTTTGTAGGGGAGTATCAAATTAGAGGTTATAGACTTTTTGCTAAAAACAGAATAGGTAGGCGAGGAGGCGGTGTTATGTTGTATATTAAACATAATATTGCGAACGTTATAGAATTAAAGCACACAATTCCAGAACCGATAGATTCGACTACAGCAGAACTTAAATTGAACGATTTCAAACTTGTTGTTGCGGTTATATATAGGCCCCCTAATCAAACAACGAATACGGACGAAGCGTTATATCGTGAACTAAAGAGAATAATAGGTAATGAGCAGGCCTTAGTTATGGGTGACTTTAATTGCGCCAACGTGAATTACGATACAATGCAGGAAGACGCGGAAGGTAATCGTTTAGTTAATTTTCTCGAGGATAGCTTTCTTATTCAAAAGGTTGTGGAATCTACGAGGTTGGACCGTATTTTAGATTTAGTAATAACTACGGATGATAGGCTAATCACCGATCTTTAAGTAATAGAACCGTTAAGCAATAGAGATCACAATATGGTAGAGTTTGACCTCTCACTAACTCGAAACCAGCTAACTCGACTAAAATTCCTAACTTCCAGCACGCAGACTTTTGTAAATTTCGAAAAGACTTGTCACACGTCAATTGGGAAAACGTAATGGGGACCTCCAACGCAAAACTAATGTGGGAATCGTTTGAAGCAGTATTTAGGACTATAAATGAGGAATGTGTACCGTACAAAATTAAGCGTGAGAAAATAAACAACAAACCCTTGTGGTTTACTTCTAGAGTACGAGACATTGTAAAGATTAAAGATAGGGCTTATAGGCTACATAAGTGCGATAAAGACAATTTGTGGTTACGAAACAACTACATATCTCTAAGGCGTGAAGCGGAAAGTGTGATAAAAGTCCAAGCGCGAATTTGAAATCTCCATAGCTCGTGACGGTAAAGAAAACCCCATGCGATTCTTTCATTACGTCAACAATAGAAATCCAGTAAAGAGTGTCTTGGGGCCGTTAAAAAATGTTAAAGGAGAGCTAGTTTCTGAAAACAAGGAAAAGGCTACCTTGTAAACGAATTTTTTACCTCAGTTTTTACTATAGAAGATGTAACAAATATCCCTACGGTAATAGACATAATACCTTTCGATAATGATAATATTTTGAATAATATTGTGGTTAGTGAAAGGGAGGTAGTGCACTATATTGATAAAATGAAAATGCGTAAATCACCGGGGCCGGATTCCATATATCCCATACAACTAAAAGAATTAAAAGAAAGCATTGTTGTGCCACTAACAAAGATTTGTAATGCGTCTATTTCTGAGGGGTGCGTACCAGATAATTTCAAGTTAGCAAATGTAACACCTATCTTTAAGAAAGGCGATAAAGGTGCGGCGGGAAATTATAGGCCAATCAGTTTAACGTCTGTTGCAGGTAAGGTACTGGAGTCAGCAATTAGCGATCGTATAGTCGAACACTTAGAATTGCATAACTTGGTTAGAAATACGCAGCACGGTTTTAGGCGAAACAAATATTGCTTAACTAATCTTTTAGAATTTTTTCAAATCGTGATTGAAGTTTACGATAGCCATCGGGCGGTTGATGTACTGTATTTAGACTTTCAAAAAGCGTTTGACATCGTACCACACAAAAGACTCATTGGAAAAACTAAGGCTCATGGAATCAGGGGTGTAGTAATAAATTGGATAGAAGAGTGGTTGCGAGGTAGGAAACAGAGGGTGGTCATTGATGGAGCGCAGTCGTGTTGAGCTAATGTAGCGAGCGGCGTTCTTCAGGGTTCTGTATTGGGCCCCTTGCTTTTTCTTATATATATTAACGATTTAGATGTCGGCCTAGTCAGTACAGTTTCAAAGTTTGTGGATGACACGAAGTTGGGTGGTAGGGTTACTAATGACGAAGATAGAGGTAAAATCCAGGAAGATCTGAATAAAATCGTTGATTGGTCAGTCACATGGCAAATGAGATTTAACGTCGATAAGTGCAAAATTTTAGATATAGGTTCGTGTAACGGTAATTCTGCGTATAGTATGTCAGGGAAGGAGTTAGCAAGCGTAGAGCAGGAAAAAGATTTAGGAGTTATAGTCACTGGTGTTTTAAGAGTAGCGAAATAAAGTACAGCAGCGGTATGCGAAAAGATATAGACAAAATCGAAAGAGTTCAAAGACGAGCAACTAAGATGATTCCGTCGCTTAGGTCGAAGTCGTATGAGGATAGGCTTAACCCTTTAAGCCCTGAAATTTTTGTAGGGTTAAGTTATGAATGCTTGTATTTGAAACGTCAGCAAATTGTACCTTCAGTCCTTAAAGGGTTAAGGAGTTAAAATTGACTACACTCGAGACTAGGAGGCTAAGGGGTGATCTAATCCAGGTTTTCAAAATTATGAATGGGTTCGATAACGTAGATGGAGATAGTTTTTTCGAAATATCTCAATATAATAGGACTAGAAATAACGGGTGTAAGTTGACAAGTAGAAGGTTCGAGACAGCAGTTGCCAAAAACTTTTTTACGCATAGAATAGTAAATATCTGGAATAGTTTGCTGGTAGAAGTAATTAGTAGCACGTCTATAAACATGTTTAAAAATCGATTAGACGCATATGTTGATAGATTGGGTATAGTTTAAGGTAGTAAAATTAAGGCTTTGTGGTTCGGAACCCATGTAAAATTGTAGGTCCCCTCCGCCACCACGGAAGACATGCACAATACACAATTACGAAAACAGTTAGGTAGACCAGCCATGAGTGGATCCTAGGGTCTTTGTTGGTCTGAAACATTATAACATTATAACAGTTGAAGGAGGCTGTGAGGGTTGCATTTACACAAATCAAGAAGGCTACGCTGCGCATGCTGCGCAAAATATCCCATAGGACATGGCGCCGGATCATTTTGTGTTACGAAAATGATGGTTGTCATACTGACCTTCTGGATTCTTAAAGAGGCCCCCTCCCTGACTGGTATGTAATGTAATGTATTTAATAAAGCACTTATATATACACGTGTTGTCCCTTTTTACATGTTAAGGTGCTTTTGAGGGGGTAACAAGACTTTCGGACCACCCTGTATAGTATAGTGTATATATATACATATATATATTTATATATATTTATATATATTTTAGTGGTGGACCGGATGTCAGTTTTTCAACATCTGCGGATGCGGATGCGGATGTTTAGTTAATCTATCAATATAATATAGAATTATGAATATATGACATCATTTTTCAAATTTCGTGATATTACTTTTATGGCAGGCAATGCATAAGAATTAAAATTAATATTAATGTTTTCATTTTTGCAATGTGTTTGCTATAGAAAATTAGCATTTTTATTTTTGCTAAAGAATTTACTATTTTTTGTATTTATTTACAATAATCTTGTTCTAAACACGATAGACTGCGTGATCTTATATGAACAATTTTATTCTGAAAAGTTACTGTGTTGCTGTGAAAAAAAATCAGTGGAGTACGCACAGCGGCACAGGCAGTGTTTGTTCATTTAATGGTATTTATATTTTGAGGTTTATATATTTGTTTGTTCATTAATAATTAATACTTTACATGAAATGTGCATGACTGGGCCTTATAAGCTACTTTATAAGCTAATTTAATTGTAAATTGCATAATTTATTAGAGGTAATATCCGCATAACATCCGCAGTCAGAAGTGCGGATGCGGATGTTAAAAATTATGCGGATGCGAATATCCGGTACACCACTAATATATATATATATATATAACTGAAATGAAGACACTTGAAGAGAGATTAGGAGCTATACACGTCACAAGCCAATGCCCATAGCTCACTGGGTAACATCGTTCTCCTATAGTCGAAATGAAGACACTGAGGTCGGGGTGTTTGACTTCCGATGGTGCTGGCAATAATAATAAAGTATGATAGTTAGCGCAATGGGACGTATTAGTTGGCTTGAGCGCTGTGCCAGTTTCTGGCCCTTCTCATGGATTATTTTACAAATCACAAGAAACGTTGCAGGTAACCTCTTGTCACTCCTCAACAAGTTATCATGTTACATGTAGTTTTGGTGCCTTACCCGAACGACATACGTACGTATCGTGTTAATTGATAACTACTCTCAAAATAACGTTTTCAAAGGTGACATTCTTAGTAGATGAATATCTCATAACATTTCCTGGCTTGCATGCTATCGAGTCTGCCATTCAAAGATAAAAGAGATATGGAAGTTAAAAGGAAGCCAAGAACAGTTCCATATTCCGCCGTTTAGGCTCCGTTTCAATAGCAAAATGTAAAGCAATAGTTACAATTAAAGGGAAGCCTTTAACAATGTATATCACTTCACTCGGTGGCCTCCCAATTTTGTTTATTTTCAACCAGACTGGCATTTGGAATGTATGGTTGTTGTTTATGGTTATTGTTTGAAATTGCTCACGTATTAATGTAAATAAGTTTAAAATATGGGAAAGTTGGAAAATAACTACAGTTACGGACGACCACAAAAAAAAATCAGTGAAGAGGAAATTTAACATGTTTTGAATATTCTTTTTTAAAATATGCAACATAATCACAAACATGCATTAAATAAATATAGATGAGTAAACAAATAGCACAACAATTTCACTTTCTCTTTGTGGCAGATATATATATATATATATATATATATATATATATATATATATATATATATATATTATATAATATATACATTTCAACTGCAAAGAACACGCAGTATAATTAACGTAAAGAACGACGCTTGTTAGGAGACCATCCGCGCAAGATGAGGAGGGAGAACGAACAAATGAAAAAAATGAGGTGTAGTGGTGGTTATCATATCTGACCGGCAATCGGAAGATCCCGGGTTCGATTCCTGGGCGTTACCTCATTTTTTCATTTGTTCGTTCTCCCTCCTCATCTTGCGCGGAATGGTCTCCTAACAAGCGTCGTTCTTTACGATATATATATATATATATATATATATATTATATATATATATATATATATATATATATATTATATATATATATATTGCACCATATACTGTAAGTTGCATCCCTTACCTTTATGTTTTCCTATCACCACACACACACTATACAATATATACACCCTACACCTCAAATATAGGTAAATGTACTGTGTATACTAAACATGTATTATTTATATTATATATATATATATATATATATATAATATATATATATATATGTTTACAGCTAATTTGGAAGGAATCCAAAGTTATAAAGAAGCGAGTTGGGACTGTGCTAGAGAAATAGCTCCTGGATTTCGGGCACCTCATATCTAAGAGACTTATCTACCAGAAGATACGAGAAATGAGAGAGAGAGAGAGAGAGAGAGAGAGAGAGAGAGAGAGAGAGAGAGAGAGAGTCACCGAAATAAAAGATTTACTGAGATAAAGTGAGAAAGATAAAGTGAGACATAACGGGAAAGAAACTTCAAGACAAATATATTTCGTGAAACGAAGATGAGTTCAGAGAGAGAGAGAGAGAGAGAGAGAGAGAGAGAGAGAGAGAGAGGAGAGAGAGAGAGAGAGAGACACTGTATAGTATATGTATGAAGGAGGAAAGAATTAACTTCATTATCTGTAGTCTTGAACTGGAGTCTTTACTTTGATGAAATGGGATAAAATCGGATAAAATCGGATAAAAATCGGATAAAAATCGTTTTTTTTTTTTATTAAACGAATAACGGCTTTATTTTATAGTTTAGTAATTTCCTTCATGATTTCGTATATAAACTGAAATATAGGAATAATATAGCAATTATTTTTTAAAAATTCCTATTTTATTATACCATAAATTTTTATATTAACAATTAATAAGTCGGTTATATCCCATTGAGCAAAGAATAATTATTGAATTATCGATTTATGCCACATCAGTGGATATAATGTACGGTAATTGTACTGCTGAATATTTATTTTATCCGTAAATAACTTTTATTTATGTATTGTTAGATTTTATTTACCGTTTTTAAACTTGGTTTCTTTTACAATAAAATTTTCTCAATCCTTTTTTGATGTTTTGCTTGAATTCAATAAAATATCGACAGAGAGAGAGAGAGAGAGAGAGAGAGAGAGAGAGAAGAGAGAGAGAGAGAGAGATCTGGAATAAAATGCTTCTTTCAGAGTAAATTCTATTAACAGTCAACTAACCCAGATCGAAGATTGGACCCGATTCTCTTTTGGAAGTAAAATCTATTTCCTCTCTTTCGAATGAGTTCTTCTCGAAAACTGAAGAAAGAATGTTGTGAGTTCGCAAAAAAAGACGTGAGTTCATGCATAAGAATTACAAAGAGTTGTAAAATGCTTTAAAAAATAATTCGAAATGTTTTTTCAATAAGTGAATACTGATAAATCTTTATGTATATATGTTATTTATTTTTAATACTAAAATAGCTCTTTTGAAAACTAAAAATAGTATTTTTAATGCTAAAATAGCTATTTTGAATACTAAAAATAGTATCTTTAATGCTAAAATAGCTCTTTTGAAAACTAAAAATAGTATTTTTAATGCTAAAATAGCTATTTTGAATACTAAAAATAGTATTTTTAATACTAAAAATAGTATTTTTAATACTAAAAATAGTATTTTTAATACTAAAATAGCTATTTTTAATACTAAAAATGGTATTTTTAATACTAAAATAGCTTAAGGCAGTGGTACTCATTGGGCGGCTCGCGAGCCAAATATATATTAGCGCATTTGGCTCGCGAGCCGCGCAATGAGTACCACTGGCTTAAGGGCTAAATTAAATAAAATAAATAGTCCAGATTCACAATTATTTATGTTAGTGTAAATTGTAAAACTAATTTTATTTTACTATTAATAAAGGTTATTCAATTCAATTCAATTCAATTCAGTACTGAAAGTTGAATTTGTTGAGTATTGTACAGGGTGTTCGGAAAGTCACTGTGCACTTATATTTATTTAATAGCATACAATAGTATAACATTGCATATATGATAGAGGTTATGGATGGGACCATCAGAACTTATAAAAGGTGTTGAAAGTGATGTCCTTTAACAGCAATACAGGCCTGGACCCGTCTTGTTTTATTTTGAAACACCTTTGTCAGTTCTTCTTCTGAAATGGACCTTATGTACGCAGTTATTGCAGTTTTCAGGTCATCAAGAGTGAGTGGACGATCTCGATTATATAAGTGCACAGTGACTTTCCGAACACCCTGTATAAAAATGTGGTTCGTTAACCAAATTTGATTGTATTTTTACTATCTTTCTAATATATCTGCAAATAATTTGATTATTTGGATGTAACTACAATTATTAAAAGTTAAAAATAGTTCATGGTACCGTATACTGAAAGTTATTAAAAATTCAGTTTGAGGGTACTGTAGTGGAAATTACTGATTTATTAACCAAATTTGATTATATTTTTAGCACCTTGTTAATATTCCTACGAATATTTTGATTAAATATTGTATTAATTTAGGATGTAAAAAATATTATTAAAAGTTTAAAATAATTCACAGTAGGACCTACTGTAGATATAAGATGTTTGGAACTTGAATTTCAGATAAGTGTAATAAAAATTCCTGATTCATTAACCAAGATTGATTGTCTTTTTAATACAATTTTAATATTACTGCGGATATTTTTAATAGATACTTTATTAATTTGGAATATTGATACAATTATTAAAAACTAAAAGGAATTCAATGTAGAGTACAGTGAAAGTTATTGAAATTTGTGTTTTAAAGGGTATTGTATGAAAATGCGGTTCATTATCAAAGTCTCATTGTTTTTTTAGTATATTTCTAATATTTCTGCACAAATCTTGATTAATTGTTCAGTTAATATAGGATGCAAATAATATTGATAAAAGTAAAACATAATTCATGGTACCATAGATTGAAAGTTGAGTTTAAAGGTAGTGTTATGGAAATTCCTGATTCATTAACCAAGTTTGATTGTATTTTTTTACTATTTTTTCATTACTTCTGCGTATATTTTGACTAGATATTCTATTAAAATAGATGTATACACATTATTAAATGTTAAAAAATATACTCCTAAACATTGATAGTTACTGAAAGTTGAGTTCATTAAACAAGTTTTATTATTTAATTACCTTTTAATGTAACCTCGTTGCAGTTCCTTGCGTTGATCTCTCTTCAGACAAAGGTCAAACTGGTGGCCCGCCTCTTATATAAATACTTTTATAGATACCTAGATACAGATGGGGGTAATTAGTATCTGCCTTAACTTATTTCACATCTTGTTCTGCTAAGGTGCTGATTTATTATTATTATTATTATCATTATTATTATTATTTTGTACGTATAGGTTCATCTTCGCTACTTACAAACATTTGTCAACGTAAAATTCATAGGCTGAAGTAGTTCTTCTTTATCACATTTTAGCCTTACATTTGTATGGTTTTATGATCCATTTACTATATTCATACACTGTAGTATCTTCCTTTATTAATATACGTAACCCGTATCATTGTTCTTAGTCATCATATTCACAAATTTTGAAGTTATTTCAGTATTTTCACGCCAATTCTTCTAATGATTTGTCATATGTCATTTTACAGAAATTACAGAAAGTACAGGCAGACAAAGACTGAAATTCATCCTAGGCTAGGCTAAGAAAACATTTTAATCCAGATGTTCACCCTAATATTATAGTATAAGGTTAGTTTAGTCAGCTCCCGTAGCTCAATGCAGTGGTAACACCATTTCCCTTTAAGAGAGGTCAAGACACTGCATGAGGTCGGGGGTTTGATGAATTATCGAAATGGGCCGCATTAGTTTGGCCTGATCGCTGTGCCAGTTTGTGGTCTTAACTGATTATATTTATCATAATATTTTCATCTTACTTAGTTCGTTCACCCATTCTTAGATTCTCAAATTTCAAAGCTGAGAAAATTGCAAATAAATTTGTCTTTTTTTTTTAAAGTTATTCAACATCAAAGACTTCCTCAAACATCATTTACTTAATTTATTTCTTTAATTTAGTTTCTGATTCAGGAAATATACATATAATATTTACATACAACGATATTTGAATAGTAATAAATATTGGTTTATTCCTCTATTCATTCAAAGGTCGCTTCCTCAACTACTTTTTTTAAATAAATATAAACTCTATTAATTTTTTATTTCACTGGAATGAATTTGTTTTGGATTCAGTTTTCATTATAATTTTATGTAGATTTTCTTCATTCATACTCATTTTTTATTTTACATTCTACTCTCATGTTTCATGTAGCTCAGTGGGTAACACCGTTTCCCTTTAAACGAAGCGAAGACACTGAGGTCGGGGTTCGACTGTCGATCGTGGTAACGGTAATAGTCCAAGAGTTAGCGCAAAAGGTCATGTTCGTCTGGCCTGAGCGTTGTGCCAGTTTCTGGCCTTCCTTACTGAGTGTTATTGTTATTATTACTTTCATTTTTTATTATCGATGCTGATAATGAAGGCCGCGGAGAATGGGCATTCAGTGCGGTTTGTATGTAGGTATGTGGGTGGGTAGGTATGTACTGTAGATAAGCTAAGTGAACAATGGTCACTAAATAGTTGAATGGAGTATATAAGATTTCATGTAGAGACTGTTCTAAGAGCTATATCGGCGAAACTATTGATATCAAAAGACCTAAATCAACCTAAATATAGTTTGACTACGGCCAACAAAAAATTCGACCCTGCAGAAGCTTCGTTCAAAAAGCGAACATAACATTGATATTAATAATGCTCAATTACATTTAATATTAATAATAAATAAATAAAAAGGTATAAAAAGGTAAAAAAATATCGACAATCTATATATATAATAGGCTAATGCTCTCTTTCTGTCTGTCTAAAACACTAAAACACGGAAACGGCTCCACAAGAGAAAAAATTATTAGGTAAACGTTGCTTAAAATTAATCGAAACCTATGGGAAAATTATAAGCTATCTATCTATCCATCTATCTGTCTCTCTATCTATCTATCTATGGTCACTAAATAGTTGAATGGAGTATATAAGATTTCATGTAGAGACTGTTCTAAGAGCTATATCGGCGAAACTATTGATATCAAAAGACCTAAATCAAACTAAATATAGTTTGACTACGGCCAACAAAAAATTCGACCCTGCAGAAGCTTCGTTCAAAAAGCGAACATAACATTGATATTAATAATGCTCAATTACATTTAATATTAATAATAAATAAATAAAAAGGTATAAAAAGGTAAAAAAATATCGACAATCTATATATATAATAGGCTAATGCTCTCTTTCTGTCTGTCTAAAACACTAAAACACGGAAACGGCTCCACAAGAGAAAAAATTATTAGGTAAACGTTGCTTAAAATTAATCGAAACCTATGGGAAAATTATAAGCTATCTATCTATCCATCTATCTGTCTCTCTATCTATCTATCTAGAATATCTGTTATGCCAACCCGGCATTTGGTGCCACTAACTTAAAAAATTATACACTGAAAAATGTTTCGAGGTCAAGATATATTTAGGACTTGCTTAAAGCTATTTTGTTTTTTTATATAAGACCTCCATCCATTTTATTGCTATTGAGACACATTTAAAAAAAATGGAGCTGTTATGTGAAAAGCAAGCTGTCCATTTTGACAAATTAAATTATTAAAACATTGTAATAAATGTTCCTTTCACACAACAGGTCATTAGCCCCATCCCCGCTAATGACTGTGGTCAACCACCACCCGTGTTGGGGTGATATTTTATTACAAAAATAACTTGTGTATTGTACAAAAACAAAACATTGGACTTTCTCCATTGACAATTTACATGTCATATATATTAAATAAATGCCAGATAATCATTGTTGCTTGGTTCGCATGATGGCAGACTTCGTTGGTGACAAGAAGACCTTCCGGTGATCTTCAACGACTTTTAAAAGGAACTGCTACTGCTCTTCGCTGCGCGTGAGAAATGCGCTGAACTCCTGGATGAGTGCAGCACCGCGTTCTGCAAGGTCGTTGATCACTTTCACCGACCGGACAGTAGCCTGGATCCTCCTCCAAGAAATCTTGAGGCAGTTCAAGTATTTTTAAAAACTTCAGAATTGACATGGTGATAAAATCGTGTAATTCTTTCCCACATGCCTGGCCAACTGGAGAGATCTGTTTAGGGGGCTCCTCAGACCCGATTTTGTTTTTCAGGGCATTTACCATCTACCTCTTCTTCTCTGCTGCAACACTTCCTGGAGGTGGTTCCACACCATATCACTGTGCGATGGCCTTCTTGATGATCCCTGTTGCTGCTGGAGGGGAAACTCCTTGCAGAAGAGCCACATTTTGATGGCGTAGATAGCTCGAGCCATCCAACGAGCTCGATGTATTGCTCCTGGATATGGGAAATGGATCCCGCGTGGAGGGACCTCTCCAAGGAAGATAATCGTCAGCTCAAGGAGCTCACGGTAGTCATCCCATGGCTGAAATTTGGACAGCTGGTCAACAGCAAATGCAATGACCTCAGTCTTATATCCATTTATTACAGGGATTAGGTCTTCATCCACTGCCGAGGAGTATGCTATCTTATCGAGGTAAGGCCAGTAGTCCCGGAACTGACCGAAGAGCTGAATATTTGGAGATTTGGAGCTGGAGACATCATGAAGGCTGAAGACCGTCTCTATTAGTATCTCCGAGATGTGATGTCGACACGCCACGTTCAATAAATTCCTCCCAAGCTCAGTTTCCAAACGAACACAAACTCCTCCCTTTGAACTAGTGTTGGACGAGGTGGTGTCAAAGCAGGGCCCCTTCACTCATTCCCTCAGCCCCCACTCATTTATCGTCTCCACGATGGCACTCCCAATTACTTCCAACTTTCTCGATTGAAGTTTTGGAACTGCCAGCAACTTCACCACGTTTTGTCCAGATAAAAGAATCGGGAGACGGTCCATTTTGTCCCGACCAGGACCAGAGTAATCTTCATGATTTTGCCTTCCCAATGCAAGATCAGAGGAGCTGCTGGGGTCAAGCTTTCCTTCATCTCATGAGCAAACTTCTTCCGATGTTCCATCCTCTCCTTGCGGATAGTGCTTCGGCTGATCATCAGGTCTTATACTTCGTGACCGAATTGGCTCGTGGACGCTAACGCTGAACATATATGCGCCGCTTGCCGGTCAGTCACATTAGTCCGATCTAGTCCAGCTGCCACTTCAGGTATCACCACACTTACAGTTCCATGAAGTCGAGCTCGTTTAGGAGCACGCGTTTCTGATGGCGTAAGCTCTTTCTCCACTTCTGACGAGTTGCTCGACGAAGACAACTCAAGAACAGCGACGTCGGTTGCAGCAGCACTTGATGAAGCCACTTTGCCAGTCCGCTTTAAAGCTTCCGCTCTCCTTTTTGCAACACGTTCTTCTTGCAGAGTGAGTTTTCTGTCGACTCCAGCCATCGTGCCCCTCTGTCCTGTCTCCCGTTGAGCTTCCAGGAATTGTCTGTCCTCTTCAATTTTCATCAGCTGCATGGCATCCTGGTGAGCGATGTCGAAGAGGTTGTCTAACCCATCTTGAAATGATGCCTTGTTGGCAAGGTTCGTGGCAAACTTTCAGTTGATATTCTTCTTGAACACTTGCCACTCAGTATGAAGCTTCTTGATGTTCGACAACATGTTTAGCAGCTTTTGTAGGCACTCGAGCTTTCATCCAAGTTGGAAGCAAGAGATCAGCTGTCTTGGACACACTATCTTTAAGAGTCAATTTTTGCTGATTGTGGAAATGGAATAGAACAGCCAATACTTGTCGGCGAGGTGGGAGCTTCGATGATGTAAAGTTCGCCTGAGTAACGCCAACCAACCAGATGGCACTGGCCACACGTGTTGTCATCGACATCGTCGCTCCTGAGAAGTTGCAAGAAGCACAAATTTGTTAAATACTTGCGTCGCTAATATTGTGTTGCAATTTTTTAACGCTGCGGTGCGAACGTGGTTTTTTTGTTAATTTTTTTTAGGTTTGATTTTTTTTTATTTTTTACTTTTGTTTTTTATAAACTTTTTTATTTTTATTTTTATATAAATATTTAGTTTTTTGTTTTTTGCCTCAAGGACAACATAATAATGGGCTATTGTAGCAAAATTATATATATATATATAGTACGAATTTCATTGATTCCTATTTAATATCAATTTATTTTATATTTGTAAAATTTCATATGAGTTGAGCAAGTCCTAAATATCGTTTGATCATAAAAATATTCCTGCTCTACAGTTTCTACCCCAAAGTGGCACTAGATGATGGAGTTGGCAAAGAAAAAAATTGGAATAGAATTCCACTTGAATGAGATAAAACCACCCTAATTTATTTATATATATATATATATATATATATACTCGTATACATATATATATTATATGAAAATTATTTCACACGAAAGTAACACGTCAAAACTATTTATGATGAAAAAAACCACGAAGGAAAGGAAACACAGAAAGGTGCTCAAGCGCTTTCGTCTAATGACATCCTCAGGAACACTGAAGTATACGTATATATATATATAATAAATCTAGAAATAAAAATTGTGGGAGGAGCATACAAATTTGTAAGGAAAAACTACCAATTTTAGCACTTAGCCCTTCTTGTCTAAATCCGTTCTGAACGAATTCAAAACAACAGGATCAAATGGATTGTTTACAACCAATTTTATAGATAATGCCTGAATTATATATTATTATTATTTTTTTTTTGTGACCTATATATAATTCAGGCATTATCTATAAAATTGGTTGTAAACAATCCATTTGATCCTGTTGTTTTGAATTTGTTCAGAACGGATTTAGACAAGAAGGGCAAAGTGCTAAAATTGGTAGTTTTTCTTTACAAATTTGTATGTTCCTCCCATAATTTTTATTTCTATATTTATTATTATATATATATATATATATATATAATATATATATATATATATATATATATATATAAATTTTGTGACCTATATATAGTTTCGAACTCTTTATTTACTTCAGTGTTCCTGAGGATGTCATTAGACGAAAGGGCTTGAGCACCATTCTGTTTCCTTTCCTTCGTGGTTTTTCATCATATATATATATATATATATATATATATATAACAAAGCTGAAATCGGATAATATTTGTTTGTTTGTGTATGTGCTCATTCTGTGGAATATTATTAAAAAAATAAAATTGCTCCTGTTGATTGTTTAAGTGTAATATTTTCACCACGGGTTTCTGCTAGTTTTATGAAACACGGAACTTTTTCATTCGATCTCATATGATTAATTTGTGGATATATATATATTATATATATATATATATATGTAATGTAAAATATATGTAAAGTATATGTAAAATATATGTATACACCAGGAAAAGGGGGGCACACGAGAAGACTAGAAGCAGGTAAAAATGCTACTAGCTCTTCCTGATGAATTTATGTTAACGCAAGAAATGACAGAAAACACAAGAAAAAACAACTGTCTAGATTTGGTATTCACAAACAACAGCAACCTAATTGATAATGTAGAAATATCCCCAACTATGATATCGGACCACAACATCATTGAAATAACAACTAATATAAAGGCAACAGGAAAGGAAAAAACACGCACAACAGAAAGAAGCAAATTCGAAATTTGTAATTTTCACTCCAAAGCTATAAACTGGGAAGATGTTACATTCAGAATGGAAGTAATAGATTGGAAAACCATTTTCGAGGTCAAGACAACGGAGGAGATGTTAATGACTTTAGAGGAGAAGACGTTAGAAATTGTGGAAAAACATGTCCCAAAAATACAACAAAGAGGAAAGAGAAGCAGGTTCGAGAGACAAAAGAGGACATTGTTCCGAAAGAGAAAAAGAGTGACTGCAAAATTAAGTAACTGTAAAGATAACAATAACAGAAAAATATTAAATGATAAACTGCAAAGTATCGATGACGTCATACAGGAACTAATTGAGAAGCATACAGAAAAAGAAGAAAACGATGCTATAGAAGCGATAAAGGCTAACTCAAAGTACTTCTATAATTTCGCAGAAAGAAAGTCGAAAAACCATGCGACTATCAGACCTTTAAAAAACGAGAACAGTGCTTTATCTGATGATCTAACAGAAATATCTGAAATATTAAGAACTCAATACGAATCATCTTTCAGTATCCCAAAAACTGAAAAATTGATATGCGATAGAAACGCATTTTTTGAAGAAGAACTACATGGGAAAAGTATAACGGACTTCGACTTTACGACGGATGATATTACACAATCCATAGGGAAACTGAAATCACACTCAGCAGCAGGACCGGATAAATGGGATGCCACACTGCTCAAAAATTGCAAGAATGCAATCGCTGAGGCCCCATATTGGATATGTAGACGATCACTAGACACGGAAGAAATACCAGGCATCCTGAAGAGCGCGAACATAGTCCCAATATATGAAGGAGGAGATCGATCCGAGGCCAAAAACTATAGGCCAGTGTCGCTTACATCTCATCTCACTAAAATATTTGAAAGAATAATTAGACAGAAAATCTATGATTCTTTGGAAACTCGGAAAAAATTAAATGATAACCAACATGGGTTTCCGTCAGGCAGATCATGCCTACCACAACTAATGCAACACTACAACAACATTATTGATGCACTTGAAAGTAACGAAAACTATGATATACTATACCCAGACTTTGCCAAAGCGTTCGACAAGTGTGAACATGGAATCATAATACATAAACTGAAATATATGGGAATAACAGGAAAAGTAGGGAAATGGATATATAATCTCCTTAGTGACGGGGCAGATATTAAGAACCTTTAAACGAAGGGATAGGAATGTAATGATTCCTCTACTGAAAATCCTGATCATACCCAAATTGGAATACTGCTCGGTCCTAACATCCCCATGTAAAAAAGAAGACATTAGACAGCTGGAATGGATTCAGAGAAGCTTCACAGCCAAGATCAAGGGGTGAAAAGAACTAAATTACTGGAAAAGGTTACGCGAACTAGACCTATATTC
This sequence comes from Bathynomus jamesi, assembly GCA_023014485.1. Classification (NCBI taxonomy): domain Eukaryota; kingdom Metazoa; phylum Arthropoda; class Malacostraca; order Isopoda; family Cirolanidae; genus Bathynomus; species Bathynomus jamesi. The sequence goes on along the minus strand of JAJOZX010000662.1, from coordinate 343,295 downwards.
ACTGGAAAGGAGAAGAGAGAGATACACTTGGAAAATAATGGGGAAACTAGTCCCTAATCTTACTCTGAACCCTATAACTCCCCAAACAACGGTGGAAAGTAGAAAACGTAGACTGTGTCGTGTTCCCAAATTAAGGGCGAGACAGGGAACATCCTTCACCCTGAAAGAAAATAGTTTTGTTGTGGGAGGACCAAAACTGTTTAATCAGCTGCCCAAAGACCTAAGAAACACGAAGGGAGTTGCAGTGGACATCTTCATAAGAAGATTAGACGCCTGGCTCAGAACAATCCCGATGAGCCGGGCGTACCTGGCTATGTGAGATGGAGAGCACAAGAAACCAATTCACTACTTCACCAGGCCAACTCGAGAGGAGGGGCGACAAGCTTGACCTTCGTGAAATGAGGAATCATCGCGCGGAACCTTTGTAAGGTAAGGTAAGGTGTGTATGTATATTGGTATTGTTTAAAAGTTTGGAAACACCATATTGGTATTTATAACCATCATTGATCGTATATATACATTTTGAATGAGATAGGAGAGTAGTATATATATATATATATATATATATATATATATATATACCGGGTGTACATAAAGTCAGGATCTATTTTTGTGAAGCACTTGGAAATTATATGGAATTCAATCATAAAATGATAAAGTGGTAACATTTATTAAATAATTAAGAGTAGGATTCGACGTGACGCCCATCAGTATCCCTGCACAGCTCAAATCGTTCCGCAGCATTTCTAAACACATTCTGGAGCATTTGCGGGGTTATGTTATCTGCAGCAGTTCGTATACGTGTACGTAAGTTTTCAAGACTCGTAATCTTCGTCTGATAGACGTGCGATTTGATAAAGCCCCATGCAAAGAAATCTAAAGGGGTTAAATCTGGTGATCTCGCTGGCCAAGGTCTGTTGTTTCCGCGTCCGATCCAGCGATTTGGAAAACGTCCATTTAGATAATCCTGAACAATTTTGGCATAGTGACAAGGAGCACCATCATGTTGATAGACGACGGTACTAACAATCCTATCCCCGTCGTCTATCAACATGTTGGTGCTCCTTGTCACTATGCCAAAATTGTTCAGGATTATCTAAATGGACGTTTTCCAAATCGCTGGATCGGACGCGGAAGCAACAGACCTTGTGAAGCGAGATGACCAGATTTAACCCCTTTAGATTTCTTTGCATGGGGCTTTATCGAGTCGCACGTCTATCAGACGAAGATTACGAGTCTTGAAAACTTACGTACACGTATACGAACTCTGCATGGATACTTGACTCTGCTTTCAAACTTTTAATGTCCAACCTATCTTCGCACTTATAACCAAGACTGGCTACATGGTCTTCATTAATGGCTACATGGTCTAAATAAATGGGTTATTGAAATTAAATTCTCAGTAGGAGACATATCTATTTCCTTCCCACTCCTCAACTCTATTATGTCTGTGAGTCATCCACACATTATGACGTCACGAATTAATCTATCCCTCCACCAGAGTCAGTCAGTCAAATTGGCCTAGGTAATACTAAGGCCAATTTGACTCTAAAAGGGACGCAAAATTTTTGGTTGTTTTATTTCTTTATTGTTTTATACCGTACAGCTTAACATAAAATACAATTCGATTAACATATGTAAATGCATACTCATTTTTTTGAGATCCGTCAGGTGTACATTTACCAACATAAATACGACCTAATGGTTTAGCTAAATCATTTGTAGATATCTTAATTAAACTATGAGGGAATTGAGCAGTGACTTGCTCACCTAATTCACATACTTGTTTCAATCTACGATACATTCTAAACTCTTTAAAAGGTGAGAACCACTTTGTTCTTGGATGATGCATTACTTGCTCTGCACTATGAGAGGAGTCAAGATTAGGTTCAAACAAAACACAATGTGGAACAATTAAATATGGAGATGGTGATATCCCTACATTAGGTCCCTCTATCCTTTCCCTACTACCCTTCTTACGACCTATTGAATCTTCATAACTAATCACATATCCAGACATATTCAGTTCTGGAATACTATGAAATGATACACCTGTAACTTGATAATAATTAAATTTTAAAATGGTAGATTTAGACTCATTAGTTAAAAGATCCAAACACAAGGTATAAAACCCATCTGCGTTTACATCAAAAGTATTTTTAGACAAATAAACAAATTTCATTCACGCTGTAAATATCTTCTCCTTTGAACGGTATGTGACTTTCTTTCGAGGAACATACTTCCTTTTTCGAAGAACAAACTTCCTTCTTCGATACATCTTGACCAGTAAATAATACACGTCACTCCGATGCAATTCCAATGAAGAGAATGAAGTTTAAACAATTTGTGGGTCTATTTATAGATTCTGATAACGTCATGTTATGACACGAATCCTATCCCCTTAGAATCAACATGATGGTGCTCCTTGTCACTATGCCAAAATTGTTCAGGATTATCTAAATGGACGTTTTCCAAATCGCTGGATCGGACGCGGAAGCAACAGACCTTGGCCAGCGAGATCACCAGATTTAACCCCTTTAGATTTCTTTGCATGGGGCTTTATCAAATCGTACGTCTATCAGAGAAGATTACGAGTCTTGAAAACTTACGTACACGTATACGAACTGCTGCAGATAACATAACCCCGCAAATGCTCCAGAATGTGTTTAGAAATGCTGCGGAACGATTTGAGCTGTGCAGGGATACTGATGGGCGTCACGTCGAATCCTACTCTTAATTATTTAATAAATGTTACCACTTTATCATTTTATGATTGAATTCCATATAATTTCCAAGTGCTTCACAAAAATAGATCCTGACTTTATGTACACCCGGTATATATATGATGTAAAAACATAACGCGCCATCACGAAGACGAATGAAGAAGGAAACCACACTTCAGGAAGACTTAAATTTTTTATTTCTTTAACACCAATATAGTTTCGGTTCATCGCGAGCCTTTGTCAATTGGTAATGACTCCATAAACAGAGAACAGAGTTTATATACAGTACACCTAGAAGTTAATTATCAGGGATTAGCTGACTAAACCTTCCCATCCTCTTATCAGCGGATAGTTAAGTGACCCTTCCGACCCAACTTTGACCTGATGGATGTACCTGTGTTGCCGGAAGAGTGGTTTCCATCTTCACACACACACACACACACACACACACACATATATATATATATATATATAATTATATACATATATATATATATATACATATATATCTATTATTATATATATTATAATAAGAGAGCTGTCCGTCTGTCCGTCTGTCCGTCTGTCCGTCACACTTTCAGAAATTGTGAGAAAAAATTGTGAGAAAAAAAATTCAGAAATTGTAAAAAAAAATTCAGAAATCGTATTACGGGCGGAAATGTGAAGCTCAAGATTTTCATGACTGTGTTCTTTTCTGTAGTTTAGGAATGGGGGAAGGGTGGGGGTGGGGGTAATGGGGGATGGGTGGGGTAATGGGGAGGGGTGGGGGTAATGGGGGAGGGGGTTAGCCCCCAAGTTGTATGAATGGGGGTGAGGAGGTTTTGGGAGATACCAGATTCAGAAATGTTGACACAATGTGAAGCTCAAAATTTTCACGGCTGGGTTCTTTTTTTGTAGTTTAGCCTGTCTAACCGTCAGCGAAGCGGCGGGAGCTGTACTAGTATATATATATATATAGATATATATATATATATATAGCTCAAGTCCAAGAGAATGAAAATTAAATAGTTAAACTCAAACTTGAGTGAGAATAACAAAAGTGCTCTGTCTGGAATTAATACTATAAACACCCAGGAATGTCTGTCAGTCTGTCACGCTCGATATATATGGGCGATATTTGTATTTTAATGCATTAGAAAAAGGCGTAATGAATTCTACTTTTAATTATAATTTTAAAAATTGTAAAAAATATTTGCTTTTGCGTTCAGCTTTGAGCCGAAATTTAATCTGCGGCTAAGTTCAAAAATTTACCAAATGAGTTCTTTTTATGCACTTTCATACTGGTGCTGCAACCATTACAGAATAAACATTGTATCAAGATTTGTGAAGCTTAAGATTTTTATGGCTGCAATCTTTTCTATAGTTTTATTGACTGAATAATTTAATCTGCGGCTAAGTTCAAAAATTTACCAAATGAGTTCTTTTTATACACTTTCATACTGGTGCTGCAACCATTACAGAATAAACATTGTATCAAGATTTGTGAAGCTTAAGATTTTTATGGCTGCATTCTTTTCTATAGTTTTATTGACTGAATAATTGACTCCCCGGTAACTGGGGGGGCCTGCGGCTCCCCAATTACTGAGGCCAAAGGCCCCAGCACCACGGGCGTAGCTAAATGGGCCCGTAGAGCCCACTTTAGCTAGTTAATAATAAAAAGAATAATAACTATATCAATGAGGGTAATAATAATCTATATTATAATGGAGGTAAGTGCGATATATAAATGTAACCAAAAAAAACTATAGAAAAGAACGCAATCATGAAAATCTTAAGCTTCACATTTGAGCTCATTGTATCAAGATTTGTGAAGCTTTAGATTTTCATGGCTGCGTTCTTTTCTATAGTTTTATTGACCAAATGATTGAACCGACAGTAATTGGGAAGGCAGCCATGGAAATCTTGAGCTTCACATTGTGTCAAGAAGATTTGTGAAGCTTAAGATTTTCATGACTATAGTTTTATTGACAAAATAATTGAACCCCCAGTAATTGGGGGGCCGCAGGCTTCCCAGTTACTGTCAGTTCAATTATTTGGTTAATAAAACTATAGAAAAGAACGCAATCATGAAAATCTTAAGCTTCACATTTGAGCTCATTGTATCAAGATTTGTGAAGCTTTAGATTTTCATGACTGCGTTCTTTTCTATAGTTTTATTGACCAAATAATTGAACCGACAGTAATTGGGGCGCCGCAGGCACCCCAATTACTGAGGCCCAAGGTGAGAGAGATAGGAATGATGTTCAAAATAAAATACGTCGTAGGCCCACAATTCGATTCGGTTTGGGCCGAATGCCCAAGTACCGCAGATCTAGCGAAATCGGGGCGTAGCACCGATCTTTTGCTGAAAGTCCTGACAGAAAGAAATGAAAAGGGAGTGAGTATTTGTTGACAATTATGTCTACAAGGAGATTCTTCAGTAATGAAATAAAGATAAGTTTATGATGAAGTGTTCTTTTTTATATTTTATAACAGGAAATAATACCTTGAGGTAAGAAAATTCATTTCCCAGATGAAGTAATTGCCGAGGGCTCCAAGCCTTCCGCAGGAAATAACAAAAACCGCCCGTAGGGCGGTATTTTTGCTAGTAATAATAATAATGGAGAGAGAGAGAGAGAGAGAGAGAGAGAGAGAGAGAGAGAGAGAGAGAGAAACACCGTTTGATTTTCTTCGCTAAGTGAAGAAAATTCTATTTTCACTTTTCAAAAATATATTTCACTTCGATTAAATGCAATGCTCTCCACTCTCACACGTCAATCTTTGTAATGAAATAAAACTTTCAATGGCCTTTCAAGTGCATTTAAGTGCTCGTCTGAATCTATAAATGTCAAAAAAAAAGCCTACGAGTATTGATTGTACGTGAAAAGGATATATATATATATATATATTCCCAGGTGGTTACCTCATTTTTTCATTTGTTCCGTTCTCTCTCTCTCGTCTTGCGCGGAATATCTCCTATACAAGCGTCGTTCTTTACGTTATTTATACTGCGTGTTCTTTGCAGTTGAATGTATATAATGTTACGGCATGCGGGAGGTGCCCCCTTGGGGCATTGGTTTCTGCGAGTATGTAGAAGAATTACGGCATTTGGAAGAGTGAGGTCCATGGTGTAATGGTATCGCGTCTGACCGGCAATCGGAAGATCCCGGGTTCGATTCCCAGGTGGTTACCTCATTTTTCATTTGTTCCGTTCTCTCTCTCTCGTCTTGCGCGGAATATCTCCTATACAAGCGTCGTTCTTTACGTTATTTATACTGCGTGTTCTTTGCAGTTGAATGTATATAATGTTACGGCATGCGGGAGGTGCCCCCTTGGGGCATTGGTTTCTGCGAGTATGTAGAAGAATTACGGCATTTGGAAGAGTGAGGTCCATGGTGTAATGGTATCGCGTCTGACCGGCAATCGGAAGATCCCGGGTTCGATTCCCAGGTGGTTACCTCATTTTTTCATTTGTTCCGTTCTCTCTCTCTCGTCTTGCGCGGAATATCTCCTATACAAGCGTCGTTCTTTACGTTATTTATACTGCGTGTTCTTTGCAGTTGAATGTATATAATGTTACGGCATGCGGAGGTGCCCCCTTGGGGCATTGGTTTCTGCGAGTATGTAGAAGAATTACGGCATTTGGAAGAGTGAGGCCCATGGTGTAATGGTATCGCATCTGACCGGCAATCGGAAGATCCCGGGTTCGATTCCCGGGTGGTTACCTCATTTTTTTCATTTGTTTCGTTCTCTCTCTCTCGTCTTGCGCGGAATATCTCCTATACAAGCGTCGTTCTTTACGTTATTTATACTGCGTGTTCTTTGCAGTTGAATGTATATAATGTTACGGCATGCGGGAGGTGCCCCCCTTGGGGCATTGGTTTCTGCGAGTATGTAGAAGAATTACGGCATTTGGAAGAGTGAGGTCCATGGTGTAATGGTATCGCGTCTGACCGGCAATCGGAAGATCCCGGGTTCGATTCCCAGGTGGTTACCTCATTTTTTCATTTGTTCCGTTCTCTCTCTCTCGTCTTGCGCGGAATATCTCCTATACAAGCGTCGTTCTTTACGTTATTTATACTGCGTGTTCTTTGCAGTTGAATGTATATAATGTTACGGCATGCGGGAGGTGCCCCCTTGGGGCATTGGTTTCTGCGAGTATGTAGAAGAATTACGGCATTTGGAAGAGTGAGGTCCATGGTGTAATGGTATCGCGTCTGACCGGCAATCGGAAGATCCCGGGTTCGATTCCCAGGTGGTTACCTCATTTTTTCATTTGTTCCGTTCTCTCTCTCTCGTCTTGCGCGGAATATCTCCTATACAAGCGTCGTTCTTTACGTTATTTATACTGCGTGTTCTTTGCAGTTGAATGTATATAATGTTACGGCATGCGGGAGGTGCCCCCTTGGGGCATTGGTTTCTGCGAGTATGTAGAAGAATTACGGCATTTGGAAGAGTGAGGTCCATGGTGTAATGGTATCGCGTCTGACCGGCAATCGGAAGATCCCGGGTTCGATTCCCAGGTGGTTACCTCATTTTTTCATTTGTTCCGTTCTCTCTCTCTCGTCTTGCGCGGAATATCTCCTATACAAGCGTCGTTCTTTACGTTATTTATACTGCGTGTTCTTTGCAGTTGAATGTATATAATGTTACGGCATGCGGGAGGTGCCCCCTTGGGGCATTGGTTTCTGCGAGTATGTAGAAGAATTACGGCATTTGGAAGAGTGAGGTCCATGGTGTAATGGTATCGCGTCTGACCGGCAATCGGAAGATCCCGGGTTCGATTCCCAGGTGGTTACCTCATTTTTTCATTTGTTCCGTTCTCTCTCTCTCGTCTTGCGCGGAATATCTCCTATACAAGCGTCGTTCTTTACGATATATATATATATATATATATTTTTTTTAGTTCAGGAAGAACCGATTCGCCTCTATTTAAAGGGCATATCTCAGCGGAAAAACAAAGAAAAAGTGAGAGGAAAGACAGAGGAAAAAGAAAGGGTGGAGGGGACAGTCGAAGTGGAAAAAGACCAAGGACTGCAGGGTCGAGCCCCATCATCCTTGGGTGCTAGGGCCGGGAGGGCGCACGTGAAACCTCCAGGAACAAGCACGTACAAACGAGCACAAAGAGCACTCAAGAGCACGAGCTTAGAACCCCCTTGCGGGGATATATATATATATACACATATATACATATATACATATATATATATATATATATACACAAATTATCATGTAAATATCATAATCATTTTTGAATGCCTGATTTCCTTTATAAAGACCTTGTTGAAGAACCTAACTTCAGTTATCAATATGCATCACAATGGATTTTGAGCTTTCTCAGGCTGTGAACTAAATTGTACCTTTAACTGCCTTATGAGCAACATATTAATGCAAATATATATCCCAAAATTTTAGAACATTAATTATCATTGTCAGTTTTGCTCCCTTTTCTGGCATCATTGCACTGTACAGGGTGTACATAAAGTCAGGATCTATTTTTGTGAAGCACTTGGAAATTATATGGAATTCAATCATAAAATGATAAAGTGGTAACATTTATTAAATAATTAAGAGTAGGATTCGACGTGACGCCCATCAGTATCCCTGCACAGCTGAAATCGTTCCGCAGCATTTCTAAACATATTCTGGAGCATTTGCGGGGTTATGTTATCTGCAGCAGTTCGTATACGTGTACGTAAGTTTTCAAGTCTCGTAATCTTCGTCTGATAGACGTGCGATTTGATAAAACCCCATGCAAAGAAATCTAAAGGGGTTAAATCTGGTGATCTCGCTGGCCAAGGTCTGTTGCTTCCGCGTCCGATCCAGCGATTTGGAAAACGTCCATTTAGATAATCCTGAACAATTTTGGCATAGTGACAAGGAGCACCATCATGTTGATGGACGTTTTCCAAATCGCTGGATCGGACGCGGAAGCAACAAAAGACCTTGGCCAGCGAGATCACCAGATTTAACCCCTTTAGATTTCTTTGCATGGGGCTTTATCAAATCGCACGTCTATCAGACGAAGATTACGAGTCTTGAAAACTTACGTACACGTATACGAACTGCTGCAGATAACATAACCCCGCAAATGCTCCAGAATGTGTTTAGAAATGCTGCGGAACGATTTGAGCTGTGCAGGGATACTGATGGGCGTCACGTCGAATCCTACTCTTAATTATTTAATAAATGTTACCACTTTATCATTTTATGATTGAATTCCATATAATTTCCAAGTGCTTCACAAAAATAGATCCTGACTTTATGTACACCCTGTATATATATATATATATATATATATATATATATATATATATATATATATATATATATATAATTTGCAGGAAGGAGGGGCCAAGGACGAGCGGCCGCAAAAATGCTCCCCCTATGTAAGAAGTAGAGAGCTGAAATCAGGGTCTCCGAGGCTCATAATGACTTTTTTTTATATAAATTTTGAGAAAATTATGTAGTGTGTAAAACGCATGTATGTGTAGTGAAGAATAAAGGAGGAGCGTGTGTTTGAAAGCATGCTCACAGGGTAGATGAGACACGGAAAAAGATCAGATAAAGAGGAGATTTGACAGGAGAAACGGGAATTCCAGCAAACGCTCTCTCCTGCCAAACCTCCCCACCCCCGGAGTACTTCCCTGGTCGATTAGTGTCTACAATCTCCGCCTCCTTATATATATATGTATATATATATATATATACTCACAGTAAAAAGGAAAAGTGATTTGAAGGCCTTTTGTGTACTGAACATTGAACAGTAGTACCCTGAAGAGGTGTACTATTGAATACACGAAAGACCTTGGAATCGCTTTTCCTTTTCCTTGTGGGCGTGCACCATTTATTTATTTTACGTGCTTAATTGTGAAATTTATCCCATGTACAGAGTGTTCCAGAAGTCTGGACTCATAGGGAAAATAGACATTATATTTTTAAAGTGAAACAAATATGTCAGTTTTACATATTTCAGGAAAGAAAATACCATGATGGTTCAGTATATCAATCAAGAGAAGGTGGACTGGTATTGTTACATGTTCCAGGGCTTTTTCCAGAAACATGTGGCAATACCAGTTCTACCTTCTCTTGACTGGTATACTGAGCCATCAGGGTATTTTCTTTCCTGAAATATGTAAAACTGACATTAGAAATGTGTTTGTTTAATTTAAAAATATAATGTCTATTTTCCCTATGAGTCCAGTCTTCTGGGACACCCTGTGTATATATATATATATATATATATATATATTATAATATTATATATATATATATGGTAAAAAGGAACTAATATCGTTACATCAGTTATAAAAGCTTTAACGTTGGAGTGGGAGTGATGTGGAACATTGTCCCTCCTTTTCAGTTCAGTCAATCTGATAATAACATCAAAAGCTGTAGAACATTAAATGAAAAGATGACCTGCTAGAAAGTGCCACACTCAGATTCTCTCTCTCTCTCTCTCTCTCTCTCTCTCTCTCTCTCTCATCTCTCTCACTGCATGTACGAGTACACACTATATATATACACAGAGGAAGATAGATTGATAGATAGATAGACAGATAGATAGAGAGAGAGAGACAGTATTAAATCTTCTGATTTCTGCTGGAGCGAGTGTTAACCAGGTTTCGTTGTCGAACTGTAAAATCGTTAGTTGCTGTCCTATCCTGCATTCTCCACTAATGACTCGAAGTGTATATATATATATATATATATATATATATATAGAGAGAGAGAGAGAGAGAGAGAGAAGAGAGAGAGAGAGAGAGTGTTTCGGGAGGAAAGGTCAATACTTCGGGAGGTGATAGTATCGTTCATTGTGAAAAAAAAAGTTCATATGAACATGTGTCTAATTCTGAATGGTTACGGAGATAGAACTGTTTGAATCTGATGCGCGAGCAGCTCTTCCTCACCCCGCCGCGGTGGTCCCATTCAATGGCCACCAAGGTCTCCAGACCTCTCTCCGTTAGATTATTGTTTGTGAGGGTGGATGAAAAATCAAGTTTACAAAAGAAAGGTGGATACACGAGACGAATTGCTCGCGCGCATTTTGGATGCTGCTGCCCGCATAAAGGAACGTCAAGATCAACTCAGTCGAACAACACGCGATCTTCGCACACGAGTTACAAAGTGCATTGAGGTTGACGGTGGGATTTTCGAAAACGTAGTGTAAAGTGTAACAAATTTGTCATTTCTGTATCTGATACCATTCAAAATGCCAATGTTTAAACATTAAATGTTAGAAACAGTAATTGGTCTCTCTTTCTTGATTACAATTAACAATGCTTTTGTATTTGTAGATTCAAACAGCTCTATCTCCGTAACCATTCAGAATTAGACACATGTTCATATGAACTTTTTTTCTCACAATGACCGATACTATCACCTCCCGAAGTATTGACCTTTCCTCCTGAAACCCCTATATATATATATATATATATATATATATATATATATATATATATATATATATACACACACTAAAGAGAGAATTATACTGAAGCTGGAAATGGGTCTGAATCGAGTGGTATTCATACTTAATCTCGAGAAACATATGCGTATAGAGACGATGGTAATTAAGGAGAGGAAAGCAATTTAACGCAGACGTTAATCATTTTGTATGGAGATTTTTTGTCTCTGCGTAATTGCTTTGTGAATAAGGAATGAGGAAGTGAAATGGGTAGCCCCTAGGCCCCCACACTTGGAGGAAGAGATTTTTCGTGATTGTCCTAATTTTAAGCCGATTTTGTATAAGTGCTATGTTGATGACTCGTTTGCACTTTTCCATACTGAAAGGGAGTCTGAACAGTTTTGGGGCTTTTAAAACACTCTCCATCCCAATATTACTTTTACGCAAGAGAAGGAGATAGATGGCTCCATTCCTTTTCTTGACGTGCTACTTTCAAGAAGGGGTTTGGGACTGTCTTCTTCCACTTATCGAAAACTTACATTCACTGAACTGAGATTGAATTGTTATAGATTTGTGATTTTAACTAAAAGTCAAGTTCAATCCGTACTCTTGCCCACAGGGTTTACAATATATGTTCAAACTACATTTCAATGCACAATGATTTTGAATTTCTTGTCAACTTTTTTGTGCAAAATGGTTTTCCAAGTGAATTTGTTAAAGGAATCATGGGTAAATTTTTAAACAATATCTTTGCTCCAAAAATTGTCATTACATATGATATACCTAAAAATCGTAAATTTCTGAATTTACCTGATTTATATCATTTTAACTCTGATTTAAGGAAAGAGCTCTTAAAAATTGTTAATAAGTTTTATTGTCATACTGATTTTAAAGTGGCATTTGTTAATGGCAATATCCTTGTAAGATATTTTCGTTGTAACGACGGAATCCCCCCTGCAATGAGCTATTCGGTTCTATACTTATTTAACTGCCCTGGGTGTTCCCTGGGGACATATGTTGGAAGTACCGTCCGTTCGCTGCAGGCTAGATTCTGTTTACACATGGGTATTAGCCAGAGAACTGGCGAAGTTCACTCCAAGAAGGAATTCTCTGCCATTAGGAATCACCCCATCAGTTGCAAAGTGGATGTAACTACTGTATATATTATTTCAAAATATTAAAGTCTTTTAACTGCTTATCCTCCCTCCGTATTTATGAATCTTTTTGTATAAAATATTTAAACCCCAGTCTTAATCTTGATTCTAGCTATTTCACCCTCTATATTAATTAGCTTACAACCAACCAAGTTTTCCTTCGGTACTGTTTTTCTGTCCTGTCTAGTTTCTTTAGGTAATGTGTCTGATACAGGTACGTTTCTGTGCTTTTACTTGCTTTTACTGATTTTTTTATCTTTTACTGATTTTTGCCTTTGACTGATTTTTTACCTTTTATTGATTTTATTTTATACTGATTTTTCTTTTACTTATTTTTTATCTTTTCATGATGGTGTTAGCTTAGGTCTTACCATATATACAGTATATCTAATTTTACTGTGACTTTATACCTTTAATTGCATTTTCTCACCCCTTATTTTGTTCTTAGGTATACCTTTTCTTTTTAAAACTTTTAATTTTTGGCTAGCTTACGTTTTACCAATTTTCATTTTCCTTATGTTTGTGTTATTTATTAATTTTAGTTTATTCTTTTCATAAGCCTGATGATGGGTGAGGTAACCCGAAACGTTGTCGATTGGACTTAAATTAAACATGCTTTCAGTATTCTACGCCTTTACCTTCATCTTGACTATTATATATTATAATATATATATACCATATGTCCCACAAAAAAGTACACCCAACTTTAGATTGTACTAACTCCTCCAAAAATTGAGATATTTTGGATCTGTTTGTTTGATTTAATATAGCAAATTATTCTTTGTTAACGTTCAAATTTATTCATGTTTAAACGATTTAGTGTTTAAGCATCTGCTTTTAACTGAAGGGTACAACAAAATGGATTGCGCAAAATTGGTCAATGAAAAAATAATGTGTGTGCTATCGATGTAATGAAAAGACAAATACATAATAATAGATACTTTAACATCATTTTAATAAGATACAAAGCAGATTTTTCTTTATTCCTTATTGCAAAAGTTATGCTTAGTTTCGTTTTCTTTCAACATGACCGCCATTCCTATCGATACAAATCTGGAGTCGAGCTCTCATCCCCATCACTCTTTTGATAAGATCTGGATTGTCTTTTAACAAGTTGATTTCAGCTGTGATGCGAGTCCTCAAATCATCTAAATTGATAGGTTGTGATGCAAATACTCTACCGTATTTTTCAAATGACCCCATAAAAAGTAATCACACGGGGTCAAGTCAGGGCTTCTGGGAGGCCATTCAATGTCATGGCCTGTAGCAATTACTCTTTGGTGGAAGACTTCCTGCAAGCGTTCCTTCACAATAACTCTCCTGTGAGCAGGAGCTCCGTCTTGCACCCACCAAATACGATTAAATCGGTTTCCATAAGTAATACGTATTTGTGGAAGGATTTCTCGGTCTATCATTTCTAGGTAAGCTTCACCATTTAGATTACCATCGTAAAAGACCGGGCCAATTACCGCTCCATTACCGCACAGTCCTACCCAGAGAGACAGTTTTTGTCTAGAGTTATTCTTTTCGTAGATATGATTGTCAGGTGGATGATTTTTTGGTGCATTCGAACTGCAATTTCCCGATAGAGCTTCTCCAACTAAACATACAATTTTGAAGAATGTTCGGAAATACAAAGAAGAAGGAAAGGTCCTCAGTTTGAACAAAGGACGTTCAGGCCATCCGAAGACGGCAAGAACAGACGAGAACATTCAGCATGTTCGGCATTTATTAGAGAGACATCCAAAAGTGTCCACCAGGCGAAATGGTACAGAACTCTCACGCATGTCATTTCATCGAATAGTTCGTGAGGGTTTGAATTTGTACCCATACAGAATGGAAATTCGACATCAACTCATTGAAGGAAATCTACCTCGCTGCCTAAGATTTGCCCAGTGGTTTCTTGAAAAACCAGAAAGATTCACGGAACAATTAGTGGTTGGAGGTATTCTGAACTTGTTTTAAGCTTTTAGTTTGCAGATAAGTTGTGACCATGAGAACGCGCTGCCTTCGTGTAAACTGCATGATAAGGGTTTCAAAGTTATTTATAAATTTAGTAATTCAGATTCTTCATTTATATGTATGACTCGTATCTTAGATACAAAAGTTCGAATTATTTAAAAAAAATATTTGCAATATCCTTCGACGTAAAAAGTAGCACATTGGTTAAAGCAAGAGGAGCTATCTGGCTGGGAGAAATGATCATTCCGCGCAACCCATTTTGCTGTACCCTTCAGTTAAAAGCAGATGCTTAAACACTAAATCGTTTAAACATGAATAAATTTGAACGATAACAAAGAATAATTTGCTATATTAAATCAAACAAACAGATCCAAAATAGCTCAATTTTTGGAGGAGTTAGTACAATCTAAAGTTGGGTGTACTTTTTTGTGGGACATATGGTATATATATATATATATATATCGTATTCTTATTTTGTTATTTTGTAGTGGATAATGTATACGCAATGTTGTATGCTATAGTGATGTACAGTAGTAAAGGAAGGAAGTGTGTAGAGGGGTTTCTGTATGTATATACAGTGCTCGAAGTGGAAGGTAACGCGGGGGTACGCGTACCCCAACTTCTCTAATTTGGCATTTTGCTTACCACCACTTTTTGTGCATTATCATCCCGTTGTGATGTGTGATTACAGCTCATATTATCCCATGTAAAAGGAGCAAAAGTTTACTGATTTTTCAATGCACTAATGTACAGTCATGCACTCTATTTCTTTTTTTATGCAGAAGGGAGGGGCCAAGGGCGAACGAACGCAAAAGCGCCACCCCAATAGAAGAAGAAGAGAGCCTAAATCAAGGTCCAGGGTTTTCGAGATGCCTGGACACTCTGCGTTTGAAAGATTGGAGTTCACAGACAGAGGGAAAGATGGATTGAGGAAGATTGTTCCAAAGTTGACTGGTTGAGTAGATATAAGACTGGAAATACTGATTAACCCTTGCGTTAGAGAGTTGGACAGTAAAGGAGTGAGAGTGTAGAAAGTCTGGTGCTGCGAATTCTCCTTAACGTGCTCTCCTTACTGAAAGAAAAAAGGTGTTCACTACATATTTGGTACCAGCGGTCTCCCTATTAAATTGAAAGGGGATTCCCACGTCCTCCGTACGAGCCTTATATTTCGGCCAAATTCAATTGATATCCGTTTTATAGTATTTATAAAATTAGTAGATATTGTCTTTCGTTAAATTAAATAGTAAAATGAATTGTGTACCTCAGTGGCAAGCGGTAAACACCCTTTGGGTGTGCGCCTTTTATTCCCATTCCTTAAAAATTCGTTTTAACTGTACATTTAAGATGGCGCGCACAATTTTCAAAATCTTAACGGAGTCAAAGCCTCTGTTCCCACCGTTTCAACTCGTTTTTTTTTTTTTTGTCAAATTCTTCAGTCACTTTTTTCTTCCCATAGCGGCTTGTGTCGGAGGCCGAATTATCTCGTTTTCTTTAGTCTTGGAGAGAGACTTATTTAAAATTTAGAAATCCCGTCCGATAGCTCATTTCTTTTTTTTTGTTTTCACCTTTTATTACTTTTTATTACTCTTTATACAGCCTACCTGTTTTTTATTTAACATTTTTTGTATTTACGTTTCGGCATTAATAAAAGAGGTATTTACTACACTGTTGAGAGGGACGCTTTGTGAAGCGGGTGGAGAAGTGAATAGTGGAATCATCGGCATAGAAATGAATAGAACAGAAAGTGCGAATTAAAAGAGCATTAATAAATAAAAGAAAAAAAAGTGGATGACAGGACAGAAACCTGAGGAACACCACTGTTGATAACTTTCGGAGAAGAACAGTGGTCATCTACAATCGCAGCTATAGATCGGACAGAAAGGAAATTACAGTAGAGATGAAGGTACAGATGGAAGGATAGAAACCGAAAGAGGGCAGTTTGGAAATTAAAGATTTGTGCTACACTCTATCAAAAGCTTTAAATATGTCTAGCGCAATAGCAAAAGTTTCACCGAAATCCCGAAAGGAGGATGACCAACAGTCAGAGAGGTATGAAAGAAGATCGCCAGTAGAGTGTCCCTTGCGGAACCCATACTGACGATCTGAAAGAAGATTGTGAGAAGAGAGGTGTTTAAGGATCTTCCTATTAAGGATAGATTAAAAAAGTTTAGAAAGGCAAGAAATCAAGGCAATTGGACGATAGTTGGAGGGTTGAGAGCGGTCACCCTTCTTTGGGATAGGCTCAATGAAAGCGAACTTCCAGCATGAAGGAAAAGTACCAGATGAGAGACAAAGACGGAAGAGTTCGCTTAGGCAGGGGTGTCAGCACAGAAACACAGTTCTTAAGAACAACAGGAGGAACACCATCAGAACCGTACGTCTTCCAACAGTTGAGCCCAGATAGAGCAGAAAGAACGTCTTTAGAAGAGATTCTAATTTCAAACATAATAAAGTCAGAGGGAGGAGGAGATGGAAGAACAGCACCGAAATCGTTCATGGTTGAGTTGGAACCGAAAGTTTGAGCGAAGAGATCAGTTTTGTCAGGAGAACAGACGGCAACTGTGCCGTAGGAATGAAAAAAAGGGAGGAAAGAGGAGGAAGTAAAGTTGTTGAAGAGGTTCTTAGCTAGGTGTTTCAGAAACAGCGAGAAGAATTAGAATTAAATAGGTTTTCACAGTTTTGTCGGATGAAGGAATTTTTGGCGAGTCGAAGCACAAATTTTGCATGATTTCGGTCGGAAATATAAGCTGAGTGAGAGTCAGAAGTTGGATAACGACGGTACCTTCTGAAAGACTCCTCTCTGTTGGGGATAGCATTAGAACAAGTAAAGTTAAACCAAGGTTTTTGTTGCATTAGTAGTAGGAACAGAATATGGAATGTATGCCTCTTTGCCCGAAAGAATCACCCCCGTGATGCACTCAGCACACCTGGAAGGGCCCCGGCTACGGAAGCAGTAATCATTCAATCGGAAATCACAGAAGTACTGCCTAAAGGCCTCCCAATCAGCGGAGCCAAAGTACCTCCTTTTGGGAGGATCGAAAGGCCGAATTGGAGCGATAAACTGTTTTGAAGGTAAGATAAAGTATTTGTGTGTTCTTAAAAATTTTTAATATACTGTACATTCCATGTCACTCATTGATTTATGAAATTTTGCTAATAAAATACTTGTTTTAACTTTTATGGATCTGAAAACTAAAAATGTTAATAAGGAAAAGAGCCTCCAAACTTCTACATAATCGTACGTAGAAGCTGCTTCATAGAAGCCATAACTAAAAACGTTAAATAGCATTTTATTACCAATCCTTTGAATACATCGTTTCCATATTGTTTAAAGGAATGTAATCAGTAATACTATTACACGATACGATGTACAGTTTAGAAGAGTCATACATCTTTATTAAGAATTCCAAACAATGGAAACCGCTATCATCATTATGCGCTAGCGTACTCCAACTTATGGTTTTCTTCTTCGATCACTGTGTATATATATGTAGCAAAATTACGTGTTTATTATTTACTTCTCTTTACTCTACTTTATTATCACTCTTAATATTTATTTACACTAATTTCTCTGTATTTTATAATCGGGTAACGTGGCAGGTTCTCAACTGACTCTTCCTTAACGAAGCGAGGGAGTGGGGAGATGACGACAATTTATAACTATTTTCTGATTTTTACTTAAATAAAAACAATGAACAAAACGGGAAAGCGCTGAAGTAAATTTTTAAAATCACAAAATTACATTTTTGCACCAAACCGACAATCCTTAAAGACCACGCCCGAAGGCTGGCGTCTGTGTATGCCTTCGGCTTTCAATGCGTTCCAGTTGTTGCCAAATAGTATTTTATATTTCAAACAATTTCATTTTACATATCTTAATTTCATACAATTTTAATCAGTTTATTATACTCTAAAAAATATGTTAAGTTTCTTATTAAACATAATTAAATTTGCTATTAAAAAAGCAGTATGTATGTATTTATGTATGTACTGTATGTACAGTATGTGTGCGTGTATGCATACATACATACATATGCTAGAGAGAGTGAGAATATAAAGAAAACTATCATAAGGAGCGATAAAAAGTCTCGAGTGCCTTAAAGACGCACCTTTACAAACGCTCCAAAAAAAAATTCAATCTTTTTAACTTTTTAAATCTTTATTCATGAGTCAGTAGAATTTAATTTGGATCTATTTCATAGTATTTTACGCCAATAAAAGGTGTTCAGTACAATTGTCACGCGTGTATATGATTCAGTTTGTCTCACACATTATAGTCAATAACTAAAATAGCTATTGAGAATTCTTTCATATTTTTACCCTCTCTTTATTAGGAACTCTTTCTTTCCTCATTGAGAACTCTTTTCTTTCCTCTCCTAATTAAGAACACTTTATTACCTCACTAAGAACTCTTTAATTTCCCTTTCAACAGCTCATTATTCTCACCAGAATCTGATGAAGATGAAGGAATGTTTTAAGAGGAGAATCAGGTATGGATACAACGCTATTTGATTATTGAAATAAGCAAGAAAATGGAATAACAGAAATATACAGTGAAATTACACGTCATATAAATCCGTGCCTTCTTCTTTCTTGTCTGAAGAAGACCCACAAATTGGGTTCGAAACATCATTATACTCCTGTTATTTATCGTATCTGTTTCAGTATCAAATTTACGACATTGTAAAAGTTGTTGGATCTTTCAGTGGTTTACACAGGGTGGCCACAAAATCTGGAATCAGTAGGAAATATAGTTATATTGAATTTACTGGTTCCATTGATTCCCGACTTTAATTGCATCCTGTATATTGGGAACATGTCACATTAATTTTTTTTATGCAGGAAGGAGGGGCCAAGGGCAATTAACATGAAAGATTGTGTTTCTAAAATAATGAACAAATCACTTAGCCATTATGCATAAATAATCGATTGTCAATAATGAAAGTCAAACATCCTCGTATATATTCTCCTTTGTTGTATGCTAAACTAAAAGGAACCTCCTGAAAGAACAAAATTATATCCAATAATAGTAGTAGTAGTAGTAATAATAATAATAATAATAATAACAATAATAATAATAATAATAACAGAATCAACTGAATGAGCCTTTATTATGGATTTAATATAAAAGTTATACGAGCATATATTGTACAGGGTGTTTCTAAATTCGCGCAACTCAGTGTATATTGTATAATACTATATACAGTATATTGGGGTGCGCAAATATAGAAACACTCAGTACAGTGCTGAAAATTCAATTAATACTAGTCATTATTTTTATTTATTCTGAAGAAATTTAAGAACCAAGTTATTATTTAATAAGGTTTAAAAATTCATGTTTTTGTGTGAACGGGACACGTAGAAGTAAATATTATTGGGCTAATATTAAGTTTTGGGGACAGCGGATTTTGGTGATCTATCCATTTCATCTTTCGGAAGAGTTAGGGTGAGTCTTACGTCCAGGTTAGGTTACACTAAGTTGCGAGTAGGTTGTTATTTTACAGTAGGTTGGTTAATTATTTCCCACGTGACCAACTTTCGGTCAATCATTGATAAAAAAAAAAACTTGTGTCCCTGAAACTTGATATTTACCTATTATAGATTTTACCGTTATAATTTAGAGCAGCGATTCCCAACCTGTGGTACGCGTACCACCGATGGTAGGAAGTATTGAAGAGGGTTATAGTAAATACGCAGCTTAGTAATTGATAATTATTTTGATGATGATAATGTTTTCAAAAGTAATATTTTGTAGACGAATAACCGGCAACCCTTCTTACCGACTGTGGGTTGCATATTATCCAATTTGCCATTCAGATAGATTTAAAATTATTTGACGATAACGTCCAAAGCCAAATTCAAGGTTTTGATTCAGTACAAATGTCGATGAATATCATCAGAATAAACATAATTTTTTAAATAACGCTGAAAATTCAAGATTGAACACCACAGTTTCCGCCCCCTCTATGGTTTTAGTTAGGTGGTACCACTGTCCTTCCTTAATATTAAGGTGATACTTAAAAAAGCATGTTGTCAAAAAGTGGTACGTCGACCTGAAAGGTTGGAAACTTCTGGTGTAGACCATACACTGTTATACAGGGTGATCCAAAAAAAGGTGTTCTCAGAAATAACTTGTCGCACAAATATTTGGGGGAACACCGTCTCTCTCTCTCTCTCTCTCTCTCTCTCTCTCTCTCTCTCTCTCTCTCATCTCTCTCTTCTCTCTCTCCCTCCCAAAAATGGTTTTAGACGGCATAGATCGTGTCTCACCAACTTGCTCGAGTTTTTCCACGTCATGTTGAGTGAGAATGATAAGAGTAGAGCGACTGATATACTTTATCTCGACTTTCAGAAAGCCTTTGATAAGGTACCTCACCGCTGGCTAATGGCGAAAGTCCGCGCGCTGGGTATCGATGAGGAAGTAGGTAGGTGGATTGAAAACTGGCTGAAGAATAGGCGGCAGAGGGTTGTAATGAAAGGGGTTAGTTCGGGTTGGGCCTCGGTCACTAGTGGGGTTCCTCAAGGTTCCGTTTTGGGGCCACTGTTGTTTATCATTTACATAAATGATATCGACGCTGGCATTGTCAGTCGGATCGCCAAATTCGCTGATGACACCAAGTTTGGAGCCAATGTTGGGACGCCCGAAGCGATCGAGCAACTGCGTGTGGACCTACGTAGGATAGGTGAGTGGTCCGAAAAATGGCAAATGCCGTTTAACTTGGGTAAATGCAAGGTGATGCACATTGGCTACGCCAATCCCAAGTCGGACTACTTGATGTTGGGGAGTAATATCGAGGCGACTGATTTGGAAAAGGACTTGGGTGTGCTAATTAGCAGCGACCTTAAGTTTACGAAACAGTGCGTAGAGGTGGAAAAGAAAGCCCAGAAGTTGTTGGGTTATATCAGGAGGCAATTTCAATTTCGGAACAAGGAGATTGTGCTCTCTCTGTACAATTCCCTGGTTCGGCCGCATCTGGAGTATGCTGTGAGTTCTGGTCGCCCACCCTCAGGAAAGATATTGAGAGGCTGAAGCGAGTCCAGGCAAGGGCCACAAAGTTAATCCCTTCCGTTAGGCATATGGGCTACAATCGACGGTTACGCGCCCTGAACTTGTTTTCGCTGGAAACTCGGAGGCTGCGCGGTCAATTCATCGAGGTTTTCAAGCTCTTACGCGGGTTCAACGATGTCGATTTTAGAAGCATGTTTAGTTTAAATGATAACCCAACTCGCAACAATGGTTGGAAGTTGGATTTGAAACGGTTTAGGACTAGTGTGTGTGGGAATTACTTTACGTATAAGATCTGTGACACGTGGAACAGGTTACCTTCAGAAGTTGTGAACAGTTCCTCTGTGGATCATTTCAAGAAAAGGTTAGACCAAATCTTGCACACTATTTGAGGGTGTAGAAAATTTTCCCTGACACCCGTTGCCATTGGTACCTCCTCGGAATGGGCCGCAAGGCCTTTTGAGGTACTTCTTTTCCTTGTAACTCCTTGTAACTCTCTCTCTCTATAAAATTGCACAAGGACTTTGTAATCACTTTATATATATATATATATATATGTGTGTGTGTGTGTGTTTGTTTGTGTTGTGTGTGTGTGTGTGTTTGTTTGTGTTGTGTGTGTGTGTGTGTGTGTCTGTGTGTGAAAAGTAATAAAAGTAGTAACATTTAAAGGTTTGCCCAAAGACAGTGACGTAGAATAAAAACCAGCGGTGACACACGGAAAGACAAATAGGACCCGCATCAATGAGCAGATTGGTAAGAAACTACATTTCTGACAAGCAGAATCCCGAGAGGCTTGCCATCCTGTCAGAAAACAAGGATAAGCGTTGGACAGGAATACCATTTAGTAAATTACTTTGGGCTATATCATATTCAGGTCGCAACACCTTTCCCTGTTATATAAGCAAAGTTATATAAGTTGTGTTCATAAGTTAGACGGGTGACTATCCTCTGCGTTCGGATGATGTAGCGACCCGTAGATGGTTCAAATTCAACGTACAGTTGTAGGTCCCCTCTGAAATAGAATTTTTGTCGCTATGAAGGAGGGTAGCTAACTATAAACATTATTCATAAAGTATATAAATATAGATTTTATAAGCGCAACTTTGTCCCTGGTGAACTGACACTCCATTTCCCAGTTATACAACTCGAGAAGCAAAGACAACCCTAAGCCATCAAATTCACTATATACAAATTACATTCAAATGTGGAACCCATTCAGATGTAACATTTACAAATTATGTAGTAATTTAAAACAGTTTAGAAGTGTGTTGAACATACCAAATACACCAAATTCGTCTTAAACCTTTTAGAAACCTTCGCTAAGAAGGAAACAGTGTTACTCGTTCAGCGCTGACGTAAAGAGTACTTTGGGCAACCTTTAAGAGTGTCATCTATCTACATTTGGCCTAAGTTTTGCAAGAAACGAAAGGCTCGACTAACTAACTAAAAAAGGAAATAAATAAAAATCATTTGCTAAAATACAGCTTTCTCTTTTTTAGGCTTCTGATCAAATTATGTGAGAATAATTTACATATTAGTCATTGCGTGATTTTGGCAGTCAGTAAAATTTAATTCGTACTTGTTTGATAGATTGATTGACGGGTTAGTTGTGTATTAGAAATTGTAATATGATCATTCTCCTTTGTTCATGCGATTGAAGATTTTTAGAAGTTTACATTCTTCCTTTATGCTTTAATAATAATAACGTAATGAATGAGCATGATAAAAAACTGGCACATCGATCAGAAAAGACGAATGTAGCCCCATTGCGTTGACTTCTGGATTATAATTATTTACCAACACCATCGGTTGTGGAACCTCCATTTTCATTATCTTCATTTTTGCTTTTTTAAGCAGGAAGGAAGGGCCAAGGGCGAATGCCCGCAAAAGCGCCCCTCCCATAGAAGAAAAAGAGAGCCAAAATCAACGTCCGTGGTTTTCGAGATTCCTGGACACTCTGCGTTTGAAAGTTGGGAGGTCATAGACAGGAGGAAAGATGGGTTGAGGAAAATTGTTCCAGAGTTGACCAGTTCAGTAGATGAAAGAGTGAAAATACCGATTAACGCTTGCGTTAGAGAGTTAGACAGAAAAGGAATGAGAATGTGTCGAAAGTCTGGTACTACGTACTCTCCTTAAAGGAGGAGGCATGTAGTTAGAGAGTTCAGAAGAGTAATGTCCGTTATAATAGCGATAGTAAAGAGAGAGTGAGGCAACATTGCGGCGAAGAGAGAGAGATTGAAGACACTCAGTAAGAGGCGGGGAATTGATGAGACGAAAAGCCTTTGATTTCACCCAGTCAAGTACGGCTGTGTGGGTTGAGCCACCCCACACATGAGAAGCATACTCCATACAGGGGCAAACAAAAACCCTGTACAGAGACAGCAACTGAGTTGGGGTGAGGAAACTGCGGGGCGGAACAGCACACCTAACCTCTTAGAAGCTGTTTCAGAAAGAGAGTATATGTGATCTTTCCAGGAAAGATCACAAGAAAAGGACACGCCAAAAATGTTAAGAAAAGAGGAAGGATTCAGTTGTGTATTGTTGCAGGCAAGTGGATTGTCATGTGGAAGATTGTGACAAATAGACAGATGGAGGAACTGAGTTTTTGAGGCATTGAAAGCCACAAGGCTTTCTCTGCCTCAATCAGATATTGCAGAAAAATTAGAGGTCAGGTGTCCCATAGCCGTCCTACGCGAATCATGAAATGACTGCTGTGAGGGATGCTTTGGGAAGCGGGTGGAGAAATGAAGAGTGCAGTCATCGGCATAGGTGTGAATAGAACAGGAAGTGCGCATTAAAAGATCATTAATAAATAAAAGGAAAAGAGTGGGTGACAGGACAGAATTCTGAGGAACACCGCTAACAATAGCTTTAGGAAAAGAACAGTGGCCATCAACAACCGCAGCTATAGATCGGCCAAAAAGGAAATTAAAGATGAAGGTACAGATAGAAGGATAGAAACCGAAAGAGGGCAGTTTCGAAATTAAAGATTTGTGCCACACTCTATCAAAAGCTTCTTTTATGTCTAGCGCAATAGCAAAGGTTTCACCGAAATCCCGAAAGGAGGATGACCAACAGTCAGAGAGATATGCAAGAAGATCGCCAGTAGAGCGTCCCTTGCAGAATTCATACTGAAGATCTGAAAGAAGATTGTGACAAGAGAGGTGTTTTAGGATCTTCCTATTAAGGACAGATTCAAAAAGTTTGGAAAGGCAAGAAATCAATGCAATTCGACGATAGTTGGAGGGTTGAGAACGGTCACTCTTCTTTGGGATAGGCTGAATGAAAGCGAACTTCTAGCAGGAAGGACAAGTACCAGATGAGAGACAAAGACGAAAGAGTTTACCTCGGCAGGGTATCAGCACAGAAACGCAGTTCTTAAGAACAACAGGAGGAACACCATCAGGACCGTACGCTTTCCTAGAATTAAGCCCAGATAGGTAGAAAAACATCTTTAGATGAGATTCTAATTTCAGACGTAACAAAGTTAGAGGGGAGAGGAGATGGGGGAACAGCACCGGAATCGTCCAGAGTTGAATTGTAAGCGAAAGTTTGAGCAAAGAGTTCAGCTTTGTCAGGAGAAGAGACGGCAACTGAGCCGTCGGAATGGAAAAGAGGAGGGAAAGAAGAGGAAGTAAAGTTGTTGAAGAGGTTCTTAACTAGATGTTAGAAAGAGCGAGAAGAATTAGAATTGGATAGATTTTCACATTTTTCTCGGATGAAGGAATTTTTGGCGAGTCGAAATATAAGCTGAGTGAGAGTCAGGAGTTGGATGGCGACGGTCCCTTCTGAAAGTCTCCTCTCTGTTGCGGATAGCATTAGAACAAGTAAAGTTAAACCAAGGTTTTTTGCATTAGTGGTAGGAATAGAAAATGGAATGTACGTTAGGGTTGGCTGAAAAAGTTTTCAACTATTGCTTCACTGGTAATAAGGTGGATTGAAGGGTGAAAAAAAAGAATATGAGAATTAAAAAATTTTCAATTCTTCCTAAGTACCCTATTTTTCCTCCCCAAAATGTCCGCCAGCCAGTCATTTACGCTTCATAACTCGAAAAGTATTCTTTTTACAAAAACGTTTGCTGAAGCAAAAATTGTTTATTTCACATTTTCTATCTCATATAAATGTTTCAGATGTTTAATGAAATTTTTATTTTTCAGGTTTTTGTTGGATTTGGAATTGGTAATTTCTGATAATTAGTAACCAATATGGCTTCTGCTTCAAACAGTAGAGCTACAAGGAGTCAATCAAACCCACATAACTGATATTTTCAACAAAATTACTGAAGATATACTTTGTATTTGGAGAAAAGCTTCAATTCCTGCAATAGCTGACAAATCAGTTTATATCAAATTAAAGCGGTTCATCGACAAAGCAAACGATCTTAGTAGATCAAAAAGTAGTGTCAAAATGAGAGAAAGTTTTAATGACACCTTGGAAGAATTATTCGATATCAGTGCCTGTAAATGCCCTTTTATCTCCCATCAAAACTTTGGCTGTCCTGAGAGCTGCAAAGATGTTCACATAAGATGCACCTGTCGAAGAGAACTGAAGGTACCAAAAGAAGAACTTCTGTTTTTACAGGATCAGCGATCGACGTGTACAATGAAAATAGGGCGCGTTGATAAAGTTATGACAAAAAGAATTCAAAAAATGCAGTCTAGGAAATTGCGGACAGAAGAAGGAATGGTTGAAAGAAGAAGAGGAATGGAGGACTCTCAAGACTTTGATGAAGGCGAAGAAAGGAAACAAATGGTACGGAGACTCCATTAGAGAGGAACACTATGTTTTGGTGTCTGAGCCAGAAATTAATATTTAACCCATGTAGTTCCTTCTTCTGGTGAAGCTCAAGATATAGCTGATAGTTTGTTCTCATTCTTTTAAGAGTCAGCTATTAACGAGAGCATTCGTCTCATAGGATGTGACAGTACAAATACCAACACAGGTGCCAAGGGTGGGATCATCAACCTCATAGAAGAAAAATTAAAGAAACCGTTACAATGGAGCATTTGTATGCTGCATACAAATGAACTTCCCCTTCGACGCTTATTTGAGCATTTTGATGGTAAAACAAAAGGTCCAACATGTTTCACTGGAAAAATCGGAGTAGCACTGAAAGAATGTGAAAAAATGCCTGCAGTCAATTTCAAACCAATTAGAGAAGGCATTGATTTAACACATATCAGAAGAGGTTATCGATGATCTTAGCCAAGATCAACAGTATTTGTACAAAATTATTGTGGCTATAAGAAGTGGGAATGTCCCAAAAGATTTGGAAAATACAAAACCCGGACCACTGAACCATTCTCGATGGCTAACATTAGCAAATCGTGTCTGCCGCCTATACATTGCAGAGAAAACTCCTTCATTGGCTTTTTATTCAATAATTTTCTTCATTGTTAAAAATTATGGACCAAGCTGGTTCGATATCAAGAGTAGATCATACAGTATATATGGAATGGACCACATCACATATTTGGAGCAATTAAAAGATTTCATCTTCTTCCAAAGGATGTTCAGAATGTAGTGAAGCCTTACATTGCTAGAAACGCATATTTTGCTCATTGCGAAAATGTTCTGATAGCAATGTTATCAGATATATCAGAACAAAAACGAAACAGAGCAGTTGATTTCATCATGAAGATTAGAACAAAGACGGAAAATGTGTCCAAAATCAGAGAATTAAAGTTTCCTGAGATAAATTTCAACGCAAACGCATGGGATGATATTATTTACTGGTCAAAAGAACTGCTGACTGAACCTCCCCTCACTAGGGCTCACAAATATTGAACCCAATGCACTTAGGGTTAAAAACTGTGCCTACCCAATTATCCACTTCATTCACAAAGTGTCGAGAGGGCAATAAAACTTGTCACCGATGCGGCCTCATCTGTATATTCCCAAGAAATCTCGTGATGGATTTATAAGAGCAAGAATTAGGTCTCGTTCATTGCTGCCATGTATGGAAACCAAGAAAGAAATGACTTCACTTTTTGACAATTAGCTTTTAATTAGAGACTGAAATAATTCACCAAAATTTCATAAAAGCAAACACTTCACGATTTTTGAAAAGGGATCTTTTTGGAAGTGTATTGATTATATGTTTCTGCAATTGTGGCAAAAAATGTTAATAATTTCTCTCGTTGATTAGTGTCGTTGTAGATTATAGTTTGAATATTCAAAATTATATAAGGTTATTAACTATTATCAAAGTAATATACTTTGGTCATCAAAGAATTTTTAATTTATTTAGAAAAAAGTGATTTATTTGTGATATCATTTACCGAGGTAAATTTTGATAAAATTTAAAATTGAGAAAATAATTTATAAAAGGGCACATTTTAATGTATTTTTTTTATTTTGAATCATTTTTATTCTATAGTCTTTTAATTGGATGCATATTTTTCAAGTTATAAGCATTTATATGTTTAACTAACAGCCATTTTGTTTTTCTCAAAAATGCGCTAGTCGGGCAAAATTGATTTTTGTTTTATATCACTTTATGTCATCTATAGAACCCAATACAGCAAATTATAGGTGAAGCAAATAAATATTCCACAAAGAATTGCGTTTCACCTCATCCTAATATACGTCTCCATGCCCGAGAGAATCAGCTTCGTGATGCGCTCAGCACACTCGGAAGGTGTATTTCACGGAAGCAGTAATCATTCCATGGGAGATCAAAGAAGTACTGTCTAAGGGCCTCCTAATCAACGGCGCCAAAGTGCCAAAGCCGCATCCTCTTCGAAGGATCCAAAGGTCGAACTGGAGTGATAGGTCAGGAGACAGATATAAGATTGTGGTGAGAGGAGCCCAACAGAGAAAAAAGTTTCACAGAGTAAGAAGAAAGATGAGAATTAAGAAATAAATCCAGAATGTTGGACCTATCTCCAAGGCGATCGGGTAGGGTGCTGTGCAATCTGCTCTAGGTCATTTAGAATAGAAAAGTTAAGAAAGTTCACTAGGGATGTTAGTGAAATGAGAGGTGGTGAACATTGAAACCTCCTAAAATGGAGATTTTAGCAAAGGGAGAATCGGATAGAATGTATTCCACTTTGGAAATGAGGTAGTCAAAGAATTTTGGATATTCAGTAGAATTAGAGGAAAGGTAAACAGCGTAGATGTATTTAGTTTGAGATTGACATGTAAGCCGTAGCCAGAGGGTATAGAATTCGGAAGATTCGAGTTCGGAAATACGAGAACAAGTTAGGTTATTGCGTACATATTCGCAACATTCACCTTTGGAGTAAAATTGAGTATAGAGAAAGTAAGAAGGTACAGAAAAAAGGTCGCTGTCAGTCGTCCCAGAAAACCTGAGTTTCAGTGAGCAAAAGATGATAAGGTTTAGAGGAGGAGAGGTGGTGTTCAACAGATTGAAAATTTGAGAAAAGACCACGAATGTTGCAGAAGTTTAAGAAGTGAATCAGACAGAGGCCCAGAACATCTCGAATGGGTGGTAACAGATCCAGCCCGCTACCCGGTCTGCTTTTCAGGTATCGGCAGCGGGGTCGCCAGAAGTGGAGACATTTACTGTCTCCTCCCCAGGGGACTCCGAGGCTCTTGAAGTTGATGCCATTTTGAAAAGATTATGTAGTGTGTAAGATGCATGTACCTTAGTGTATATGTAGTGAGGAATAGGGACAGAAGAGTGTGCTTGAGAGCATGCTGGACTGCTCACAGGGTAAATGAGAAACCGAAAAAGATCAGCTTAGCAGGACAGTGACAGGAGAATCGGGAGTTCCAGCACTCCCTATCTTCTGTCTAACGTCCTCCCCGGAGTACTTCCCTAGTCGAATCTCCTTCTACATAGGAAAGGTGTTACCCATTGAGCTACGGGTTTCTTTACAGTCTCTCTCTCTCTCTCTCTCTCTCTCTCTCTCTCTCTCTCTCTCTCTCTCTCTCTCTCTATTTTATGTGAGTAATCACGTTCGAGTATATATATATATATATATATATATATATATATATATATATATATATATATATATATATATATATATATATATATATATATATATATATATAAAACAGGGTAAAATCTCGAATAGAAAATTTAAAATGAATTAAGAAAATTAATTTAAAAAGTAACTGAAAAGCTTTTCAAAGGTTCCTCCTTCTTAGTTCGAGCAGGAACGAAGAAGAAAGTAATTTTGAAAAGCTTCTCAGTTCCTTTTTAATTTAATTTTAAACCATTTTAAATTTTCTTTTGGAGATTTTACTCTTTTACTGAATTGGCACGGCTACAGTAGCGGATGAAGACCCTCTGGGGCCCTAGGCACCAAGACTTTAGGGCCCCTTCTCTTAGTTTTAAAGTAATAAAAAACAATAATACAATACTAAAAAACGGGTTTATTATTTTATTATTTATAACACGTTTTTAATTAAAGTAATAAAAATTTTTGCTGGAAAGATTTGAAAATTGATATTCAGTCAATTCTAGGGACAGATGGACTTACCACCAGGGAGAAAATGATGAGCCCGCACTAGTTTAAGGGTAGATCTGGAACAAAATTGACAGTTTGGATCTTTTAAACTATTCCCTCCCCCCCCCAGCTTTAGAGAGGGGGGACATAGTTTAAAAGGTCAATATAAGGGGGAAGATAATTTAACAGGTTTTACTTATCTTATTTACATAATAGAATTTTTAAGATATGTCTATAAGATACATATCTTGAAAATTCTATTATATTCTATCATATTTCCGGTTTATAAAGAACCATTATTTACAAAGGATAAAATTTGAATGCACGGTTAGGTCAACTGTACGCCCTTGACGATTGGTTAGATTTAGTCGTGATATTTTAGTTAGTTTTAACGAAAATATCACGACTAACCTAACAATCCAAGGGCGTACAGTTGACCTAACCGGGCATTCAGTGAACCTAACCGGGCATTTAGTTATTTTTGCTACCCTTCGTGCGGGTAGCAAAAATATCCCGCGTTTTAATGAAAATATCACGACTTAACCTAACCAATCTTCAAGGGCGTACAGTTGACCTAACCGGGCATTCAATAATTTACCGTAGGTTTCGATATATATATATATATGCCGGTTAGGTCAACTGAATAGCAGGTTAGTTTCATTGAATACTGGTTAGGTCAACTGTACGCCCTTGACGATTGGTTAGGTTTAGTCGTGATATTTTCGTTAAAACTAACGAAAATATCACGACTAAACCTAACCAATCGTCAAGGGCGTACAGTTGACCTAACCGGGCATTCAAATTTTATCCTATTTAAATAATGGTTCTCTATTTATTATATGTTTGCAATAAATAATAAATTTGTTGTTATTGTTTTCTTATCTTATTTTGGTTAATTTGCAGAGTTTAAACTTTGGGGGAATATAGTTGAAAAGATCAACAGTGGGGTGGTGATTGTTGAAAAGAGTATGTTGTTGGGGGGGGGGGGAGAAATAATTTAAAAGATCCGACAGTTTTTCCAGTCTTTCATGTCTGCATAATCGGGCAAGTGATACAAGAAAAATTGCGGCAAACAGCATATAATTCCAGACTGGAAAATCTGTCCAATTTGCTCTAGATCTGCCCGTGAGCCATGGACTTCTGTGGGCATGTAATCTTTTCTTTACAGGTTAAGTCCATCTAGCGCAAATTTGTCTAAATATTTATCAATATTCAAACCTCTCCATCAAAGTAGGCAACTGCCTTTTATTATATTTCACTGTAGGCTGTACCTCAGTGTATCTGCAATAACCAATGATTAATATTTCAACAATATTAGGCTATCCACGTATCCTGAGTGCGCCAACAGCATTGCATTGGGATGTGGAAATTTTTTCTGAACCTTGGGGACCCCTAAAAAAATTTAACTTAGGGGGCCCCTAAACACGTGTCTACTGTGCCTAATGGGTAATCGGTCACTGTGTATATTCAGTGTATATAATTATATACTTACTTACTTTAGGTTACTTTAGGTGAGTTTGAACGACGGTTCAGGATCGACCTGAGGTCGACCACTATATATATATACGTATATATGCATATATATAACTGCAATGACCACGCAGTATATAAATGAATAGAAACGACATAAGTGTTAAGGAACGTTTCCGCACACGAGGAGGAGAGATAACGAATAAATGAAAAATGAGGCGAACCGCCCGGGAATCGAACCCAGGGCCTTCCAATTGCCGGTTGGACGCGCTACCATTATGCTACGGACCTCGATAATCACAAATCGAAATTCTCCCACATAGGGCAGAAACCAATGCCCTGAGAGGGCACCCTCGCAAATCGTGAATATGCGCATATAACTGCAATGACCACGCAGTATATAAATGAATAGAAACGACATAAGTGTTAAGGAACGTTTCCGCACACGAGGAGGAGAGATAACGAATAAATGAAAAATGAGGCGAACCGCCCGGGAATCGAACCCAGGGCCTTCCAATTGCCGGTTGGACGCGCTACCATTATGCTACGGACCTCGATTAATCACAAATCGAAATTCTCCCACATAGGGCAGAAACCAATGCCCTGAGAGGGCACCCTCGCAAATCGTGAATATGCGCAATAACTACAATGACCACGCAGTATATAAATGAATAGAAACGACATAAGGTTAAGGAACGTTTCCGCACACGAGGAGGAGAGATAACGAATAAATGAAAAAGGCCCTGGGTTCGATTCCCGGGCGGTTCGCCTCATTTTTCATTTATTCGTTATCTCTCCTCCTCGTGTGCGGAAACGTTCCTTAACACTTATGTCGTTTCTATTCATTTATATACTGCGTGGTCATTGCAGTTATATGCGCATATTCACGATTTGCGAGGGTGCCCTCTCAGGGCATTGGTTTCTGCCCTATGTGGGAGAATTTCGATTTGTGATTAATCGAGGTCCGTAGCATAATGGTTAGCGCGTCCAACCGGCAATTGGAAGGCCCTGGGTTCGATTCCAGGGCGGTTCGCCTCATTTTTCATTTATTCGTTATCTCTCCTCCTCGTGTGCGGAAACGTTCCTAACACTTATGTCGTTTCTATTCACGTATATATATATATATATATTTATATATATATATATGATGAATAAAACACGAAGGAAAGGAAACACAAAATGGTGCTCAAGCGCTTTCGTCTAATGACATCCTCAGTGTTCCTGAGGATGTCATTAGACGAAAGCGCTTGAGCACCATTTTGTGTTTCCTTTCCTTCGTGGTTTTATTCATCATAAATATTTTTCACGTGTTACTTTCGTGAAATAATTTTCATATATATATATGTGTGTGTGTGTGTGTGTGTGCATCACAAACAATATCTGCTGAATTAATTTTGAGAATTGCTGGACACGTTTCATTGTATACTCCAAGACATCACAGCTTTCACACGTTTCATTGTACACCCCAAGACAACACTACGATTACTTAGAACAGCGTTTATTAAATTTTTGTCCCCACACCTCTTTCAAACTGAATCCAATCCTTCACGTCTCCTTGCTTAACTGCAAATTGCAATCATGGAGTGTAATTTATTGGTACCATAATCAGTGTGAGGTAGTATTAAAAATGAATGTTTCATTAATTAATGTATCTTTATTAAGATAACTGATAATGACATGTTTTCTAAGGACACTTTACACACATAAGTGATCATGAATAAAATTCTTCTTCTCTATTTTTTATTTTTCCTTTGTTAACCTCTTCGCGTCTCCCTTCAGGACTCATTGCGTCTCCCAGGAGGGGCGCATCCTACAGTTTCGGAAACGCAGACTCAGAAGACTGTTATTCTTCATGCTGATAAACTAACACTCGACCAGTGCAGTAAGGGTTAAGTGTATGTGTCAGATTTATAGACGGTTAGTTGCGTAACTTATCTATTCTATCAAAATAGATAATAATGAATGAGGAGGGACAGAAACTGGCACAGCGCCCCGATCAACTAACACTCCTGCATTATTATTACCAACTTCATCGATAGTCGAACCCCCGCCCTCAGTGTCTTCCCTTAGCTTATAAGGAAATGGTGTTACCCACTGATGTATTTAGCGCAATAACTGCTCATATTTGAGCATGCGTTGAAGCCACTTTGGCGCAATACTGAAGCAGTCACGTAGTAGCAGTAGCGTAGTCACAGTTCGCCGGTAATAATAAGTATTAAAATGAAAGAAGAACTAACCTAACCTAAATTAACTGACCTAACCCAACTAATGTAAACTAACCTGAGTCTATCGAATGGAGAGGTATGTAATTAGTGGTCCAGAGGCAACTGAGGGTTTGAACGGAGCTAATATATCCTAACTTAAGCTTTTTTATATACTCTATACAGGAAGGAGGGGCGAAGGGTGAGCGCAGGCGAAAATGCCCCTCCCTTCTAAAGAAGAAAAAGAAAACCGAAATTAAGGACAAAAACGATGCTATTTTGTCTTTATTTTTTAATTTTGTAAAAGATTGTGTAGTGTGTAAGATGTATGTATGTGTAGCGAGGAGGGCGAAGTGTGTGTTTGAAAATATGCTGGACCGCTCATAGGGTATATGAGACACGGAAAAAGATCAGCTAAGGAGGACAGTGACAGGAGAAACGGGAGTTCCAGCACGCCGTCTCCTGCCTAACGTACCCCCACCCAAGAGTACTTCCCTGGTTGATTGGTGTCTCCGTAACCAAACCTAAACAAAACAAATCTATCTATTTTTTTCTGATGGTAAAGATGTCTCTACATTTTTTATATATATAAGGTTTTTATGTTCCGAGGTATGAAAGGTGTTAGTTACCTTACAGAGAAAAAGTACCTCTTTATTTCGGTGAATTCGCATACATTCTATATCACTTGTGCTTACAAAGGGATACACACACACACACACACACACACACACAAACACACACACTTACTAATAATTAGGAACCAGAGCTTGCAATAAATTTGGACGATAAATATGACGCAATTATTGCTTTACAAAATATGAATGTCACTGATTATAATTTACTCGAAAGGAAAAAGTGTTTTACATTTAGCGTTATAGGTCGAAAAATTGTATCAGAATGGTTTCCATCCCATTTCCCAAAAGATATACCATATATATATATATATATATATATATATATATATATATACGGTATTATAACTGCAAACACGAAGTATAATTAACGTAAAGAACGACGTTTGTATAGGAGAATTATCCGCGCAAGATGAGAGCGAAAGAACGAAACAAATGAAAAAATGAGGTAACCACCCGGGAATCGAACCCTGGATCTTCCGATTGCCGGGTTCGATTCCCGGGTGGTTACCACAGTTTTTCATTTGTTTCGTTTTTTCGCTCTCATCTTGCGCGGATAATTCTCCTATACAAAGCGTCGTTCTTTACGTTAATTATACTGCGTGTTTGCAGTTATAATGTATATAATGTTACGGCATGCGGGAGGTGCCCCTTTGGGGCATTGGTTTCTGCGCGCATGTAGAGGAATTACGGCATTTGATTGGGTGAGGCCCGTGGTGTAATGGTTATCATATCTGACCGGCAATCGGAAGATCCCGGGTTCGATTCCCGGGTGGTTACCTCATTTTTTCATTTGTTTCGTTCTTTCGCTCTCATCTTGCGCGGTAATTCTCCTATACAAAGCGTCGTTCTTTACGTTGATATATATATATATATAAATATATATAAAATAGTTGTAGATAAAAGTTCACTGAGGCAGCGAAATAAAATCCATGAAAAAATACTGAAAAATAAAAAATTCAGCAAATTTCATAATTGGTTGGAAAGATAATAAATATGCCCAATAAAAAATGTGTGCCGAAAACACGGCCTTCCGGGTGGTCATTTATTGGTTTTTATTGATCATATCATGTATCCAACTTTAATTTTTAAAGTTTTGAAAATGTCATTGTTTCTTTTTCAATAGATTTTATTTTCTTCGGTGAACTTCTTTCCACGGTGTACATCGGTAGAGAATAAAAAGATAATTTTGTCACTCGTTTTTGTTGTTTTACGTTGGTGTGTCCGACGAGGAAGGTGAATTATGCTTTTTCACAGTCATGAATTATTTAAAGTTATTCACTCAATTTCTAAATATAATTTATGCGTCCCTCCGGGCTACAAATTAAAAATGAGGTCACACCGATTCATTTTCTTTTCTCTCCTCGTTGCTACGTGATTTGAAACCGCTAGAGGAGGTGGTATAAGACAATACAGAGCGATATAAAAGATTTCATATCTATAATATATATATATATATATATATATATATATACTTTATATGTATGGTGGTCGTATAGTGGTTAGCATCCCTGACTAAGAATCCATTAATATGGGTTCGATTCCCGTCGGGGGTCCCATCGATTCCTGTCGTGGATAGATGAATGGGTACCATAAAAGCCCCCCAAATGAGGCGTGATGCTGCACAAGTGCCAAACGCAGACCGATCCTAAACTTTTGTTAAAAAAAACAAAATAGACAAAGAGAGAGAGAGAGAGAGAGACACACACACACACACACACACACACACACACACACACACAGAG
Organism: Bathynomus jamesi; assembly: GCA_023014485.1. NCBI lineage: Eukaryota > Metazoa > Arthropoda > Malacostraca > Isopoda > Cirolanidae > Bathynomus > Bathynomus jamesi. The sequence continues at coordinate 307,596 of JAJOZX010000662.1, read as the reverse complement.
TTGCAAGGAGTTACAAGGAAAAAAAGTACCTCAAAAGGCCTTGCGGCCCATACCGAGGAGGTACCAATGGCAACGGGTACCAGGGAAAATTTTCTACACACTCAAACAGCGTGCAAGATTTGGTCTAACCTTTTCTTGAAATGATCCACAGAGGAACTGTTCACAACTTCTGGAGATAAACTGTTCCACGTGTCACAGATCTTATACGTAAAGTAATTCCCACACACACTAGTCCTAAACCGTTTCAAATCCAACTTCCAACCATTGTTGCGAGTTGGGTTATCATTTAAACTAAACATGCTTCTAAAATCGACATCATTGAACCCGCATAAGAGCTTGAAAACCTCGATGAGTTGACCGCGCAGCCTCCGAGTTTCCAGCGAAAACAAGTTCAGAGCGCGTAAGCGTCGATTGTAGCCCATATGCCTAACGGAAGGGATTAACTTTGTGGCCCTCGCCTGCACTCGCTCCAGCCTCTCAATATCTTTCCTGAGGGTGGGCGACCAGAACTCACAGCATATTTCAGGTGCAGCCGAACCAGGGAATTGCACAGAGAGAGCAGAATCTCCTTGTTCCGAAACTGAAATTGCCTCCTGATATAACCTAACAGCTTCTGGGCTTTCTTTTCCACCTCTACGCACTGTTTCGTAAACTTAAGGTCGCTGCACACCCAAGTCCTTTTCCAAATCAGTCGCCTCGATATTACTCCCCAACATCGAGTAGTCCGACTTGGGATTGGCGTAGCCAATGTGCATCACCTTGCATTTACCCAAGTTAAACGGCATTTGCCATTTTTCGGACCACTCTCCTATCCTACCTAGGTCCTCACGCAGCTGCTCGATCGCTTCGGGCGTCCCAACATTGGCCCCAAGCTTGGCGTCATCAGCGAATTTGGCGATCCGACTGACGATGCCAGCGTCGATATCATTTATGTAAATGATAAACAACAGTGGCCCCAAAACGGAACCCTGAGGAACCCCACTAGTGACTGAGGCCCAACCCGAAATAACCTCTTTAATTACAAGGGGTGACGGCAGAGAGAGAGAGAAACACACACACACACACACACAAGAGACACAGAAGAGAGAGAGAGAGAGAGAGAGAGAGAGAGAGAGAGAGAACGTGTTTCGACCGGAATAATAAACTTTTGCATTACAACCTCAAATACGAGAAGTCTCGTATACAGTATTTACAGTACTTCATAACATTAACTTATCTGTGATGCAAAAGTTTACTTAAGAATGACCGCAAAAATTGCATTCAACTCCTTTGAACGGCGATTTTGTTCAACTACTTAAAAATGTCATAAGTATGTAATGTTTTTGTCGTGGAGGGTGGAAGGGTGAAGAAGGGAGGCGGAAGGGGATAAGGGAGTTATATATTTTTTATTTCCGTTTGCAAGAATAGGTAAAGAATTCTTGGTTGAATAGTCGTATAAACGCGTATATCTGAGATATACAATTATACATATCAGCGAGAACTTCACGTCTCGTGCGAGATAATGTATCATATACACACTAAGCTTACGTGCAAGGAAAGCATTTTCGTATACAGCTCAAAACCATATAAGAATTGTGAGAAATCTTTGTTTTAAAACTTCTTGTTACCGAATAGTTATGCCAAATCGACGAGACGAGCTGCTTATTTGAATATTAAACCAGTCAGAAATTAATTCACATAATGGTATAAAAATCATTTTGAGATGAAATTTTACAAGATTCACTGCACGCGTACGTTCCTTTTCTATGATCAAGATTAAAGAGGTTAAATGTTTGCATGGATCATTTTTCCAGTTTATTTACAGAGTAATCCTTGCGTGTGTGTGTGTGTGTGTGTATATATGCGCCTCGGTGGTGTAGTAGTTAGCGTCGCTCACTACGAATCCATCGGCCCCGGGATCGAGACCCGGTGACGGCAGGCGGCGCGCAACAAAACCCAGCTGTTCATCCTTCCACACACTAAAGAAATTGGTTGGTAGATAAATGGTAGCCTAGTGGTTAAGACGCTGGGATGCTGGTGGGACGTGGTTCGGATTCCACGCTAAACTGTAGGTCTAAGATGGAGTGACAAGGTTGACCTTCGTCAGAATAAACGATTCGGGTGGAAGCCAAACAAAGGTTAACAAAAGTTATATTTAAAAGCTATAACAAAATTGTTGTTCCGTGAGCAAAGTTCAAATGTCCATAAACCATTTTTCCAATAAAACACATAACTGAAATTGGTATAGTGTCAAAAGTTTCTAAAGATGTCCCAAAATAAAGAAGACTCCTTTTTCATATTTCCATAACTAAAGAGTGATATAATCGCCATACGTTTAGGGATTTGCAGTCTGTACAGCGTAAATATGAAAATTCCTTCAATTCAAGAAGAAATGCAGTCTGTACAGTGTAAACAGGAAAGTTCCTTCAAATTCAAAAAAGAAGTACCTAAATGGCCTTTATGTATAAATAACTTAAACGTGTCCTGTAATAAAGTGTTCTTAACAATGACCATATACTCTACACCCTTATGCATATTAATTGCATCACATAGACAAATTATCACATATACACAGTTTAAAGCCTAAATATATTCTAGCAGTGATGCTATGGTCCAGGTAGCGTTTTGCCATGCAGAACATGGATACCAGCTACTAATTAACAATAAGTTCGACTGTGCATGCAACCAATCGACAACAAGTTCCACGTGACCAACTATACTAGCTTCAGTGCCCGTCCGATCTTCATACTAGCAGAACATTAAGTATCAAGAGGGGTCGTGGATGTGATTCATCGTTAACGTTCTAAAATAATTACCTTGGCTGACCAGTGACCACACTCAAAAAAGTCAGCGGGAGGTTGCAAAAATTTGTAGTGCTAATCAGAACACAGTGTCCAGAATCTTGAAGAAACGTGAATCATCTGAGAGCACATCACCCAAACGAAGAGGCAAATGTGAAAGAAATTTAAAGTGTAAATTTATCTTTTATTGGTAATGAATCGTAGTTTACATTATTATGATACATACACTGTACAGTAAGAGAAAAGGAAAAAATATGGGGAAAATTTATTTATAAATGCTTATATGAAGGATGCACTTCCTGAAAAATCACCTTCCTAGTACTTGTGGCTTTTATGAATCCTACATGTTTCCCCACTTATTATCAACAGCTCAGCAATTAATTTCATCATACAAGTGCAATGTATGTAAATATATCAGTACAAAATTTTAAGCAATAATACTGGCAGAGCACTTTTTAGCTGTATATAAGTAAACAGTGTTTAAAATTTTCAGACTAAATAACTGACGCTACTCCCTATACAACAGAACTAAATCCCAGAGACCAGTTCAGAGTAAACACATTCCTCTCAGTCCTGGATAAGTTGTCTTGTGAGCTTCAACGGAGAACGGAACCATACCAGCTGGTGCATAACAAGTTCAGTTTCTTTGAGAAAATCACTAGGCTTAACTCTAATGATTTGAAAGCTCAAACTATGAATCTCTGCAATCACTACCCTGACGACTTGGAAGAGGCACTAGTTGATCAATGCATGTACCTTTGCTCTCGTTTAAAGAGTATCGATAAGTTTGGGAAGCCTATTCCGGAACTTTGCAAATTAATCAGAGCTGATAAATTGCAAGTGATGTATCCGAACGTAAACATAGTTGCGCATTTTTCTTTGCACTCAAGTTGCCAATTGTAGTTCCGAGAGATCTTTTTCTTGTCTAAAGCACGTAAAAAATTACTTAAGATTATCATTAAGGCAAGAAAGACTGAATAACTTGGCTTTGCTCGCCACTGAGTCTGAACTTTAGAACACATTCTCATATGATAATTTTAATGATCACTTCGCCAATAGAAACGTTTCCTCCAAAAATGTGAGATGACACCTCGTTAACCTCGTTGCAGTTCTGTGCGTTAGTCTCTCTTCACACGAAGGTCAAGCTAGTGGTCCCGCCTTTAGGCATGGCTTGATGGAGGAGCGAGTTGCTCTCTTGCGCTCTTCACTGCACATAACCAGGTACACCCAGCTCATCTGGTACCCTCCTGAGCCAGGCATCTAGTCTTCTTTTAAAGACCTCAACCTTGACCCCTGTAACGTTCCTGAGGTCCTTTGAAAGCTGGTTAAAAAGTCTTGGCCTCCTGACAACCAAGCTATTTTCCTTCAGTGTTGAAAATGTCCCTTGTCGGGCCTTTAATTTGTGAACACTACACATGCTGCCTTTCCTATTTTCCAGCGTTGTTTGGATGGTAATTCGGTTTAATTTGAGGTTTGGTACCAGTTTTTCGATAATTCTCCATATATAGATATGGTGTACCTCTCTCTCTTTCTTTCCAGGGAGTACAGATTTAGTTTACGTAGTCTTTCCCAGTAGTTAAGTTCTTTGCAGCCATCAATCTTGGCTGTGAAATGTCTCTGAATTTCTTCTGTTTATTAGTTTTTTCCTTTTTATATGGGGATGTCAAGACTGAGCAATATTCAAGTTTTGGTATGATCAGTGTTTTCAGCAGGGGAATCATTCCTGTCTTGTCCCTTCTTTTGAACGTTCTTAGTACCTGTCCCGCGACTCTTTTTTTTTGCTTTGTTTATCGCTATCTGATTTTGTGTCACGAATTTCACATCATCGGTCATTATTTTCCCCAAATCGATCGCTTTCGTGCTTCTCTGAATTTCTTGTCTATCTGGAGCATAATATAGTCTGTTTAAGTTCCTCATTTCTACCATATCTCAAGAACTGAAATTTCTCTGTGCTAAATGTCATGTTGTTGTCTTCTGGCCATTTGTATATTTTGTTCGTGTCCCTTTGCAAGGCCTCCATCTCTTTTGCATCGCTGATTTTTCTGCTGATCTTTGTATCGTCTGCAAAGGATGTTACTATACTGTTGCTGTTTACTTCACTGTCTATGTCTGTTAGCATAATTGCCTATAGCATAATTGTCTATGTCTTTTAGCATAATTGCCTATAGCATAATTGTCTATGTCTTTTAGCATAATTGCCTATAGCATAATTGTCTATGTCTTTTAGCATAATTGCCAATACTGTACATTGTGGTATTGAGTTGCGTACTTCGGATTCTGATGATGATGTACCTTGAATTTTGAGGACCTGTAAACGTTCTCTGAGGGAGTTGTAGATCCATATCCTAATGAACCTGACTCAGACTGAGATGTTCGATTCTGTTGTACCGGGTGTCTCAAAATAGATGGAACCCATTGACATGATAATAATTTATTACTCAGAAAATAAACTCCAAAAAAGATTACATTTCCTGGAAGCTGATATGATAACAATTAAAAACTGAAGATTTGAGGTCTCTAGATCAAAGGATACATTTATTAGAGCACATGTTCCAAATGACCGCCGTTGCGCTGCAGACACACTTGAAGCCGACAAGCGAAGTTGTCAATCACCCTGACACCCTGCACAGAGTGCAAGGGCCTCTGAAGCACCTCGTCTGGGGCTTGTGTGCCCAAGAACACATTGTTCTTGCTATTGACATACCCACTGAGCAAGAAGTGTGCTTCGTCGCTGAACCAAACATCATCAAGAAAGTCAGGATCCTCTTCGATCTTGTTCTCGAACCACCGGCACATCACAACACGTTTTGCCATGTCAGCTGGTGTGAGTTTATGCTTGATCTGGATCCTGTATGGGTACAGCTGAAGATCCTTGATCAAGATTCTTTGCACTGACGCACGTGAAAGACCCAGATCTTGGCAACGTCTTCGGATTGACTTTTTCGGACTCCTTCCGACAGAATCTCTCACCGCATTCACATTGTCAGGAGATCTTGCAGTCACCTTCCTGCCAGATCTGGGTGTTTCTGCTTTCTTGTTGAGATTGTTTACTGATCCTGTGGCTTGAAATTGTGTGCCCAACGATAAATTTGGCTTTTCTGGGGATAATTGTTGAAGTTGAACTTCCTGCGAAATTTCGCTTGCACAGTTTTGAATGATTTCGTCTCCAAATGAGTAGTGACGCAAAAAATTTTTTCCTCCTTTGTCCAAGGCATTTTGATTGATAATTATTAGTTGTTATCGTCTCCTCTCTTCAAATCTGAAAAAATAGAACGAGAACATTAATATTGGCAGAATTATTAGCAGTGACATGGGTTGCATGTATATTGAGACACCCTGACCCTGTACCTGACACTGTGACTAAAATTGCTTTGTATTCATAATATTGATATATATTCCAATATACATGTTAACTCAATATAATTTTGTGTTTGTGATTATTTAAATGCATTAAATCGTCAAGTCAGTAAAGCTGGTAAACTCACAGCATCACCACCAAGGCTCGATCTGATCCAGTTTCCAGTGAGTAAGGTAGAGTGTGAGTATGGGTAGGGTGGTTCTGAAAATTGGCCTAAGGGTGGTAGAGAAGGTAAATCTCGCCCTAGTTCCTCCATTATTTTCCAAGTGTAAATAATGATGTACAGTCCCCTGCAATAGTTGCGCTCCACCCCTATATAGCCCTCTCCGAGATGTGGAAGCAACGCAGTCCCTCTTTTTCCCCCACTCCTCTCCTCCTTCCCCTCTCAGGTGTTGTAATAATAATACTTTTAATTTTGAAAACCAATGACAGAATAAATATATTGTTCACTGTAGTTTTGGCGGTAATGCTAGGACGACTATGTATTTTATTCAAAACGAAACGCAAATTAAGGAGTTTTCCCCCTTTTTTTTTTACCTTACATATGTAGTATATTTCGTCGCTGGGTTCAAATCACAGTTTAAAATTAGATGCTATTCGAACCGTAATCTAACACGCCGAATTACAGTGTCCTTCGAATTTTGGGGTCATTCGTGATGCAATACTTTTTGTCATATCGTGATTCGATATGAACACTTACAAATAAGTGTTGTATTCCTCTACATTATGATGATTAATTTCAGCTATTGTGCGATTCCATGTAGACGGTTTGATCTCGTAATGTCGTCGTTTTGGGTGTATTATTTAAAAGAGGAACAAGATTATTGATATACACGAACATTTTCGGGCGCTATTAATATACAGGGTGCGGCATAAGTCGGTTTACCGAGAATAATGAAATCACATGAAGGATAATATTTATTATTTATGACAGAAATTGTTCAAAGTGTCATCCATCATGTTGAATACACACGTTGCATCTTTGAACCACTGAACAACAAACAGCGCGGCACAGTTCTCTATTATTATTATTCAACGTTTCGAACTCTTGGCGTATCAAAGTCTTCGTGTGATCGAAGTCCCGAGGTTTCTGGCCGTAGACGCGTTGTTTGGTGTCTAATTTTCTGTTCATTATGTAAAGAACAAAAAAATATTAACACTACACAGATTGCAATTTCAACAGTACTAAACAGCAAGCTAGACAACTTAGTACTGCCCCCAGCAATTTAGGGTGATTCAAAAATTGACCGAAAAATGTTTTTGGAATTTTTTTTCGGGCATCCCTCTGATTATGTTTAATTTGGCAAAAAAGTAATGCATGCAAATTTTGAATTAAAAATTTTTATTTTTAGGGGTCGCTACCATAAGTTGAAAATCAGACACAAAATAAGAAATATATGCTGTTTCCACACCACCCTTGGGGTAAAGCATACGGCGCGTTACCTTATTTTTTAAGTGGAAGTTCCCAGGTAGGCCTATCATAACCACTCTACATTTTCAAATTGACAGTTCTTCTGCAATAATAATAACACTGGCCAACAAAATGAAACTTTTTTTTCTCATCACAAACATGATCACACTTTTCTTAATGCATTTTTCGCGCTGATTCCGAATCTGGTTTTATGTTTTTTCTAGCACGTAGAGTTATATAGATACACTGGTTTTGATATTTTTAAGTTTTTGATATTGCTATAAGAAAATTTATGGATGTATAGATCACACTTAGGAATGCTAAACAACAAATACATCATATACTTTATTCAATGTACTTATAAATAAATAATATATACATTATTTTATTAAAAGCGCTGTGAGTGTGATTTCCTTTTGTAAATTTGGCCTGGATTGTCACGATACAGCATCCAACAATGGTCCGCCATCATGCTTTCATTCCAATATCCTTGGTAGCGCTTCTCCATCATCTGAATATCTTGATGGAAGCGCTCTCCTTGCTCATCACTCACTGCACCAAGGTTTTCAGGAAAGAAATCTAAGTGGGAATGCAGGAAGTGAATTTTTAACGACATTCGACACTCCATTTCTTTGAAGGCATCAAGGAGGTTCTTGACTCCATCCTTATACGCAGGTGACTTGTTGCTTCCAAGAAAGTTTTCACATATCCATTTGAACGCCAGCCAAGCCTTCAATTCCAGCGGACTTAGAACTTTTTCAAATTCAGTGTCATTCAAAACCTCCCTTATTTGTGGCCCAACAAAAATTCCTTCCTTCAATTTTGCTGCAGTAACCTTCGGAAATTTCCTTGAAAGGTATTGGAACCCTTCAGAATTGACTTTACCCATTGCTTTAACAAAATTCTTCATTAAACCAAGTTTAATGTGAAGAGGTGGCAGATAGATCTTTTGGGGATCCACTAAAGGGACAGACTGGACATTGCTTATCCCTGGGACATATGTATACCTAAGTGGCCAGTCACTTTTGGTGTAATGTTCTATAGTGGCGCGACTGTCCCACAGGCAAAGGAAACAACAAAATTTTGTGAATCCTGACTGCATACCCATAAGCATTCCTATAACTTTTAGATCTCCACAAACATTCCATTGATGACTATCGTATTTGATTGCCTTCAGTAGTATATCCATATTGTCATATGTCTCTTTTAGATGGACGGAATGGGCAATGGGGATGGATGGCATTATATTACCATTATGCAAAAGAACTGCTTTCAGGGGTCATTCTTACATTGTCGAGGCATGTTGACTGACCTGAGCAAACTATAAATTCAAAAAAAATGTACACCAACTTGACACAACAAGTTCTTGGACTGGACTGATCTTTTGACACACAAAGCACAGCGTTGTTGCCTGAATCACAATGCTGCTAGACGTAAAAGCTCACACCTGAAATACATAAGATGTATAATTAAGATAATTGAAATCAATAAGATGAATAAACTAAAAAAACACAATAAAATAAACACAATCAAATGTTGAAATATTAGTATTTTGCCTATTTAAAATGGTTAAATCTGTGTAGTTATATATATGCCTTCATCTTGAAAATTATACGTGCTAGAAAAAATCTGAATGCAGTTTTGGAATCAGCGTGAAAACTGCTATCCAGCCACCACAAATTTTACTCTGATGAAAAATCTTTGTTGACCAGTGTAATAAGACTTCCGTAATAATAATAACCTTTTGTTCATTATATTTCACTGTTAATTTCTTAATGATGATATTGTCTTCTTGTTTTTATTTGGAAGAGCAGCTCCATATTTCTTTACCACTTGGAGGAGATACTGTTTCTGTTCTTCATCATTTGTGATTAGTTTGTTGTATTCATCGACTAATCTAACTCCTCTTTCTGCATTGTCATTAACAACTTGAATTTTTCTTATGACTTGTTTTACGTTGTTGTAGCAGTCATCTTCATTCCACTCTTCAGAGTTCTTATTAAGAAACGTTGATGGTAAACCAAGTCTATTAAAAAATTCTTTTGTATTTGCACTATCAAAGTCTTCCAGTTCTCTGTTTTCAATAACTCCAGGGTCAGTAACCGCTTTTTTTCTCTGGATTTGGTTCGCTTGCTTCATTCGGTTTTTAGTTTGGTGTAGCACGCCATCATTAAAGAAAGCAAATGCTATTAACTCCTCTGAAAGATACCATAAATGATTCATCATTTTCTTTAGGGCAACAGTTGCAATGCGTTCATCTTTTAGTTTGTACAGTTGCAGTTTCTTCAACATCTCTAAATCGAGACGAGGAGCGAGAACTGAAACTGACGCTGTAAACCAGGATTTAATATATATGTGTACAGCAAAGAGGCAGATATCTCCAAGGCCTTTTTCTTCTCTGGGTGTTAATTTAAATTGTGTTTTAACCCTTTAATGCCCAGTGTGTGAAATTTTCATCGTTAACTTTGGAAGCAATTTTAGACCTTATTTATAAGGTTATAAGGACGATTTTTGCATCAACTGATTCCGCCTACTTTTCGACTTAATTTGGGTATGAAAGGGTTAAACAACCAAATTTTCGTGGCATAAATGACTTTTGCCATCCATCTTGCTCGGTGAACGCCAGCTGGTCTTCTGAATGAAACTCCTCTCTTTGGTACTCCACCAAGAAAATGATTGTCAGTTCCAGCAATTCTTTGTAATCGTCACGAGGTTGATGTTCTTCAAGTTGAGTGGTAGCAAACTCAATCACTTCTGCTTTTATATCAGTAATACTGGGCATGGTATTTGGATCATCTAATGCTGTTCTGAAGTTTTTTGTGTCTAATTTTGACCATTTCATTCTAAATCGTTTGAAAATTGCAATATCAGGTCCTGATGATGCAGGCAATGAATGCGAAACAACAGCTTCTAACACTATTTCTAGTATGTGATGTCTGCAGGCCAGCCACAGCATACGTTTGTTCATTTTCTGTTCTAGAAGAACACAGACACCATTTCTACTCCCTGTATTCAATGATGTGGTGTCAAAACACATGCATTTCATTTTGTCTGAGATATCCCAATCCAAACAAGCTTGGTGGACGGCATTTGCAGTTAATTCTCCTGTGCTTGCAGTGATTTTTGGAACACCAAGAAGTTGATCAATGCCATCTCCTGAAATCAGTATAGGGAGTCGTTCAACAACTTCTCGTCCTGTTATGTCTTCTATTAGTTTTCCGTCCCAATGAATTGTTAAAGGAACATCAGCTTTAAACTCTTTCTTTAAATTTTCTCCAAATTTTTTCCGAAATTTTTCTCTTGCTTTTCTTATAGATGAATAACTGACATTGAATTCTTCTGCATTTTTTCCAAAACCTTCAATCGTTGGTATCATCACTAATGATGCACTTCTATTGCTCATTTTTGTTACATGAAGGGCTGCAAGCAATGTATCATCAAACAATTTTTGTTTCTTTCGTACAGTCTGTTTTGAAGTGGATGGTTCACTAGGATCAACTGTAAACTCTTCATCAGATGTTGTATTTTGTCTTTCAGCACCAGAACTGCTAGTTGAGTCACTGAGAACTACAGTTTCTTCAAATCTCGACATTTCTCTTGCTTTTCTTATGTTTAATTGTTCTTCCTTTTTCTTAGCATACTTTTCTTTCTTTGCAAACTCTTCATCAATCCCATCCATTTTTCCTTTTCGCCCCTGTTCTCGCTGGAGTTTTAGAAATAGCTTATCTTCTTCAATATCAATTAGCTTCATAGCATCTGCATGTGCTATATCAAACAGGCTATGTAATTCTTGGTTCCATTTGGTTTGCTTATCTAATAGATTTTTTTATTGTTTTGCCTTATTCTCTTTATTTTTCTTTAATCCTTGCCATTCTTTGAACAGTTTCTCAATTTTGTCAACAACGTGCAACTTCTTTCTAGTTGGAATTCGTGCTCCTCCCCATACTGCCAACACATCATTTGCAGTAGACGAGCAGGCTTCTCGAATTGTTTGTTTTTTGTTTCTGTAAGCCATAAACAAAGCCATAGTTTCTCGCTTTGATGGAAGAACTGACGATGGAACGCACTTGACGATTGGTTAAGTGGTGATATTTTCGTTAAAACTATCGAAAATATCACGACTTAACCTAACCAATCGTCAAGGGCGTACAATTAACCTAACCGGGCATTCACGTGTTCCTGCCTATGTAACAGTTCATGCCACTCTCGTCATACCTGTAAAAATGCATCAGATTAGCTTAAGAACAACACTTGTTTCTGTATGAAATAAACTTTGTTCTGTTATTTCATTCGTTGCAGATTTCATGAAAAACGCAAACTGAAATTGGTCACGTAACTGTCATTTCATCCTTTGCCGATTTCATGAAAAACGCACGCCAAACTTGCGCATTTCATGAAAAATGCATTACTTTAGCTTATTTCATGAAATTGGCAAACGCCCTGCGCATTTCACCGATCACGCGTAACATATATATATATATAGTCACACACACACACCGGGCGGGTGCCTTATTTTTCATTTGTTTGTTATTTCTCTTCCTCGTGTGCAGAACACTCCTCTATACTTACGTCGTTTCTATACGTTGATATACTGCGCGGTCATTGCAGTTAAATGTACACACACACACACACACACACCACACACACATATATATATATATATATATATATATATATATATATATATATATATATATATATATACCACTCCACGTAAGCTCGGATAGGAGTGAGCTAAATTTAAGGGTCCTTGGTAGGATTAAAGAACACTAATGTCAGCCGTTAATTAATATATTTTTATACCAAGTGCAAGCAATTATTTGAAAACGGTTATTCAATGCAGGCATTCAATACTGCTATGGTAATAATAATAGAAATCAATGATACTTCTTAACTTCAGTTCCTTATTACTGTACGATATCTCTAAGTCCATGAACACTTCGAGCCTGCCAACCTGCAGTCACTCGAACCAAATAAAGACCTTCGTGCCACTGACGTGCCAATGATAAAAAGTTGATGACTTCTTCGCTTCCTATTTCTTTCTACTAATCTTATTTTTACTTATAATATTTTCTTCTGCTGTGTTCTACTACACACCACACACACATATATATATATATATATATATATATATATATATATATTAGTGATGCGGGATGCGGGGTGCGGAATGCGTGATGCGGGATGCGGATGTTGCGGATGTGCACTATTTACTAAATTGCTATTTTTTAAGCACAATTTTCCCCTCATTCAGTTCACATACTGAAACTTGTGCAGCCTTCATTTGATCTTTAATGTAACTGGCAATGTCTGCTGTGTATTTGTATAATTAATTGTTCATGCTACAATACATAACAATGTCATAAGCACACTACTTTCCAAAGGGTGGTGGTTGGGGAAAGTGGTTGGTGGGATGCAAGACGAGTTGGGTCCCCGTCCCGCATCCTGGTAGCACACAGTTGTGTGGCGAAAACTCGTCCAAAAAAAGAGTATATGTAAAACATTATAATCATAAAATAATATTATCTAATATCTAATATCTAATATTATCGAATATCTAATATTTATAACTAACCAAAAATCGGAAGTCAATTAATAAATTAAATATGAATTTAAACTATCATATTATCAAGCCGATAAATTTATGTATGAACATCCGCATCCGCGGATGTCTGAAGTCTGACATGCGATACATCAGTAATATATATATACAGGGTGAGTCGCGATGAAATGTCATAACTTCGGGAGCTTATAGCTGAGGTCATTCCCAGTCAAAAACGTCATATGAATATAAGTCCGATTCTTAACGGTTATGGAGCTCTGGATGTTTGAATGCTTAAAAATAAGGATAAGCGAACAAAGAGCTGCTACTGTTCAAAATGACTACCCTCGGCCTGAATACACATCGCGGCTCGTCTATGAATCGCGCGTGTAGTTCGCATTAGTTCCTTACGATTATCCTTTATGAGGGCTGCAGCATCCAAAATGCGACAGAATAATGCATCTCGTGTTTCCACTTTTCTCTGGTACACCAGCTCTTTCATGCGCCCCCACAGATAGAAATCTAGAGACCTGGGTGGCCAATTTTGTGCACCACCACGACCGATCCATCGACCAGGGAAGCGACCATCGAGATGCGTTCTCACTGCACCTGCACAGCTAAAATGGGGAGGAGCTCCGTCTTGTTGGAAGTACATACGTAATCGTGTTGCCAAAGGTACATTTTCTAAATTGGCGGCAATTCCTCTTGCAGAAATCGTAGATAAATGTCACCTGTGAGACCACCTTCGAAGATAAATGGACCAATCAGCTGACCGTAGAGAATACCACACCACACGACACAGTGACACTGAACCAATGTTGAAAATTACTTTCCACAATGGCATGAGGATTCATTTCTGACCACACATGTGAATTGCGGGTGTTGTTGACACCCTCGCGGGTAAATTGAGCCTCATCACAGAACAAGACGTATCGATGCAATTGTCGATCGACATTGAGCCAATTACAAAATTCCAGCCGTTAGGCACGATCCCCACGTTGAAAGTGCTGAACGCGCTGTACGTGGTATGGATACGTGCCTTCTTCGTGTAACGTTCTACATACTCTCGTTTGAGGAACTCTAAGACGTGTGGAAATCCTTCGCGCACTAACATGAGGACTCCGCTTTACCATCTGAATAATGTTTTCTTGTTCAGCCACATCTTGCTGTACCAGACGCTCAGATAAAACAGCAGCGCTAGTAAATGAACCGCTCCCTCGCAATCTTCGGAAAACGTTGCTAAACATTCGTCGATCAGGAATTCTTCGATTTGGAAAACGTCGCTGGTATTCAGCGACAGCAGCAGTAGTATTTTCATCGCAAAATCCGTAAACATACACCATATCGGCATATTGGCATTTGAAAACGTAAGACATGCTGAACGCACAAAACATCAACAGTACGCTGTGAAACACAACACTCTACTGCGTAGTTAGTTCAGTTCGGTAAGTAACTGTCAATTCAGTTCAAGGTCACGCATGCGCATGCTTGAAATTCAAATATCCATAGCTCCATAACCGTTAAGAATCGGACCTATGTTCATATGAAGTTTTTGACTGGGAATGACCTCAGCTATAAGCTCCCGAAGTTATGAAATTTCGTCGTGATTCACTCTTTATACAGGGTTTTTATAAAGTCCCTATCTATTTCATTGAATTAACGGTTTTTATTTATTTTTGTTGCAGAACCCTATGAAAATGAACGTACAAGAACGGGTGATGGTGGTGACACTTCGGATTAAAGGAAAGAAATGCAAAGAAATTAGAGAGAGGTTTGAAAGAACATTTCACAAGCCAGGTCCTACAGACAAAAGAATTCATGATTTGCTTAATAAATTTAAAAGAACGGGATCTGTTCATGATGAGTCAAGATCTGGACGCCCAAGTCTCTATGAGCATGCTGTAAATGCGGTACGTAATATTATCGATGAACATCCAAGCATGTCAATTCACACCACATCACGTAGACTCAGGATACCCAAATCAACTGTCCACAAAATTTTGAAATCGACGTTGAAAAAGAGAAGTTATCACATTCAGGTGCTTCATGACTTACATGAAGAGGATTATTCAAAGCGAAGTGCAATGTGTACCGATCTTGTTGAACACATTCAGAATGAAAATTTAATGGACCACATTCTCTTCGGTGATGAAGCAACTTTCCACACGTGTGGAAATGTTAATCGCCATAACTGCCGCATATGGGCTAATGAAAAGCCAGTTGATTTCTATCAATGGAAACGAGATTCTCCAAATGTTACTGTCTGGTTGGGTATGACAAAATCTAAGATTTATGGGCCCTTTTTCTTTGCTGAAACCACAGTTACAGGGCTTATTTATCTGAACATGCTTCAGCAATTCCTGGAACCCCAGCTTCATTCAGGTGGCATTTTAAACACCGTCGTCTTTCGACAAGATGAGGCACCTTGTCATTGCGCAAACATTATTCGCGAGTACCTAAATGAACGATTTCCAAATCGGTGGATTGGACGTGGAGGCAACAGGCCCTGTGCGACTCCATCTCCTGACCTAACGCCCTTGGATTTCTTTGCATGGGGCTTTATCAAATCAAACGCCTATCAAACGAGGGTTACAGATCTGCAAGATTTACGTGCTCGTATCGTAAGAGCAGTTTAAAAATAACCCCTGTCATGCTCCAAAATGTGTTCCGCGATGCTGCTGACAGATTCGAACTCTGTAGAGATACTGATGGTGCTCATGTAGAATCATATACTTAAGTATTCATTAAATGTATGCCTTCTATTATATTGTTATTGAATTTTACCCTCTTTTCTACGTTTTCACTGAAACAGAAGGGACTTTATAAACACCCTGTAGGAAAAGGAAAGCAGGAGTAGCGACGTGAAATATCTCAACACTGAACCAAAAACCATGAATTTCGTCACATGCGACAGAATATGTAGAACAGTATTGAGTATCAAGCAATAGGCCCCGCCTACTGTGGGCCTGAGCTCCGGCCGCTGTGAGCATAAGTTCTGTTGACGCTTGACTTATTAATTAACGTTATTAAATAATTACTATTAATTAATTAAAGTTATCAAAAACCAGGCAAAGCTATACAAGCTATACAATAAATACAATTTCTTCTCTATAAAGCACTCCAGCGATATGTATGCAGAAAAACATTAACTTTACTCTGGGTAATATTCAATTGAATCAGATTTTATGAGTGTATAATATCACCGTGTATGTTTGAAGGGCGCATACATCAACGCTTAAGAAAATGAATAAAGGTATAACTTTAGATTAAAGGAATGAATTTTTCTTTTAGATACATTTTTCCTAAGAATTTTAGGAGTCTCAGATATGCGATGCATTCATGCATAATTTTGTTTTCCTTCGAGTAAACGAATATATGCAAAGGCTGATACATAAATATTCTCGACGCTGGCGCTAATGTGCAGCTATATATATATATATATATATATATATATATATATATATATATATATATATATTATATATTATTATTATATTTTTGTAGATTTTTGAGTGGTTGAGTGCTTGAATCGGAGATCGATGCCGAATTAATGAATCACTTGTTGCAGAATTAATGTCTGGATTACTAATTGCAGACGGACATTGATGAAGGAATTCAGAGAAAGTCAACAATTCCACTTCTATTTATTACCGCTCCAATAATCCGAACTTAGTTGTTAACGGAAGAGTGCTCAACAGTTAATTAATGATGCTTGTCTTTAGTATATAAACCACCTTTTAGCCTTTCCGATGCCGAAATTTCGAGCTGACTACCTGTCAGGGACCTTCTCCACTCCTTTCCCAGACTCAGCTTATGCCACCCTTCCTTGAAGCATGCCCAGAGGGGATGAGGGAAGGATAACCTTATTGTAGTCCTTTCTCAAAGATTGCCGCGGGAAAGGGGGTACCTTGGAGAAATCTTTGAGGTCTATATTTTTTTATGCAGGAAGGAGGGGCTAAGGGTGAATGCCCGCAAAAACGCAACCCCTGGTGCTGCGTGCTCTCCGTAAAGAAGGAGGCATGTAGTTAGAGAGTTCAAAAGAGCAGAGTCTGTTATAATAGCGATAGTAAAGAGAGAGTGGGACAACATTGCGGCGAAGAGAGAGGGATTGAAGACAGTCAGTAAGAGGCGGGGAATTGATGAGATGAAAAGCCTTTGATTCCAACGGGTCAAGTAGAGCTGTGTGGGTTGAGCCACCCTACACATGAAAAGCGTACTCCATACAGAGGCGGACAAAACCCCTGTACAGAGACAGAAACTGAGTGGGGGTGAAGAAACTGCGGAGCCGGTACAGCACACCTAACCTCGAAGAAGCTGTTTTGAAAAGAGAATATATATATGTTCTTTCCAGGAAAGATCACAAGAAAAGGAAACGCCAAGAATGTTAAGAAAGGAAGGATTGAGTTGCGTGTTGTTGAAGGTAAGGGGATAGTCGTGTGGAAGATTGTGACGCGTAGACAGATGGAGGAACTGAGTTTTTGAGGCATTGAAAAACACAAGGTTTTCTCTGCCCCAATCAGAGATGACAGAAAGATCAGAGGTCAGATGTACCATAGTTGTTCTATGCGCATCATGGACAGACTGCTGAGAAAAACGCCTTGTGAAGCGGGTGTTGAAGTGAAGAGTGGAATCATCGGCGTAGGAGAGGATAGAACAGGAAGTGCGACTTAATAGATCATTAATAAATAAAAGGAAAAGAGTAGGTGACAGGACAGAACCCTGAGAAACACCACTGTTAATAGCTTTACGAGAAGAACAGTGGCCATCTACAACCGCAGCCATAGATGGTCCAGAAAGGATATTAGAGATGATGGCACAGGAAGAAGGATAGAAACCGAAGGAGGGCAGTTTCGAAATTAAAGATTTGTGCCAGACTCTAGCAAAAGCTTTTGATATGTTTAGCGCAATAGCAAAAGTTTCACCGAAATCCCGAAAGGAGGACGACCAAGAATCAGAGAGATATGCAAGAAGATCGCCAGTCGAGCGTCCCTTGTGGAACCTATACTGACGACCTACAAAAATATTGTGAGAAGAGAGGTGTTTAAGAATCTTCCCATTAAGGATAGCTTCAAAAACTTTAGAAAGGCAAGAAATCAAAGCAATTCGACGATAGTTGGAGGGTTGAGAGCAGTCACCCTTCTTTGGGATAGGCTCAATGAAAGCGAATTTCCAGCAAGAAGGAAAAGTACCAGATGAGAGACAAAGACGAAAGAGTTTGCCTAGGCATGGTGTCAGCACAGAAGCACAGTTCTTAAGAACAACAGAAGGAACATCATTAGGACAGTACGCCTTCCTACAGTTGAGCCCAGATAGGGCAGAAAGAACATCTTTGGAAGAGATTCTAATTTCAGACATAATAAAGTCAGAGGAACAACACCGGAATCGTCCAGGTTTGAGTTGGAAGCGAAAGTTTGAGCGAAGAGTTCAGCTTTCAGCTTTGTCAGGAGAAGAGACGGCAACTGAGCCGTAGGAATGGAAAAGAGGAGGGAAAGAAGAGGAAGTAAAGTTGTTGAAGAGGTTTTTAACTAGATGTCAGAAAGAGCGAGAAGAATTAGAATTGGATAGGTTTTTCACATTTTTGTCGGATGAAGGAATTTTTGACAAGTCGAAGAACAGATTTTGCACGATTCAGATCAGAAATATAAGCTGAGTGAGAGTCAGGAGTTGGGTGGCGACAGTACCATCTGAAAGACTCTTCTTTGTTGCGGATAGCATTGCAACAAGTAAAGTTAAACCAAGGTTTTGTGCAGTAGTAGTAGGAATAGCATGTGGAATGTACGCCTCCATACCGGAGAGAATCACCCCCGTGATGCGCTCAGCACACATGGAAAGGCCCCGGCCACGGAAGCAGTAATCATTCTATGGGAAATCAGAGAAGTACTGCCTAAGGGCCTCCCAATCAGCGGCGCCAAAATGCCAAAATCCTCTTAGGAGGATCCAAAGGCCGAGTTGGAGCGATAGGACAAGAAACAGATATAAGATTGTGGTCGGAGGAGCCCAACGGAGGAAAAACGTTTCACAGAGTAAGAAGAATAATGAGAGGTAAGAAATAAATCTAGAATGGTGGACCTATCTCCAAGGCGATCGGGTATACGAGTAGGGTACTGTACAATCTGCTTCATGTGTTTACGTTTGGAAGAAAACAACTACTCCTCAAGCCGTTAAAGAGTGAAGTTCAAAGTCAATCAGTCATCAAGCACCAAGCGTCTTACTAGCTGTATCTTCCACAAACACAGTCCGTCAAAAAGCATCACCATTTTTCTTGCTTATAGGCTCTCGTGTCTCCCATCCTATATTTTTCACATAAACTCAGTGTCTGTAACCCTTTTTACCTAGACTTAACTCACTTGGTATACAGCATTAGTAGCGTCGCGCCAGGCTACTTGTTATATAGCTTAAAAAAACAGACAAAATCTCATCCTAACCGCAAAGACTATCTAAAGTGTTCTTTCAGTACCGCCAAATTGGACTCACATATTTTATGTCATTGTAATACCGCAAGTAGGCTTATTGCTGTTTGTTAACTACCATATATTTTGTCATCTTAATTACTGGCCTTAACACCATTACATTATTGAACTCTTGTCCTGTATAAAATCACTCCTTTATTGTCAACAATCATTAATCGTAATATTGCACAATTCATATAAGCTGACTGTAAATAATTACTACTTTTATTTTGCTAATTAAACAAAAGCTCCAAAGCCTTTTTATTTCCTTTATTAAATACATTATTCATTTGGTCGAAAGGCCAAATTGGTGACCCATTAAAACTCCTTAATTAACTCAGTTACATTTATTATAGCGAGTCTACTGTCAAGAGGCTCATATATATATATATATATATATATCTATATATATATATCACTAAAATCACAAAATAACACGTGACCTTATTAATAAGCAAACACCCACAAGGAAAGGAACACAAAATCACGAAAGCGCTCGGACTTGTGTTTCCTTTTCCTTGTGGTTGTTTGCTTATATATATAATATATATATATATATATATATATATATATATATATATATAGTTAACAGAAGTACATTGACACCTTTGGTCTTCCTTAGTTTTTGATTTAATAATAAAACTTAGTAAATAATAACAAATTATTGAATCACTATATTTAAATCGTGTTGCTTTCCCCTTGCATTATGTAAAGCTGAGCACGTTTATGGCATTCGATCGATAAACTCTGCCATTTGTTTTTGAGGACAATCATCCTGGTATCCATTTACTTTTGTCTAGCTCTATATACAGTGTTATACTATATACTGTATATATTATATATATATATATATATATATATATAATATATATATATATATATATATATATATATATATATATATATAAAATACAACTCAGAACGGTCCCATGAGAATGATAGCTTTTATGTAATACACACTGTGCATGGAATAAGGAACTTCTTCTGGGGATATTAAATCTACTATGGTCCGAATAAGTAATAATAAATGACAAATATTAAAGTTTTCTAAAGTTATCATGATGGAAGCCCAACGCGAGTAACGGGTCACTAGCAAAGAGGCCCCAAAATATAGCTTCCTTCACCAGCTATCTGCTAGGCAGATAGGACCCAGCTTTGGGACAAGATCTAGGATTTAAAGCTAACCTAGAGAACTTTAGCATTTGCCATTTACTATTACCTGTTCGGACCATAGTGGATTTAATATCCCAGAAGGGTTTTTTGTTCCATGCACAGTCTGTGTATTACATATTATATATACTGTACATATATAGGGTGGCCAAAAAGTTTGGAGCCAATGGAAAAAATAGTTTTATATTTGTCTGTGTTCCTCATTGCATAGAGGAATGTACAATGTGTGTAATGTGTAATATGTGTATATATACCGTGTATATATGTTACAGGGAGTCTCCTGTATATACAAGTATATTGTATCGATACCTCGCACTATAGTCAATCATCTTTATAATTTTTCGTTATTTATATAATTATAAAGATTATAATAAATTTATCAACATATAAAGTAGAACAAATAGTTAATTCTAACCGTAAAGTTCCTCAATAAATGCTAAATGACTTCATTTTCTTTGTACTTAACGTTTCTTGCTACTTCCTGAACTTTACTGCCTCAAAATTTTATTCTGATCTATGCTGTTTCTGTGTCTCCATTTAGTGATACACAGACATCCCAGATATCTCAGAACCCCCGGCAATCCGGAACCCTTATAACTCGGATCCACAATAATCTATAATCCTTATAATTTGGACCTTTTACAAGGAACTTTTATAAGGGATGTATAAAATTCCTTACTGGATTGGGGAGATTTTGATAACCTGGAAAATCATTCGAGTTAAATTTTGGTGCAATTGTCAAACAACGATCTGAAGTAGTTTTCTGCAATATTCGAAGAGGCTAAGACCGAAATACACCCCTTAGCTCGAATCTCCGATAATCTGGAACCCTTATAACTTGGACGCAAAATTGTGACTTCATAGAATGCCTTCATAAGTTGAATATTTAGTTTATATTCACCTTTAAATCATTTTTTAGTCTCATACAACCATCTGATGAGGATTCGAGTGCTGAGCCGAAAATGAATTGTTAACGAATAATCTTATTTAGTGAAATTATAGGCTGATTATTTAAAATCTAGAGAGAGAGAGAGAGAGAGAGAGCAGAAAAAGGGTTGGTCTCTTTGAACAGAAGAGAAATGAGATAAATCAGTGATTCCCAACCTGTAGTACGCGGAGCTTCCTAACTGAGTACTTTCATAATAATGTTTCCAAAGTAATACTGTTAATGAATAACCCCAACCTTCTGACTGATGGTTGGATGCTATCTAATTTGCCGTTCAGGTAATTTCATATTATTTAAGGATAACGTGCAAGGAGAAAATCAAGATTTTGATTCAGTTTAAATGTAAAAGAATATCATTAGAATAATATAACTTTTTGAAGGGTGAAAATTCTAAATTAAACATGAGAGTCCCTTCCCCACAGTTTTGGTTCGAGGGTACCACTTTCCTTCCTTAACGTCGACCTAAGAAGGTTGGGAACCACTGAGATAAATAATTGTTGTAGTTGCAGCTTTTCCTAATCAGTGAGAGTGATTGTACGAGGGCCACTCAATATTTTGCCCCACCTTTGTTTTTTCTTTCCAAGTTTCCTTGTAAGTTCCAAAAATTTTGTACACAAGTAGTTACATACCTTTTTTATAAGTTTTTATTTTTCCACATAGTCTCCATCCTTTTCTCCACCTCGAAACAAGGGCCTTTATTCCTTGCTGGTAAAAGTCCGCTGGCTTCCGCTGGAGCCACCTCTTAATCTCCTCAACAACCTCATCGTCACTGAAACTTTCTTCCACGAATAGCATCCTTCATTGGCCCAAACAAATGGAAGTCTGAAGGTGCCAGATCCGGGCTGTATGGAGGGTGGGGTAGCACAGTCAAGCGCATTTTTGTAATGGCCTCTCTTGTTTGCAAACTGTTGTGTGGTCTTGCGTTATCGTGCAAAAAAAGGACGTCTTCTAGTTTTATCTCCGGTCGAACTCGCTTTATACGTCTCTGGAGTCTCTGTAGGGTAGAAATATATGCCTCTGAGTTGATTGTTTGTCCTATCTTCATAATGTCCATCAGAATCACCCCTTTCATGTCCCAGAAGAAGGTGGCCATAACCTTTCCTGCAGAGAGAGCCATTTTGAACTTTTTCTTGCGTGGGAAGTCTACGTGATGCCACTCCATGGATTGGCGTTTTGTTTCAGGTTCAAAGTGGTGTACCCAAGTCTCATCCCTAGTCACAATTCGTGAAAGGAAGTCATCCCCTTCTGTCTCGTATCGAACCAACGACTCAGAAGCAATTTCTTTTCTTTGGGCTTTGTGATCTTCAGTCAGTTGGCGAGGAACAAACCGTGAACACACTTTTGAGTATCCCAGTTGCTGAATTATCGTATTCACACTTCCTTCACTAATTCCTAGCTCCAGTGATAGCTCCTTGTATGTGACGCGCCGATTTGATCGAATGATGCTGTTAGCACGTTGCACAGTGTGAGATGTTGCAGCCGATGCCGGGCGACCGCTGCATGGTTCATCATAGAGGCTGGTTCTCCCTCTCTCCGATGATCTCACACATTTAGACCAGCGTCCAACTGTGCTTCGATCAACAACAGCATCTCCGTAAACGTTTTGTAGACGTTTGTGAATATTTCCAACTGTTTCCTTCTCTGCGGTTAAGAACTCGATAACAGCTCTCTGTTTACGACGCACATCACTGTCAGACGCCATTTTCGAAACTGCGTTAACCATCGGTTTTATACAAAGGCAGTAGTATAGCCGCAAAAGGGGAGAGTGCAGGAATGTTGCAGGTTATTATGTAATGTTGCAAAGGGGGGTTGTTGCAAAGGGGGTTGTTGCAAAGGGGGTGGGGGAAAGGGGGTGGGGGGAAACTTGGAGGCGGTTTATCCCCCAAGAGAAAGGAGGAGGAGGAGAAAGGAGGAGAGGTGTTCACCCTGCTGGAGCCAGTGCACATTAAGACTTCCAGCCGAGTTGGCGTTTTGTTTATAGACTCCTAATCAGCCAGTTGGCGTAATGGCTTGAGTTGCCAGATACCGCGATAACCATTGTATACATTATTATAGACTCCTAATCAACCAGTTGGCTGGTTGTCAGATACCTCTTTTTAGCAGTATTATTGCATACATTATTATTATTATATACGCCAATCAGCCAGTTGGCTGAGTTGCCAGATAGCGCCATGTATTCATTGTATACACTATTATAGACTCCTAATCAGCCAGTTTGGCTGGTTGTCAGATACCTCTTTTTAGCAGTATTATTGCATACATTATTATTATATAGACTCCTAATCAGCCAGTTGGCTGGTTGTCAGATACCTCTTTTTAGCAGTATTATTGCATACATTATTATTATATACGCCTAATCAGCCAGTTGGCTGAGTTGCCAGATAGCTCCATGTATTCCGAAGACAGAGTTGCCAGATACCATTGTATACACTATTATAGACTCCTAATCAGCCAGTTGGCTTAGAAGGCTTAAATATTGCCAGATACCTGTTGTATACAGAATACCGGTAGTAGAAGGCATAACAATAAACAACATTGCATCATTCTTTTTATTATAAATATTAGAAAATAAATACATTTGAGGAATTGCGTATAACAGAATATATACACAATTATGGATATATATATATATATATAAAATAATATACATTTCAAATAAAATATACATTTGAGAATATGCGAATAACAGAAATATATACACACAATTATGGATATATATATATATAAAATAAAATATACATTTCATAACATTTCAATATGTACATAACAGAAATATATACACATAATTATATATAAAATAAATATACATTTCAAATAAATATACATTTCATATACATTTCAATATGTACATAACAGTACAGGAGAAATACCACACACACACAATTATGGTGATATATAAAATAAAATATACATTTCATATACACTTCAATATGTACATAACCGTACAGGAGAAATATCAAACAAAATATATATATATATATATATATATATATATAAACAAAATCAATAGAAATATGCGTATAATCGTCAAGCAAAATATATCAATTCACTTTTTTTTCAAAATACTAAACTCGGTCTTAATCGAGTTTACAATTACATCATTATTGCTCTGCAAGTCTCTTTAATACGTCTAGAATACAATCAAAAGCACGCACAAAGAGTTCATCGTTAGCTACATTATTAAACACAAGTTTATAAGAATGCTTTTCCAATCGAGGGTTTATTTCTACCGACTCGAGCTTTTCAATCGTGAACTCTTCACTCAACATAACGGCAATTGAAATAATCTTCTAAATCGTTACGGCAACTGCGCGTTATATAAAGAAATAGTTCTTCAGGGTGAACGGTGTAGGTGAGCTCAGCCTTGTACCGATCAATTGCTTTGTACCAAAGTTCATGGTATTTCAAAGAGTCTAAACTTTTTAAATAAACATCCAGCACTAGACCATTCTCACCAGTCCTACACTCGGTAAACCCATCGAGCAGAGCAGTGTATGCGTATTCAAGAACTGTATCAAAATAAAGCATATCCGTAACACGCGCGTCTAATATAGGTTTCAGTTTACGGAATCCGACGATTTCAAACATTCTGTCGAGGATGAAACGGTTTCGCGTAGGAATAAGAGCGTTATTATCAGAAGCATTCTTCCACATAAGCCTTATATCAATGCACGGCCGATCGTTATTTATACACAACGTACATACAACGGCGTATGAGGGCGCGTCACTAATCTGCTCTCTTCTTGTACCTACGTTAGCAGGTATTTTATAACGATCTTCACACCACTTATCAACTATCACAAAGATTCTATTCATCTCCTCGATACTTAAATAAACCCGTTTGTTTGTCGGTCTACATTCCGTTTCCAGTACATAGCTAATGGTACCGGAATTACGCCTGAACACGCGCAACGATTTCGTCACGGACACATCGTACGAGGCGTTGAGAATGCTGCTCAAAGGAAGTTCCATCGTATTCGAGGAGCGCACGTCTACTCGGTTCAAGCTCTGAGATAACTATGAGCCGTGTGAGGCACAGGCAGGAACGGTTCGACGGGCGGCTGACTCGATGATACGTGAATGGGCATGTTCGTACGACTCGAATTGTTGCACATATTTGTTTTTCCGTTTCGTCACTACCAGCCTACGCACTTTGGATAAGAACTAGGCGCTAATCATCTCCACACTCCGGCGCACTATTTGAGAGGAACATATGCTCATATTTTTCCTTTCTACCCATCAAACGATACTCGTCTCTAAAATCTGTTAAAAACTCACGCATGGCACTAGCCACAACCTCACTATGAACCTCATCATGATATACGTTAATATAGTGATAAAAACACCTAAGATTGTCCATGATCACGAGATTCACATTTTCAGACGTAGGGTATGAGTAATCGACATGGTGTAGCATGACGTAATACCGCTTGTCACACCACCCATCCACAAGGCTCATTATCCATACCTGCTGCTTCTCTTCTGCACGCGTTGTTTCTTTTACTTCACGGTGTATGTGAGACTTTATAAAGTTTAGCCCTGCAGCATACTTCAGCACATCGTCTGTGCAACGAAAGCCTTCAACAGTCTCACCAGAACATCCGTAGAGTATTTGTACATCTTGGAACTTCGCACAATCCAATGTGGTTTAAAAGAGGCATAGGAGGGGGGAATAGGAAGTTTTTCGGTATCCACCACATCCTCACACTTTACTGAATACCATTTCATAAACGTTGTGCAAGCAATATTAAAGGTAGCCATTTCAATATACGTCTGATCTGAATACACGTCTGATCTCTCGGGCTTACTGCGGTCGACTGACCACGCAGGGACTCCCAGATAGTAGCATGACTCACGCAGTGGGCGGAGCTTAGAACTTTCACCTACACACACACACACACACACACACACACACACACACACAAAGGAGAAAGTGAAACGCTATTTGATTTATTGAGATATTCATATATTTACAAATACGATTCGAGATATTCAAGTTATATATATAATATATTTTACAAATAGATACGATTATATACAAGACGTGTGAGTTAGAAGCATCATTGGTATCCAAAGGGTACGGTATCATAGGTGCCAGGTAACTGGTAACGTTTCCTATAGGTGTTACGGCACACCATCGTACCCCTAAGTTCCTTCACGCCTCCCAGCTTCTGCGCCCGAAAATTGTGGGTGCCTACAATTAGTTGGTGAGGTTCCAAACATACTAGATCCTTCAACGACTCAAAGTTAACAACCTCCCGATTCGCATGGTTGAGCGTAATACCCTTTGCCTTCACGATATATTTCATTTCATCCCCTACCCTGACCCGTACCCCATAAGTCTTAGGTCCTGTTGAGATAAAAGAGTCGGCGTATGCGTCGTCCCCATACTCATCCTTGATCTCATCAGTGAGCTCGCCGAGGAACTCCCCAATAGCGGGCATGTAATCACCCTCCCTCTCTGTGAATATCACGCTATCTGTATCGGCATACAATACTCTCCGCCCAAGAGAATGCAATAGACCCCAAAGTTTTATACGGGCGTAGGCTGTTGTGAAGCTCGCCACAGGTATGTTTGTAACCCTTGAGGTATCTGTGGCAAATTCAGTGTTGTTGTACTTTATTACGTAAGTATTACCTACATTCACGATCTCCATGACCTCTTTATCGGGGGCATTGGCATAATCCCAGACATCGCTATAACTTTGTGCCAAATGAATGTTCCCTCTGCCGGTATTCTGCGCAAATTTTCCCCATAGACTGTTTAGACACAATTTTGCACTAAAGCGCTTGCCAGGATTCTTTACAATTTGGACACGATCAAGTTGTATACCTTCGCGGTCGCGGTAACGTTGAATATAGGCAGACTTTTCATCTTCGGTATCAACTCCTCGCGGATACCCTGATGCTTCAACCTTATCCTTCAAAAAGGCGTTTATATATGGTGTGAAAAGGTTGGGGAGCTTCTGAAACCTCCACACCTCGTGTATCTTCAGTATTCTATAACCATGGCGTACGGCTAGGGCCAGCTCAGGACTTGTATATACGCCTCTGATCTTACGCTGGTGGGGTATATGGTTACATTCGCCGTTATCCTCTTCCGCGCACTTCACGCACAGGGGAAACATGAGCTTGTCGTCGATAACGACAGGTAAGATCGGCATCCATAAATTGCGTGGGGGGAGTACGTCTACGAAAGAGAGCCCAAAGTAATGATCATTCAAATTTTTTGAAAATTCATTGATGGATGGTAGGCTAGGCCCCACCAGTTTCTCAGGAGCGCCCACGGGGTACGGATTGCTCTTCATCACGTATGGGTATAAAGAACAGAAATCGTAGTAATGGAGCTTCACGCCCTCCGTAGGTGGGAAGTATAGTCTGAAAGGATTTGTACGTCCTCCAAACAAGCTATCACCACATTTGAGAGGATCCAGCACCATTGAACGCTTGATCGTTTTTATTTCCTCACGGTATACATCGTCTGTCTCCATCCGTGCATCATATTCATGCTCCCACAAGACTTTGTGAGTGAACTGTGATCCTATAAGTTGATCGCGGGTGCGGGTCGATGCAAGACAGTCGGCAGGAGACCTACCGTTGATATCTCCGGTACCGCACTCAGGACGGGGGCATCCATGCCACCAGCAACCGTTAAAGGAGTACACAGTCTTCACACCAGTGACACGGTTTTCACTTAACCCATCAACCCAAAAAACACGTCCATTAATCTTAATGGGTACTTCACCCGTGTTGCGGGCGTGCTTTATGTATACACCTGTTTGTTGCTGCAGGTGTATGAGCCAGTAAATAGCCTTGTGTCCGTAACTGCGGGGGTTGTTTCGGTGAATAATGGCTAAGGTGTCTTTAGGCATGAAGTTATTCTTGAACACCGTAAAACATAATGATGCGATGGTGGTTGCGACTTGCAGTGGATCGCATTTGAAACGGGCTATGTACATACTTCTAAAGGCCTGGAAACATACTCTAAGCACGCGCACATCATTCACGCAATAACGCTCACATTCATCAGCTATATTATAAGGGTTACTTTCATTAAAACTGTCGTAGTATCGATCAAAGTCTTCACGTTCATCCATGCAGTCAAAATAATGTTTGGGGGGGGTGGGCCTACGTAGTTTAAAGTCTCGCTGGTGAGGAAAGTGTATGGGAAGTATCCTTTGGAAACTTCAGCTGCTACTCCCATCACCTTGGGTAGCTTTGCTAATTTACAAGGTGTGAATAATAAAGTATCTTTAAATTGTACATTGCCTCTTATCTGCATCTGTATTAATTTGTTGCCTCTTTTCAATGGATCACCTGTAAATATCTCAGAGGATTCGTGTTCAAGCAACTCCTTATAAAGGAACTGCGTGTCAAACTTTGCCCCGTTATGGGCGAGAATATACACAGTCATTTTTTTGAACTTGTCGGCTAACTTGACAATATAGGACACAAATAGTTTCACAGGACTATCGCTGACATTCGTTTTAAAAACGTTTGTCCGTTTACCGCATTTGGGGCACTCGTCACATTCGATACCCATACACTCATCACAGATGGTCTGGCTCACAAGTAAATGTGGAATTACCTCTTTGGTTTCAGCGTTCGTATATGTTTCTATATCGTAGTACACAGTTATACAAGGGTTATTTTTAGGCTTAGCATCTTTCATATAACACACATGCTTTACTCCATCCGCCTTATATTCCTCCTGGCATGTAGGACAGTGAATTACGTCGCACTTGTGCTTAAATTTTCCCCAATTATCCATTGTGTGAAACATACCACATTCACAGATTCTCATTTTCCTGCACGTACCAATTGATTTATGGAGATCAAAGCAGCTATTATTGAAAAATGTGCGTCTACACACATCACAGTCTCTCTTCTCAACTACACGGCTTTCACATTTGGTGCTTTTACACTGCTCACATACCATGTGACATTCTTTACAATGTCTCACTATATCATCCGCAAACTCGAGGCACCCCTTACACAAATCATGATGTCTCCCATATTTTCGACTTTTGTCATAACTCGCGTAAAGCCCCCTTATATTACGGATGGGGAGATACGTTGTCCTGACAATCCTAAATAAGTAGGGCCTTGTACGATCTCTCACACAGCTTTTGAAAACATACACAGTCGGCGGCGATCATCCAAACCAAATATAACTATGCGCACATTCATTTCCTGTTCTACCTTTCTCAGCTCTTCAGGACCCATATTACAGTCAAATTCAAGTTCACAGTCTACAGCTAGTTTACGGGCACGCTCAACGATCGTAGGCAGCCAAATTTTTTGAGTCCGTGTATTTTGTACAGTAAAACATACGTGCTAAGAGTACTGCTATAAAGCCGCAACCACGATCGACGTTTATATGCCTTCGGTAAATAATTGGAGAATTGAAGTTAGAGTGTACGGTATGGCACTATGACCCGCAACACGGAATACACGGTCAATATTTACCGTGAAGTTGTCCATATTGAAGGCTATACTACTTTGGACGGCTTGCGTTATACGCCCTAATATATATTCTACATCTTCAGCAGCCAAACGTCTAAACGGTACTATAACCCAATAATCGTCTACATCACCGTCATCTGACCCGAATCCAAAGGACAGACTCGTCCTGACCTCACGCTCGTCGCGATTCTGAAGAGCAAACTCTATAATATGCTGTACTACCCTGCGTATCCCGCGCTCAATACCATTGCTATACAGGGCTCTAGGGTCGACCCTGACTCTATACCGATTTCTAGTCAAGGCAGGGGTGGGGCTGCGGATCGCACTAACTCTAACGTAATAACATCCTCAACAGAACCGGGGGGCGGATGAATTAGTGGCTATATTAGGTGCTGCTGCTGATGGGGCCCTGTTGCGTAGGAGGGTTGGGGATCTATTATTGTAGACTTAACAGAACGGGGGGCAGAATAAGGGGGTATATTAGGTGCTGCTGCTGGGGAGGTTGTTGCGTAAGAGGTTGAGGGTTGGGGGTCTGCTGCAACAGGTACCTATTTCGGTCGCTTTATACCTGATGTGGGGTTCTCATACCTCCGCTTTGGACGTGCAACCTGTATCGCTGGTGAGGTTCAGGGGAAGAGATCATAACTACACTGTCGTCGAGGTCATCCGTAATGATAGGGTGCTCTACCTCATCGTCGGTTCTGTGGGAGAAGAAATATAAGGATCAGCACTCAAAATTTGTAATATTTTGTAATGACCCACTTAGGAGTGTGACGTGTTAGAAATGGACTCTGTAGAAAAATTCAGATTCACGAGCCCATCCACATGTATTATATCTGGACCTACAGGATGTGGTAAAACTGTGTTTATGCTTAAAATCATTAAAGAAAAGGGCGAGATGTTCTCGAAATTTGTGCATAAAGTTATATGGTGCTATTCGACGTATCAATCAGCGTTCAACGAGTACCAAGATGATATTTTGTTCCACAAAGGTGTATATGACGTTAATTCGCAAAGGGAACTGAACATACAATCATTGTAATTGACGATCTCATGTTGGAGATGGATAAACGTTTGCCGAGACATTTACAGTATACTCCCACCATCTTAACATAAGCGTGTTCTTCATCAATCAGAATCTATTTTTCAAAAATAGATACATGCGCGATGTGTCGTTAAATACGCAATATCTAGTCTTATTCGCGCAACGTAGAGATGTATCACAAATTGGGGTATTAGCCAATCAAATGTTCCCGAATCAGCGTAAGGAGTTTTTGGAAGTTTATAAAGAAGCTACAAGCACGCGTTACGGATATTTGCTTTGCGACCTTCATCCGCGAAACACGTTTAGAGTGCTTCTGCGAACGAATATATTTCCAAACGAGCCTGAAACGGTGTATATTCCAGAATGACAAAGAGACTAAAGAAATACCATGAATTAATAAAAATCTATCATCGACTGCCCCGGGCAATGCAGCAGATGTTTATTAAAAATATCGACGCCGACTTTTTAAAATGCATCTGTGAAATCTGTCTTAACGTTATAAATTGCAATGTATCAATGAAAACCCATCAGAAGGCTCGCCTACGCCGCTACAAGAACATAATACGTACACTCGCTCGTAAAAGTCAAACTGTAGCGAAGAAAAAACGAGTTATTGTGCAAACAGGAGGGTCATTTCTCCCCATCTTATTTTCAGTTTTGGGCCCTTTACTGACTAGATTAATATAATGAAGAAAGTGGTAGTGATTCCCCACGAGGTGTACGCTTCACTGCAAAGAGACACGGATCTAGATCCCCGTAAAAGCAGACTTAAAAGAATGGAAAGCGAATTGTTAGCCCTATTAAACAGTGAAAAAAACACCTGATGAGAAAAGAATCTTATACCAAGAAGCTCTGCAGAAATTTTTTCACGAGTACGAAAATTATAAGAACCCTACGGAGATTCCTGTGGTTATTAGGCACAGCACGGGGGCCGATGGCGACATAGGATCTGTGTCCGACGATACAGCTGCTCAACCAAAAAGATTAGCCACACAACATATCGAACATGTATTAAAAAGTACCCTCCCACATACATTGAGGAGTAAAGGCTTAGGTCTTTATAATCTATTGAATGAGGATCCAGCCATACAATGGACCGATACAGGCGAGATCATTGTGGAAGGATCAAAGGTACAGGGATCGAATATCGTAGACATTGTCCATGATCTGGTGAGAAAGTGGGATAGGCCATCACCATCAGGATGGAAGCATATTAAAGCAAGACTACAACAAATAAATGTCCCTAAAACGTTAATAGGAAATCTGAACAGGTTAAAAGACTTGGAACACGCAACGTCTGTGGCACAATTGAAGACGCCGTCACCCCCTGCGGTAACACCTTTCAAGAGGAGAAAGAAGAGGTTAAACCAGCCATACCCACCTGCCTCTAAAATACGCAAATGGCTAACGTATTAACTAAACGTTATTATGACATTTCTACCCCATCCTCTTACGGCGGCGTAGATAGACTGCACGTTTGCGGAGTAGGAAAAAAAGATGTTGAAAGATTTTTGAGGGAGCAGGACGCTTATACGCTTCATAAGCCTGTGAGAAAAAGGTTTAAAACAGCCAAGACAACGGCTTCCTCGATTGATTCTATTTGGCAAGCAGATTTAACAGACATGCAAAGATATTCTGTGTATAACGATGGTTACCGCTACATTCTATTCATAATAGACGTGTTCTCTAGATATCTGTGGCTAGTTCCTCTGAAAAATAAATCACCTGAAACAGTTGCTAAAGCCACCAAAACGCTAATGTTAAAAGAAAACAGGGTTCCTGGCTATTTTTGTACGGATATGGGGAAGGAGTTTATAGGCCGTGCTTTTCAGAATATGTTGACAGAGTTTAATATCAGCTATTACACAACCAATTCTATACATAAGGCTTCTTTAGCTGAAAGAGTTCAGCGCACCATAAAGGAACGCATGCACGTTATTTTACACATAAAAACACATACAGATTTCTAGACATTCTGGAACCATTGGCATCATCCTACAACCGCTCACACCATCGCACGATTGTGGCAACACCTAACGAAGTTTTAGAAAGAGGTACGCTCCCGAGAAGAGATGGACCACACCACCACCACCACCACCACACTCTGTGCGCTTCAAAATCAATGATTATGTAAGGCTGTCGCGTTCGGGGAATAAATTCGCAAAGGGTTTTGAGCAAGGATGGACACGCGAGATTTTTAAAGTTAGGGCTGTGAGACCTAAAGGTGTGATAATGATGTATTACATTGAAGATTTGAATGGGGAAGAAATCTCAGGAGGCTTTTACCGCGAGGAATTGCAGAAAGTTGCGTTTAATTTAGAAAAAAATGTGTTTAAAATTGAGAAAATTTTAGGAAGCAAAGGTTCAGGAAGGAGAAAAATGTACCTGGTGAAATGGCTAGGGTACCCAGAAAGCTTCAACACCTATATAAAAGCTGATGCAATAATGAAGCTTAAATAGTATGCAACATGGCTCCTAACCATTTCTACGTCACACTCCCGTCCTCCTCGTCCCTGTCTGTACACCCTAACAACACGCTAGCCAACTTTGTAACAGAACTCCATGGGCACATTGAATTGGGTCGTGATTCGTATGAGGTGGGGATATGCGAAATTCAGCTGGACACCGTCTTTTTAAATATTGAACATAAGAAACCGTTTTTTATGATTCTTAGAGACATTGACGAGTGTGAAAAAGCTGGGGTAGCTATGGATGAAACTATGCGCATCGCTTGGACTAAGATTGCACGGTATTACAGTACAGAAGTAAGACTAGGGCCGGGTCAATATGGTTCGGCCGAGGATGTTGTGAGAGGCTTAAACGTAAGTTTAAGAAACTCAAACCTTACGAATGATTTAGTATATGAAATCGTAAACAACCCTGCACATACACTAATCCTAAAATCAAAGACTAACAGATGTCTTAAAGAACATAGAAAGTTCAAAATTCTAACCAACGGCCGATATAGCGCAGCCGTCCAAAGAGACACATTTCACGAGACACAGTATAACTTGTCCAGATTAATGTATCAATTGAAGATGGAGAAATTGGCTGAAAGGTCCCCAGACATGTGCTATATTTACAGTAATATAGTGGAGCACCAGTTTGTTGGGGATACCCAGGCACGCCTGCTGCGCATTGCTCACATCCCCAACCATAGAGGAAGGAGTTTGAGTATTACATATGACAGACCCCATTATGTGAATGTCGCAACTAATTTAATAACCAATATCACAATATATATAAGAACGATTGAGGGCGAAAACTTCCCATTCGGTAACGGGAGCTTAACAGTGAAGCTACACTTTCGACGCACTGAGTTATAATGGATAGAAAGCCTTTCACCGTCTATCGAGGGATGCGATACCAGCGCGGTAGTGGACTTGGATCCATTTTTTCATCCATACTACGTACGGCTGTTCCTTTGCTGAAGAGGGGTGCCAGATACCTTGGAAGGAAAGCGCTACAATCAGGCCTTAACACTGCAGAAGACATATTGGCCGGGGCTAAACCTAAAGAAGCCTAAAAAAACATTTAAAGCGTACACGGAACGAAATCATCAAAGATGCAAAGAGAAAAATGCGTGGTGGCGGGAAGAAGAAGAGGGCTCCCCGGAAGAAGAAGAAGGGGTCACGTGGTATTAAACGTAAAAGGCTATCAAAAAAGAAATGCTGTAAGCGAATGAAACCTATGGTTGACCACTTTTTTGACTGATATAAGCTAAGGATATTGATCTCATGAATCATAGTTTGTTTACCACTTGTCGAGAGAGGAGTCACTATTTCGCCATGGCACGCTTCATCCACCCATGTAGTTCACAATGCTGTAAATCGGAGCTGTCCTTTTTTGAGCTCCCGCCAACCCAATTTCTATTGAGCACAGTGATTTATACAATTAACCCTTTAAACACAATTAGTTCACCGAGTGCACCTATAGAATTCGTGATACCCAGCTCAGGTCCTTACTTTTTTGATCCAAGCTGTGTGCACATGTACGCTAAGCTACGTATAGCCCATTCTGATGGAACGGCCTGCGATGACAAATATGCTGTATACCCTGAAACAAACTTTCTGCACGCCATATCAACCAGTGTGACGTATATTTAAATCAGACCAACATATCGGCAGGCACGGGGTACTATCATCTACGAGCCATTTGGAAAATGTCCTCAACTTTTCCAAAGAAGCGAGGCTACCTTTTTAAGTGCGGAGGGATATATCAAACTAAAGATGAAATAGTATAAAGGACAAATTTAAAAATTCTAAAAGAAAAATATACGAGTGTTTTGGACGGTTGCAACACAGATTTCCACTTTCCAGGAGAAGTTGCTTGTGAACGGGTGGATATGAAAATAAAGCTCACCCGCACGAGTCCTGAGATCTGCTTAAATCTGGATGCGAATCAAGAAGAGGGCGCAAAGTCCGTTGTGGTTCACATTATGGACAATACCTCCGCGTACGGCGAGTGAAATTAAGTTCACCAAAACAACTAGAAATTGAGAAAAATTTACTAAACGCTACAGTGAAATATCCTATTAACAGAGTGCAGATCAAACTATATACGGTTCCTGCAGGGTTGGCATCGAAGCAGATAGAAAACATTGCCATGGGAAATCTTCCTAAAAGGATATTAATCGCATGCAGGACCACGCTCGGTGAATGGAAAATATAAAAGAGTGCCTTTAAATTCGAGAATTTCGGACTTAAAAAATATAACTCTATACGTTAATGGCACTGCTTTTGGGTGGAACAATGGGTACGGACTATTCATCAGACGCTGTGTACCTCTTTTTGCCAGAGCCTATAGTAATCTGACCTATTGCAGGTGATTGTGATGAGCTTGGTAATGGGGTTAACGCAGGAAGAATTCATTGATCAATTTTAACCTTTATCCGTTTGACATTACACCTGACTTATCTGCTAGCGTAAATACCCATTTAACACCACAAGCAGAGCGGTAACATCTCAGTGCGGCTGGAATTCGCCAAGCCTATAGACGCTCCTATTAGTGTACTAGTATATCTCGAATCGCAAGCCCTAATAGAAGTAGATAGATTTAGAAGCGTTCTCACTGACTTTAAAATGGATGCTAATACACTTCAGAAAGTAATGGAGCGAGTCACACGTTCCAAATTTATCGCGTGTTTGCGAAGAATGAAACATTGAGTTTGCCAAGTACGCGAGAATGCGTAGTCTTATTGTGAACACAGACATCATCGTAATGAAGGGATTCATGGATCGCGGTCTATTTTAAAAAATAGACAGCGCCTGTACTATTTTGATTCACTCGGTACTCAACCCTGGAGTGACCCTATTATTGTAAAATTTCTCGCTCAGTTTACATATTCCCGAAGTTGTATGGAACCCATTTCGTATGCAGGGATATTTTACTAAATGTTTGCGGAATGTACGTGTTCTCATTTCTCATGCATATGTAAATGATAAAGAATTTATAAATTTTTTAAATTTATTTGACCCGTGTCACACTCACCGAAACGATGAAATGGTTGCAGACAGATAAAAAACCGTTTTCCAATTGTACGTACTCGTTGTATATTATAATGTTTTTGTTCGTATTTTTGTATATCGTTTATTGTACTGATTTCTTTCATTTAATAAATTTATGAAATATATTGTGTCTTCTTATCCCAAAAGATCGAAAAACACTTATATTATTTGACATTGTTGACTGATTAGTATATCATCGTTATTCCCTTCAAAGATTGTATAACTCGTGTCAAATCCTCATCGGACCTTAAAGGAAAACATATACAGAGTATACAGACAGACAGATCCCCATTATGTGAGATATCTTTGGTTCGAGGAGTGAACGCATAAAAATTTCGATTTTAGCATAATGGGGAAATACATTGATTGACATTTTTGACTAGTGTCTATTTGACGAATACTACAACTCTCCGTATATATATAAATCGAATTATGGACACTTACATTTCTATGGTAGTCCCTTGCGTCGGATGTAAGGAGCGTCACTGCAAATATCTTCTACGGTTTGCGTCGAAAATAGTTCGGCACAATCAGCCGCATTGAAAAGACTATTGTGGTTAATGCTGCAGTTCACGTTCTTCATACAAGTCTGGGGAGACGTACAGGTTCATGGTGGAGGATGTGTGACACTGCTGACTGATCAGTATATCATCCATATTCCCTTCAAAAGATTGTATAACCACGTGTCAAATCCTCATCGGACCTTAAAGGAAAACATATACAGGTATACAGACAGACAGATCCCCATTATGTGAAGATACTTTGGTTCGATTACCAATTTCGATTTTTAGCATGATAGGGAAAATAACATTATTGACATTTTTGACTAGTATCTATGATGACGAGATACTACAACTCTCCGTATATATATAAAATTCTAATTATGGACACTTACATTTCTATGGTAGTCCCTTGCGTCGGATTGTAAGGAGCGTCACTGCAAATATCTTCTACGGTTTGCGTCGAAAATAGTTCGCCACAATCAGCCGCATTGAAAAGACTAATTGTGGTTAATGCTGCAGTATCACGTTCTTCATACAAGTCTGGGGAGACGTACAGGTCCATGTTGATTATTCACTGATGCGCGAAAATAGCTACTGTTACTCCCAACTGAAAATATCCCCTTTTATATGCACATTCGCCAAGCTCCGCCCAAAAGACCAGATGTCCGTCGTGATTGGCTGCCGATGTAGCTGGGTGGAGCTATGACGTGTACCAATCCGCTATAACGAGACCGGACGAGTAACATATATTAAAAATCGAATTATAGGCACTTACATTTCTATGGTAGTCCCTTATTTATATTTTTTACTTACAAATTATTAGTATTGTTTGTTAACATAATTGTTAACTTATTTTATAATAAAGAAATTATATCCTAATTATATTTTAAAAAGAACATTCGGTTTCAACGTTAAGCTGTGGTCTAAGGCGGCGTGGCATGAATAAATACTAAAATAAAATTAAATGTTAAAAATCTTTATTCATACGTTATTAAAAGTTAAAAATCTTTATTAATAAAACAGGATAGAAGCATATGAAAGTCAAGGTAAACTATAGTTGTAAATTATAGTTAGGTTATACGATGTTTTTCGGGCATACTACTGCCTCGGGTTAAATGATCCTGTTATTTTAAATCACGTATTTGAAAGCGTTAATCATTATTGCTACATAGAAAAAATCGTGCATTACGATGTTTTTCGGATATACTACTGGCTTGGGTCAAATGGTCCTGTTATTTTAAATCACGTATTTGAAAGAGTTAATTATTATTGCTACATAGAAAAAATCGTGCATTACGATGTTTTAGGGTATACTACTGCCTCGGGTAAAATGGTCCTGTTATTTTAAATCACGTATTTAACGACACATCGCGCTCATTTCTATTGCTATATATGGCTCTAGGATCGGCCCTGACGAGATGTATTTCGTAGGTTAGGTTAGGTCTCTTACATATAAAAGTCCATGTGGTAGAGTAAGCAACGAACCCCATCGACGAGATGTATTTCTGAACCCATGTTAAACTGGAGGTCTAATTTACGAGCGAGTGCACGTTCTTGCACCGCCGTAGGCGAGAAAGAGTTAATTAGTATTGCTACATAGAAAATCGTGCATTATGATGTTTTTTTCGATTATTATTTATTGAACAAAACTCTCGCTCTCTTTCTATATATACAGTGCCCGCGAAAAGTATCCGATCACTCAAGAAAATACAATATTTTCCCTTGATATTCAGAGACACGTAATTCACTTTCTATTTGTTCTAGCGACATCTGGTAACTTTGAGGTTGCTCGCTGATATGAGAGCTATCCAACGCATTCTCAAATTAGTGTTCTGGTAGCCTTCGTTGCGGGTGGCTGTGTCTCAAATTTGTCAGATTTCACTGTTTGTGTAAATTTCTTGATATTTTTTTTTTTTTTACAGAAAGTGGTGTAAATAAAATTTATATATAATGTGTGCTAAAAAACAACTTAAGAGTGATTGTCGATGTGCTATTATTGCTTTGCATGCATGTGGGAAATCACAGAGACAGATAGCTAAGGAATTAAACATATCCCAAAGTACCGTTAATTTATGGGTTTCACGGGCTGAGAACAATGGTGGCCTAACCACGCCAGTCCCTAAAAAACGATCTGGCAGACCGAGAAAAACAAATTCGCGAACAGACAAACTTATGAAACGTTTAGTATTGAAAAACCCAACAATAACTGCGAAAGAAATAAAATTTAATATGAATAATTTGTTATCTGGTGTTTCTGAACGAACTATCCAGGAGCGGCTCCAAAAAGAACTCGGATTACCATCTCGCCATGCTGCTAAGAAACCGTTCATTAATGAAAAAATGCGTAAAAAACGTGTCGCATTTTGTAAAAAATACATTCATTGGACTGTTGATGACTGGAAGAAGGTTTTATTTAGCGATGAGTCGACATTTTGACATTCAGAAGTTGTCCAAAAAAGGTTCACCGGCCTATTGGCTCAAATAGGATGGACCCTAAAGACAATGAAACACCCTCCAAGTGTGATGGTTTGGGGTTGTTTCGGTTACTATGGGCGTGGAAACTTATATTTTCTTCCGAAGAACACAACTATGAATGGTGCACGGTATTTAGCAATGCTACAGGATAAACTTCCAATGGCAATGGCAATCCAAAGGACAAAAACATACATGCATGATGGTGCACCATGTCACAGGCCAAAATAGTGACAAAATGGATTACTGACAATAAATTTGATATTTTGGATTGGCCTGGTAATAGTCCAGATCTCAATCCGATAGAAAATCTGTGGCTAATAATAAAAAATAAGGTTGAATGCCACGACACTGGCTCAGTCGAAAAATTACAAGAGGCCATCAAAAAGGTATGGTGCAAGGAAATATCAGTGGAAGTTTGTCAAAACTTGATTAAATCCATGCCAAAACGTCTAGAACAAGTCATCCAAACCAAACGACAGATGACAAATACTAATATAAGGTTAGTATACATTTAAACATTGTTTTTTATGTAAAAAATACAAATTTCAAGGGTGATCGGATACTTTTCGCGGGCACTGTATATATATATATATATATATATATATAGAAAGAGTGGTCTGGAAGGAAGTTTACCAATGATTAAATTCTCTTTGCGAGTGACCCGTTGCCCGCGTCGGGCTAACCTTTGGTTAGCTTCCGCCCGAATTGTTCATTCTGACGAAGGTCAAGCTTTTCACTCCACCTTAGACCTACAGTTTAACGTGGATTCCGAACCACGACCCATCAGCAGCCCAGCGTCTTGACCACTAGGCTTCCTAGGGTACCCATTTATCTACCAACCACTTTCTTTTATCATGTGGAAGGATGAACAGCTGGGCTTTGCTGCGCGCCGGCTGCCGTCGGGTCTCGAACCCTGGGCCGATGGATTCGTAGTCCGCGACGCTAACCACTACACCACCGAGGAGGTATTTGTCATTACTTACTCGGACTATAGTGGATTTAATTATCCCAGAAGAGTTCCTTGTTCCATGCACGGTCTGTGTGTAGCATATATATATATATATATATATATATATATATTGTGTGTACGTTTTTCCCTTGACCTTCGTCAGAATGACAATTCGGGCGGAAGCTAACCAAAGGTTATCCAAAGGGTATATATATATATATATATATATATATATATATTATTATTATTATTTCTACAATGAAACGGGGTCGGGCCGAAGAACGGGTGAGAGATCTCCCCCCCAATATATATATATATATATATATCATTATATTTCTATATGACACCATACAAATTACGCGTAAATATTTTCATTGTAGAAGTAATAAGAATGATAAAATTAATATCTGAAGTCAGTGGTGATTTCTGCTCGAATAGCTTGTAGAAGGATAATCCCTCGGCCCGAAAAAGGTCCCTAGAGACCTTTTTCGTTCGAATCGTGTCCCTAGAGACACGATTCGAACTGATTTAGCTTCTGCCTTTCATCGTGTGTGTATGTGTGTGTGTGTGTGTGTGTGTGTGTGTGTGCATGAGTTGTTTATTATATATATAATATATATTATATATATATATATATATATATATATATATATTATATATAGCGGGGTCGGACGTTTTTCCCACTGTTATTCGTGACTTAAATATTTATAATAAAAATCAAGTGTCTAAAAAGTTATTTAATAAGCAGAAATAGGATGTTTAAAAGAACAGATATTCTCGACCCCGCTATAGTGGCTTGGGCAATGAATAATTTCTTTATTTATCATCATTTTTTCATTTTTTTCGTCGCAGGAATGAGGCTATATGTTTCATAAGTTTTCATCTCGTTTGGTGGAATTGTATCGTAGATTATTTAAATGAAGTTTCAATTAATTGGTTTTACTGTTATTTAGGAAAATTTATATTGTGGAAGGATGAACAGCTGGGTTTTGCTGCGCGCAGGCTGCCGTCGGGTCTCGAACCCTGGGCCGATGGATTCGTAGTCCGCTACGCTAACCACTACACCACCGAGGCGGTATTTGTCATTACTTACTCGGACTATAGTGGATTTAATTATCCCAGAAGAGTTCCATGCACGGTCTGTGTGTAGCATATATATATATATATATATATATATTGTGTGTACGTTTTTCCCACTGTTATTCGTGACTTAAATATTTATAATAAAAGTAAACTTATGTCGAAATAGTTACCCGTAAAATTAATTATTTTCTATTATGGCGTTTTCGAAGGTAAACTATGTTATTTGTTTCTTTAAGTTCAATGGAGTTAATGTTAAATTTGCTTCTAAACTAAAATTAAATGTTATAAAATAAATATATATATATATATAGCATAATAATATATATCTAGCAATCCGATCATTGCAAAAAAAAACTGGAAAGGTATGCAATTAATAAAGGTGTATTTAAACAGAATTTAATTGGAATAACTATCGTCATATATGTGTTACACGATTAATGGGACACATGGCGCTATCTGGAATACCTTGCGCTATCTGGCACTCAGCCAGAATAGAGGATTATAAAAGATCGCGAAGCTGGTGAAGAACCATTCCCCCCTCGGCTCCGACCGAGTAAGGAGCTCTGCTCCTTCTATTTCAGGCCCTTTGGTAAACCCCATAGTGGCCTCTTAGGTTAGGGAAACGAAAATAAATTGGGGGAGAACTCCACTCTGTCCTTCAGGTGTCTCTCTCTCTCTCTCTCTCCTGCATGTATCTTCCTCCTTCAGATGTCTCTCTCTCTCCTGCATGTTTGCCTCCAGCATGTGTACTGCATGTGTACTCCTGCATGTGTGCGTATGTGTGTACCTCCAGCATGTGTACCTACTGCATGTGTACTCCTGCATGTATACGTATGTGT
Organism: Bathynomus jamesi; assembly: GCA_023014485.1. Classification (NCBI taxonomy): domain Eukaryota; kingdom Metazoa; phylum Arthropoda; class Malacostraca; order Isopoda; family Cirolanidae; genus Bathynomus; species Bathynomus jamesi. The sequence goes on along the minus strand of JAJOZX010000662.1, from coordinate 265,073 downwards.
GTACCTCCAGCATGTGTACTCCTGCATGTGTACCTATCCTCTCTCCTTCAGGCGTCTCTCCCTCCTACAGGCATCTCTCTCTTCTTCAGGCGTCTCTCCCTCCTACAGGCATCTCTCTCTTCTTCAGCTCTCTCTCCTTCAGCTGTCTCTCTCTCTCCTTCAGGCGTCTCTCCCCCCCTTGGCTCAGCCAACTGGCTGATTCTGGCTGATTCGGAGCCTATAAAACAACGCCAGCCCGGCTGGAAGTCTTAGTGTGCACTTGGCTCCTGCCAGGTGAACACCTCTCCTCCTTTCTCTCCTCCTTTCTTTCTCTTGGGGGATAACGCCGCCTCCAAGTTTCCCCCCCACCCCCCTTTCCCCCACCCCCTTTGCAACAACCCCCTTTGCAACAACCCCCTTCCCCCATTTGCAACATCCCCCACCCCCTTGCAACAACCTCACCCCCCTTGCAACATTACATAATAACCTGCAACATTCCTGCACTCTCCCCTTTTGCGGCTATACTACTAAAGGCGTTTAAAAGCAGTTTTATACGAAGAGGGGAGGTTCAAACTGGAAAAATCCGGTTATGTGAAGCGCAAAAAGTTCAAACTTAGGCTCAAAAGACATTTCAGCCCCATGGCCTATTATTTAGCTAAGAAAAAAGGGTGGGGCAAAATATATTGAGTGCCCCATGTATTATAAACACTCTCAGGTCTTGAAAGTTCTTGGTAGGAAATTTTATGGGTGTATGGCATACCCCTATATAGGTTTCTACAGTCTTTTCCCAACCTCAATCATTCCCATTTCAGTTTTCGCCCAAGAAGTAGTCCAAAATGCGAAGGGAGACAATTCTCAAATCGATTCATTCTCATTCACGTTGAAGTTCAGAATTAAACACGTAAAACTAATAAATGATGTAAACCCACAGGGAAAAATGAAAAGCAATTCCAAGGCCTTTCGTGTATTTAATAACACTTCATCAGGGAATAAGATGTATTGTTAAATATACGAAAGGGCTTGGGATCGCTTTTCATTTTCCCTGTGGGTGTGCATCATATATATATATATATATATAGTGTATGATAACCTTTCACAATTTCATTTTAGGTTTGTTAAATGAAAACGAAAAATGACGGACATCGCGTAAAATGTCGATACTTAAAAGAGCACTGTCCATTTCTAAGGTGACTGTCTTTTAAACTTGGCGAAATGTCAAAAGTTCAATGATTTGTCCAGCTGTGCTTCGCTGTTGGATTCACCACAACTTTGTCAAAAATGTTGGTACTTTGTCAATTTGTTTTGTATTTTGTCCCAATCTCATTTGCAAAACATTGTATTTCTGCATTGTATTTATGGACTTTGATTTTTGCAAAATGAAGCAAAAATTTATGGGAGAGTTAATTATATATGTTCGTGGAAGCCTTGTTTTATTGCAGAGGATTATGCACTGATGGGCATGAGACTGGCAACTATTTTGAAAGATTAAATGAGAATAATCGACATTTTGGTCTATTCTTTGACAAGCATTTGGACTTAGAATTTTTGTAAAAGATTTATATGCGCTGAAATGTGCTAGCCAAACTACACATACAGGCACCATTTTTTTTGCTTTATGTTATATATATATATATATATATATATATATATATATATATATACCAGACGAAATGTACTTCTGAATACACGAAAGGCCTTGGAATCATTTTTCTTTTTCCCTGTGGGTTTGCATCATATATATATATATATATATATATAGAGAGAGAGATATATATATATATATATATATATATATATATATATATATATATACTCCATTTGCATAAGTATAATTTATAATTTTTTAAATTTCGTTTATGGAAGCACATTCTCCTAAAACCTAAATTATGAGAAGCGGAACTAACTTCCGGTTTCATTATAGCTATGATAAATCTCACAGCGGGTGTAAAGAGAAGAAAAAATGAAATTAAAAAAGATTTACAACTTTCAAAAGGGATGAATAACTTCGCGTGCACTTATCTGCGTAAAAATAAAAAGTAAAAGTTTATAAAATCCTAATTTTTTTTTGTTTTTTACTGTATTTCCTTAAAAGTAATGTAGTTAATTGAATATAATTAAGAGACGACATTATTTTTAAATCCTTCTGTATATATTGGAGGACGAGATTGTAGACACTAATCGAACAGGGAAGTACTCCCGGGGGGGGACGTTAGGAAGGAGACAGGGAGTGCTGGAACTCCCGTTTCTCCTGTCACTGTCCTCTTTAGCTGATCGTTTTTCGTGTCTCATCTACCCTGTGAGCAATCCAGCAAGCTCTCAAAAACACATTTCTTCCTCGCCCTTGATTTTGGGTCTCTCCTTCTTATACGAGTGTAGGGGGACATTTTAACAGGCGCTCACCCTTGAACCCTTCTTCCTGCATAATATATATAAATAAATATATATATATATATATATATATATATATATATATATATATATATATATATATATATACTGTATATATATATATAGATATATATATATATATATATATATACACATATATATATATATACTGTATATATATATATATATATATCTATTATATATATATCTATATATATATATATATATATATATATATATATATATATATATTAGGCCTAGTTATTAGCCGATTGAGGTGATAATGATTTGATTGTTAATGACAAGGCTGGGGTCAACAATTTACGATATCCTACGGTATCACCGGTTTGAGGTGGCCAATGAAGTAGGCTTACTATAATTACTTTCTGAGTGAGACGAATGATTCGAGGTCACCAGCTTGGATTACACCCAAGCAAATAATATTAATAAGGTTAGAAAAATCACCTTGCTGTTTTGTGTTTAATTAAGAAAATAAATTAGTTAATTGTTCACATTGAATAACAAATGCCATGACAGTAGTTATAGTGATTAACAATTATATACCGGCATTTATATTATGCTAAAGATGACTGAGGCTTGGGAAATAAGGAAATGGTTATACAGCTTAATTGTTAAGTAATTTTATATAGGGTAATGAGTTGTGCACAAATGGAAATGCAGCATGAACTATGAAGCCTATTGATAACAGAAATTATGCATGTACGTTTGGTACACTGAATGGATTAGGCCGTCTAGAATGAATGCCTAAAAGAACACATAAACAGTAGGATGCATGATAAGTGATACAACACTAGAAGTAGGCCTACTGCAGTCTTAACGGGAAAGTTAGTTTGAACGGTATTGAAAGCACTTTTAGGTATAGCCTAATCACGCCGCTGCGGTTACACTCTGTAGGCTTAGCGAGCATTGCTTAAGAACGAGGCACAGAGAGCTTACCGACAATGTTGAAATACCTCTGGAGATGGAAGAGATACTTGAAGGTTGACCTTGGAGACTGTAGGCCCGAAATGCCGAATACCTCTGGAGATGAAGATATACTTGAAGGTTGACCTTGTAGACTGTAGGGCCGAGGTGAAGTTGACCGTCCTGTATTTCGCACGTCGAGGATGACCTTGAGACCGGTAGCGGGGCCTATTGAAGGCTTGTTGAACGGCGCCGATCGACTTGAGGTGAAGGATGAGTTAAACCAAGGTCAGAAGGAGGTCGCCTCAAGTGTTGATTCGCTTCGTGTAGTGTTGAGATGTTGCTTGGGGACTGAGGTCGGCTGAAATCGAACGACGCTAGGTTTCGAAGGATTGCTTCTGCAGGCGGGCTGTGGAAGGCCTTACTTGATGATAGACCGGAGCCTTGAAGGAACAGCAGGCTGCTCCCCGGCGAAGGCCGGAGAGCGGGTGGCTTGACGAGTGCTGCTGCTGACGAAGGCTGAGAGTGAGACGTGACGACAAAGACGAGAAGTGAAGAATGCGGAGAGAAGATTGAGTGAGGGAGAGTTTTATTGAACTCTCGTTTTTATAGGCTCTTAGGACGCCAAGTTTCGCGGGTCTTTCTGGGAAGCCACAAGCGTCCTATTGTTGTTAAGACGCTAGCTTTCGCGGACCTTTTGGGGAAAAAACAAACGTCTTTATTGTTTCTGATTCCTTGAACACCACGTGTGTCTTTCACTTCCATAGGATTTTAAGATGTCTACGCACGGCGTGGAAGAAGGAATTTGTTTTTCTATTTCTTGTCTGCCCTCTACAAGTAGTCTGTTTCTCTGTCTGTTTCTTTGCCTGTTCACTACATATATATATTATTTTTTTGCATAAAAAAATATTTGACACCTTACCACTTCTCTAACACCATGCCGTCTTTTGTGAAAAAAAATTCACCAATTACTGAAGTCTGATATCAAACAAGTATTTCTGTGCCCGTAGTTTCGTATTAATATGATTAGTATGGGCAATTATTATTATTATTATTATTATTATAATTTTGTGTTTTGAGTTTTGTGTTTGAACTTAGAGAGAGATACGCGTTCTTTTTATAACCCAAACAAAAACTTGAAGCAAGACAGTTTCAGAAGGAAATTGTTATACCAGTCAAAGAACTCTTAGAACCAAAACGTTTGTCTCTAATAATAACAGGCTACTCAATGGCTGAAGCAGTTAGGCCAAGATCTACGCACTCTCAAAGAGATAACATTAAATCCAAGAAAAATAGAACAAAAGAAAAATCTGTTCAGAAGACTGATGATGCAGATCCATTAGATGTAATATATAAAACCTATAAGGAAACAGACATAGTGACAGAAAGCGTTCCAGGTTCTGTAGAAAATTCAGAAATAATAGAAGCCTCCAGTGCTGCTGAGAATGAAGAAATGAAAATTCCAACAACTGGAGCGAGTGATTCCCTTTCTGTTGAAGTGAATTTTGAAAGATTGAATGAAGAACTTAATAACTTCAAACCTTTCTTTAAAGCTTGCAAAGAACTTGATCAGTTGAAAGTCAATGAGAAGGAATATATAAGTGAAAAGTATGTACCTGTCATTCCATCTGCTCCTCAATTCATTGAAAGTGATGTTAATTCTATTGAATATTGTTCTCCTATTTTTAAAATCCCAACAGAAAGTAAAATAAGTGTAGAAATTGTAAAAATGTTGTAAATGAGAATGACCTTGCAATGCAGTCCAACCTGTGTGATCTGCGGTATCATATCTTATGTGAAGATATGAGTAGAGAAACATACAAGTGTCTAACGAAGAACCAGGTAAACAGTATACACTGGTACTGCAACAAATGCAACGTGGTGGCTCTAAGAATCTTGCCTCATTTGACTCGACTATCAGAGAGGCAGGATAAGATGGAAGCTAGGCTAGACACACTAGAGGAGGGGTGTAACAAAAAATTTGAGGACATGCAAAGGGATATTGTAGATATTAAGGAAAAACTATATGTGGAGGTGAAGGAGAAGATATGCAATCTGGTTAAGGAAGAAATAGCTTCATCCTAGAGGGATGTTTTGCAATCTGAGGCAAAGAAAATCAGTACCACAGTTTCTGCACATGACTCGGTGAAGGAGAATGATCTGGTAATAAGGACAACAAGTCAAATACAGAGTCGTTTAGAAAGAAGAAATAATCTGGTGCTGTACAGGGTGCCGGAACAGATGAAGGAAGAAATGAATCTGGCTAGTAGATCGGAGAAGATAAGACATGATAAAATCGCAATAAAGGAGATGTGCATTGAGATTGGTGTAACATGCTACGATGATGATATTGCTGAAATCAATAGAATTGGTAAATATGAGGCTGCAAATAATAATGGAGATGGTACAAAACCTAGACCAATTCTAGTGAAGTTAAATGGTGGAGTGAAGGACATAATAATAAGGAATTTATACAAATTAAAAGATACCAAGAATGAAGTGTTGCAAAAGGTTGGTGTGTCTCATGACCGTGACACGAAAATTGGGCGCAGGACAATTGAGCGCCAAGACAATTAAGCGCAAGACAATTGAGCGCAAGACAATTGAGCGCAAGACAATTGAGCGCAAGATAATAGAGCGCCAGGACAATTGAGCGCAAAAAACAAAAGAGCGCAAAACAATTGAGCGAAAGCAAGCAAATAAAAACTGAATAAAAGAAACAAAATAAGCTTGAACAAATATTTATTAAGGATGTTAAAAAAACAATATTTATCAAGGCTGTTAAAAAAACAATATTTATTAAGGATGTTAAAAATAATGTAGTTAGGTTAGGTTAGGTTATTGTTTTGCGCTCTATTGTCTTGCGCTCAGTTGTCTTGGGGCTTAATTGTCAGCGCTCATTTATCAGCGCTCATTTGTCCTGCGCTCAATTGCCATGGAACCGTCTCATGACATGACCAGTGAAGAAAGGCAACGGGACAGGGAGCTCAGAGCTGAGGCAAAGGAGAAGAATGAGAAAGAAAAAACTCGGGAAACTACTATGTGGTAAGGGGCTACCCTTGGGAGCGGCACATTGTGAGGGTGAAACGGTGGCACGCAACACCCAAGGATACTCAGGAGGGAAGCAGCATGTAAATCATCAGTCCGATCATAGTGTAGATCAGGGGTCACCAACCTTTTTTTTGTTCACCGCCCACTTTTACGATTTTTTGAAAATTAAAAAAGCTTATCGCCCACCTTAGATCAAAAAGAATAAATCAACATAATCGATAAAATAAATAATGAAATAAATGTTTAATTACCTTTAATGTGAGCCCACTAGTGGGCGCTACCGCCCAGGTTGGTGACTCCTGGTGTAGATAGTGTACAAAATGTAAATAATATCAAAGTTTTATTTTCTAATGTGGATACGTATACGTCTGATAAGATCAATGAAATGAAGCTTAAAATAAGGGATATGGATAGACCTCCCCATATAAGAGCACTACAAGTGGTTAAACCAAAAAACTTCCGGTATGAGAGAAGCCTACTCGAATATAGCATAGGAGGATATGAAGTGTTTGGAAAAAATCTGCCATCAGAGGAGGAAGGTAGAGGTTTACTATTGTATATAAAAAAGAATATCTCTTATGAGTTTGTAAGTTCTAAGAAAGATTATTGCGAATTCATTTGTGTCAAAATTAAAGGTGTTTGTGATGATATGGTAATAGCGTCAATATATACTGTAGAAGCCCTACAAGTGACGCAGAGAATAATAGGAAACTATTAGAACTGATGCAGGAGATAAGTGACCTAGATTCAAGACACAAACTTATTATAGATTTTAATATACCAGGTATAAACTGGGAAAATTATACAGTACCATCAGAGGAAGGTAACTTTGGGTTTGATTTTATTGAAAAAGTTCGTGACTGTTATTTCTCATAGCACAAAAAGGAGATGACTAGATTTAGAGCAGAGCTTTCCAAACTTTTCACGTTTTCGACACACTATTTAAGCATAAAAATTTTCACGACACATTAATTAATTTTTGTTATCAAATATCAAATATCAGATAATTTTTCAGTAGGTGGTTTATCTTGTAGACGATTTTGTTGATACAAAAATCACAATTTTCAAAATACAAAAAAATTGAAAATAATTAACTAAATTTGGCGACACACCTGGGAGGTATTGGCGACACACAGTTTGGAAAGCTCTGATTTAGAGGAAGCGATCGAGGTAATATCCTTGATCTTGTCTTCACGGATGACGAATGCACAGTCGAAGATATACAGTTACTAAGTCCAGTTGGTAAGAGCGATCATGCCTGTGTGCAATTCAACAGAGCTGGGCACTTGCAGTTTTTTTTGCGTTTTTTTGCGGTACTGCGGTACTGCGGTACTACTACCGCACTACCAAACCGGTACCGCATAACGCAGTACCGCAAAGGATCGCTGAAAGTACAGCAGTACCGCTACCGCATTCAAATTTCCCGCGGTACTTTCCGCGGTACCGACCAACACGGTAGTACCGCAGTACCGCAGTACCGCAAAAAAAAACGCAAGTGCCCAGCTTTGCAATTCAAGTGCAGTATAAAACCCCAGGATAAAAGATGTAAAAGAGTTGTATATCTGTATGAAAAAGGTAATTATGAAATGTTGAGAAGAAAGCAACAGATAGACTGGAAAGAGTTTTTGGATGTACAGGATGTGGAGGAAATGTGAAGTAGATTTAGGAACAAATTTCAAAAGGAGATCGATGAGTGTATACCACGAAGAGAGTTTAGAGAGAAGGAAAGTCTAAGAAAAAGAACCAACAGTGACCTGCCTATGAATCGAAAATTATGGTCCAAAATTAAGAAGAAACAAAGACTCTGGATGAGAATGAAGAATTTAAAAACAAAGCGAAGTAGCAGTGACAAAGAACTTAAATAAATGCAAGAGGAATATAAAAGAATCAATAATCAGGTAAGAAGAGAAACAATGAGCGAAATAAAAAAACAGGAAAAAAATATTGTTAAGAATGCAAAGACTAACCCGAAATTATTTTGGAAGTATGTCCAATCTGAGACAAAATCAACATCTGTTACTGAGCTGTATGTCACCGAAGAAAAGAAATGCAAAACTAAGGATGATAGGCAAAAGGCAGAAGTGTTGGCTGAATATTTCACTAGTGTCTTTACACAGGAGCCTGAAGGGGATATGCCAAGAGTAGAAACCAAGCCAGTACCAGAACTATCTACAATGAAAATAACTAAGTCACAAATCAGGAGAGTCATTAAAAAGCTAACGAGGACCAAATCACCACGACCTGATGGTTTCCACCCAACAGTGATAAAAGAAGTAATGGAAGAATTACTAGAACCCCTATTGATCATATTTGAATACTCATATAATAGTCAGCAAATTCCGTCAGATTGAAGAAGTGCAAACATTACAGCAATTTTCAAAAAAGGAGACAGATGTGAGCCGGGTAACTAAGACCTATTAGCCTGACAAGTGTAATATGCAAAATCATGGAATCAATTATAAGAGAAAAGATCATGCAGCACATGAAAGAGAATAATTTATTCAGTAGTAAGCAATTTGGATTTATTTCGGGAAGGTCAACAGTCTACAGCTTATCAAAGTCTTAGACAAATGGACCCAATTCTTGGATGAGGGAGTTGCAGTCGACATTGCTTATTGCGACTTCATGAAAGCATTTGATAGGGTACCACATAGAAGGTTGCTGGAAAAACTAAAAAGTTACAATATCACTGGTAGTTTCATAACATGGATCGAGTCGTTCCTCAGTAATAGAAAGCAACGGGTAGTGGTTAATGGTGAAGCCTCTGATTGGAAAGAGGTGGCTAGTGGTGTTCCTCAAGGATCAGTTATTGGGCCCTGTTATTTGCGATATTCATCAACGATCTGCCAGATGTAGTGAAAGACGGTGAGATCTTATATGCGGATGACACCAAGGTATTCAGAAAGATAAGTGAAGACGAGGACTGCAGCAAGTTGCAAGAGGATTTGGAGAAGATGAAGCAGTAGTCAGAGAAGTGGATGCTGAAGTTTCACCCTAGTAAGTGTAAATATATGGGGATAGGAAGAGCAGTTGCCCAGAATAAGAAATATGAAATGTATGAGGAAATGAATGAGAGTAATTCAGAGAAGGACCTTGGAGTTATAATTGATAGTAACCTCAGATTCGAAGAACATTTAGCAGAGAAAATAAATAAGGCAAATAGATCAGTAGGAATAATACGCAGAACATTTGTGACCTTAGACAAAGAAATGCTTAAATCATTATACACTGCACTTGTAAGACCTCATCTAGAATATGCCAACCAAATATAGTGTCCATACAAGGTAAAGGATATTGAGGCCTTAAAAAATGTCCAACGGGGTGCCACTAAGCTAATCCCATCATTGAGAGACCTACCATACCAAGAAAGACTTGAGAAATTAGGTTTACCAACGTTGGCATATAGAAGATCTCGAGGGGATATGTTAGAGGTGTTCAAGATTACGTGTAACATCTATGATAAACAAGTATGCGAAGACCTATTTACGATTCAAGACAACACAATGACAAGGAGGCACGCCAAGAAGATCTACAAGGAGAGACCAAGGTTAAATTTGAGGAAATACACGTTCCGCAGTAGGGTCGTAAACACCTGGAATAGTTGACCAACCTCATTAGTTGACTCAGATTCGGTTCTGAGCTTTGAGAAGAAGTTGGATATAGTGTGGGCCCACCAGGAACGCAAATTTGATTACAGAGCTGACATTCTTTGTACTAATCTCGACCGTCACCAGATAGAACACATAACCGAAGGTGAAAATTCGGAGCTGAAGTCACAGGTTTGATGGCCTCTTCCAGAAGACTTCTGTGAGAATCTGTGAGAATTATTATTATAATAATATATAAATACAGGGTAGCTCGAAAAATGTTCCGCGTATTTTAGCGATTCCTGTTTTTTATGTTCCACCAGCAGGGTTTTACGCAGATCTATACAACTCCGTGCTAAAAAAATAGAATACTGTCTTAAATGCACTTATGACCTTAATAATACCTTTACAGTTTACGTAATACACCTTTATGAGGAATATCGAGTATCTGTGACGTTATTGTGATAAAAAGACCTCTGTGTGCCAGTTTTAAAAAAAAAAACAAATTTAGCAAAAAACCTTATTAAATAGTGAAAGTTAATGTATAGCGACATACCAAAATAGTAGAATATCTTGTCAGGTGTTACAAAAAACAGTAAATTCATTGTTTATTGGATACTGCCAATATATTAAACCTTTTTCAAAGATTTTTTAACTCTGCATCTTAGTATTTAGTTGGTCCACCCTTAGCCCTGATTACGCCTCCAAACGACGTAGCATCGAGTCGACAAACCTCTTGCATTCTTCTGTAATCATAGGTTGGCAGGTTGTCATCAGACACCTCTTCAGTTCACTGAATGTCTGTCTTGTGCTTTTAGATCTTCTGCTTATCAATATTCCAAAGATTTTCTATCGGATTAAGATCGGGAGAATCTTCTGGCCATGGTAGTACTTCACTTTCATGAGCATCAAACTACGCAGATGTAGGCCTTTTCGTTTTAAACACAAATTTTGCACAAAATTAGCGCTCATCCTACCTTTTGAACAAAGGTTTTTAAGCCGGTGAGAACTTAACATTTACTTTAAGCTCAAGAACCACTTACAATTTCAGTGCATCTTCACAAATTTGGTCTCACTGGCTTTAGATGTGAAACTCGAAATATTTATGGCTGTGGTATTTTTGCAAATTTATGGACTGACTTGGGTTTCCTCGATTTCACAAAAGAGTATACAATTTTGTACACGTGGTCTGACTAGATGCACAAAATTATTTAGTATATTTTACCACAAACAACACAAATTGTAAAATAACTCCGTTGGGCAGAGCTGAGAACTCTCGACGGATAAGCTCCGCCCAGCGTCACGCGGACAAACGCCTTACTCAGCTGCGCAACAATTTTGCCACAAAAAACTTTGCTCTAAACTTTTTTGTAGTGAACGAAGCTGTTCGATGTTTACATCAAATTAATCGGGACGACGTCCTCTATATTTTGGTGTAAAGTGCGTGTGGTGTAGTTTCTTCTGAAAAATGTGTTAATTTAGGTAAAAAAAAGGTCTGTCCAAACACGGTAGTGCGTGGACGATATATATTATATATATATTTCAACTCCTCTTCAGGGAAACTATTTTAGTTTCCCTGAAGAGAAGCTGAAGAAAACTCGAAAGAATTCGAAGTTGATGTTTCATTTTTCCCTGCATGTTATTTCAAGATAAAGAATTTCACGCGTTTAATTTAAATATCAGCCATATATATATATATATATATATATATATATATATATATATATATATATATATATATATATATATTACTCATCGATGTATTTATTGTTTAAGTGGAAGTATGAATTGTTAAACATCTTTTCAAGTACTGTAGAGCATCATTCTGCCCATAGTGAAAGAATTTGTTCGATATTTACATCAATTTATTCTCGACGACAACCTCTATCTTTTGATGTAAGGTGCTTGTGGTGTAATTTCTTTCGAAAAAGCTATATAGCCTTCAGAAGAGCCGTTAGAAAAGTACTGGTCGGGTTCAAAAAAGATTTGTCCACGCACTAGCTTGCGTGGACGATAAATTTAAGAGAAAAATTCAAGTGACAGAAGAAAAGCCTCAAAAACCGAAGATATTTTTTAAATAATTAAGCTCCAAGTGAAATAACCGCGTCTTTTGTGGTGAAAAATAAAGAGAATCGAAAAACTCTAAGTCAGTGCATAGAACTCGAACTCATTTCGCATAGCATTAGAGTCATTATCTTAACTCACTGAGCCATCTCACACTCCAGAAGAGTTGATTCTAATCTGGATGAAGATTTAACGGTGTCTGCACACGTTTCCTTTAATTTGTCGACCATTGTATATAAACGCAAATGCCTCTTCTAACTTAAAGTAAATTTTGGATGGTTTGTGATATCTATCTATCTACTATCTAGCAATCTATCTATCTATCTATATATCTAATATCTGTTTATTTAGTTAGGCAATGAACTCATGAATTACGAAAAATATACCTGCATGATTCAAATGAACAATTATGAGATACTTTGCAAATGAAAGATGTAAGAGGAATATCTTAAGTTAAGTTAGTATAACTTTCTTCATTAACTAAAAAGCTATCTTCAAGGTAATAATATTTCCCCATTAATTAATGGTTTGTATTCATTTAAGGAAACTCATCACAAAATTCACTTTGTAAAAATGTGAAATTATCAGATAAACCTTGAATGAGTCTCATTATATGAAGATGTATATCCTGCATGTAACATTGTTATGCAAAAAACCCACCAACTTAATTTGTTCTTTACTTAACAAAAACCAGATTTGATAGGATTTATACATTAAACGCTATTTGAAATTTATTTTAATAAATCTATACAGAATGCGCCCACCATGAAATGGGACGTTTATTCAGCATTATAATTACTAGCAAAAATACCGCCCTACGGGCGGTTTTTGCTATTTCCTGCAGAAGGCTAAAAAGAACACTTCATCATAAACTTATCTTTATTTCATTACTGAAGACTCTCCTTGTAGACATAATTGTCAACAAATACTCCCTTTTCATTTCTTTCTGTCAGGACTTTCAGCAAAAGATCGGCACTACGCCCCGATTTCGCTAGATCTGCGGTACTTGGGCATTCGGCCCAAACCGAATCGAACTGTGGGACTACAACGTATTTTATTTTGAACATCATTCCTATCCCTCTCAATGAGCTCAAATGTGAAGCTTAAGATTTTCATGATTGCGTTCTTTTCTATAGTTTTATTAACCAAATAATTGAACTGACAGTAACTAAATAGCCCACCTCATAAGGCAACGTAACAACCTCAAATATAACACACAAACACCACACACAGAAGCCATAAAACAGCAGATACAACAGCTCAACACAGAAATAAACAACAAACTCAAAGAAAAACAAACAGAAACATTCAGGGAATTCATAACAACACTAAACCACTCTACAGATACATACAGGCTATACAAGACTATAAACAGCATTACCCACTCTAACAGCGGCATTCATACCTCACACGCGGCTATCTGTCGCAGCCAAAATAATATCCCAACATACACACAACAAGCTAACATTCTAGTTAATCACTACGCAAAGATAAGTCACTTAAACAGAGACAACAACCAGAAACACGCAGACAGACAAACAGCCAGACACAAGAAAACCTACAGACTCGACACGACCATTACACCCTTCAATACAGACCAGACCACCAAGATCATCAAAAACATTAAGAATTCGAAGGCAACCGGACCGGTGGCCGGTATATTCCCCCACGGTATATTCCACCAGGGTAAATTCCACCAGGTAAATTCCACCAATGGTAAATTCCACCAGGTAAATTCCACCCCAAATTATTTAAAATAAAATATGATTTAAATAAGTAAAATGTAAATATTTTATTCATATGGGTACAAATAGAAGAATACAACGAATATTACAATAATTTATGGTGCTCTTCCAATATGTGCTCTACCGCGAAATTTACATTCCAATACGTGATCTACCTTAGATTATTCGGATTAGCAGCAGGTACGTTAGTTAGCCTTATAAGGCTAACTAACGAAAATATCACGACTTAACCTAACCAATCGTCAAGGGCGTATAGTGACCTAACGCTTGGTTAGGTTAAGTCATGATATTTTCGTTAGTGCTAATCCGAATAATTAAGGTAATATTTACATTTACTTAATTAAATCATATTTAAGTAATGTAAGTAAAATGTAATATTACCTTAGATTATTCGGATTAGCACTAACGAAAATATCATGACTTAACCTAACCAATCGTTAGGTCAACTATACGCCCTTGACGATTGGTTAGGTTAAGTCGTGATATTTTCGTAGTTAGCCTTATAAGGCTAACTAACGTACCTGCTGCTAATCCGAATAATCTAAGGTAGATCACGTATTGGAATGTAAATTTCGCGTAGAGCACATATTGGAAGAACACATAAATTATTGTAATATTCGTTGTATTCTTCTATTTGTACCCATATGAATAAAATATTTACATTTACTTATTTAAATCATATTTTATTTTAAATAAATTGGGGTGGAATTTACCTGGTGGAATTTACCATTGGTGGAATTTACCTGGTGGAAATTACTTTGGTGGAATTTACCATTGGTGGAATTTACCTGGTGGAATTTACCGTGTGGAATTTTCCGCGGTGGAATTTACCTAGAACCACTGGACCAGACAACATATCTAACATACACCTTAAACACTTGGGCCCACAAGGAATACTAGCTCTCACAAATATCAGCACATATTCATACCAGCACTGTATTATTCCTGACATATGGAAACAAGGTAAAATTATTACACTACTCAAACCAAACAAAAATCCAACAGAACCAGCTTCCTATAGACCCATTACTTTACTATGCACACCTTTCAAAGTAACAGAAAGACTAATCTTACAAATCACCAACCCACACATACCACTATCGCCTACTCAACATGGATTCAGACCTCACTACTCAACCACGACATTACTCACTAACCTCACGCAGCACATCATGGATGGCATCAACTCCAGAAGACCAGCTGAACGTACACTATTAGCAACAATAGACATTAGTAAAGCATTTGATGCTATGCCACGCTTCCCTCTCATAAACAAAATACTCAACACAAACATGCACAATAACACCAAAAGGTGGCTGAGCAACTATCTCTCAGGAAGATACTCACATGTCACATTTAATGGCAAGTCATCCAAAAACAAGCTTTTTCCGAACGGGGTCCCTCAAGGCTCTGTTCTTTCACCAACACTCTTCAACTTATACATGCATGACATTCCAACACCCATAGATAACAAGCTTACCTTATCATCATATGCAGATGATATCACTCTAACATCCACCCACAACAACATCGACACCGCTACAAATAACCTACAAACATACATAAACAGTATACAAGACTAGCTCACACACAATAGACTCAAAGTAGCGCCCACAAAATCAACCATCACCTTGCTTACAAGCAACACAAAAGAACATCAGGTAATTCCACAACTTTACACTAAACAACATCAATATTCCACACACTCACAGAACCAAAATACTTGGTGTCACATACAACACATCATTATCTTTTGCAAACCACATTCAGGACATTAAAACCAAATGTACGTCAAGACTTAACACGCTTAGGGTACTAACAGGCACAAACTTTGGACACCAGCAGGAAACAACATCACTCATATACAAACAATATATTCGCTCAGTTATGGACTATGCTAGCCCATGCTGGGCACCCATTATCTCAAACACACACATAAACACCTTACAAACAATACAAAACAACGCACTTCGTATCATTACAGGATGCACTCAAACAACACCAATAGAACACCTGCACACAGAAACAAAAGTACTAAAAGTTAGGGAACATTTAGACATGAGGGGAACACAATTCATGGCAGCAGCGACAACTAACCCACAACACCCTTGCCACTACATGTACAATCATGCACCAACATCTCGCACCATTAAGGTAACACCAGAGAGACATTATAACCAAATACTCCATTCCATACCACGCCCCACAGACATCACACAGTACAGAAAACACATACACACACAACTAACCCACAAAGCACTGACACGACTCGGTCCGAATGCGGTCCTAGATGCGAAGCCGCCACCCATTAACAGGTCAGAGATCAGCCTGAGCAGATCGGATCGAGTTAACTTAGCACGATTCCGATGTGGACATCACCCCAACTTACGGACATATAAACACAGACTAGACAACTCCATAGACGACACCTGCCACCTGTGCCAAGACACACCACAAACAATTGAACACATTATGACGGACTGTACCGCTCTAGCACAACAACGAACACAACACATCACTAGTGCGCTGAACCTCTGGTCCACTCCGGAGAGGGCGATCGGTTACCTGCGTGCCGCCGGCTTGCTCGATCAGGGTGAGCTGATCGCTAAACAACAACAACAACAACAACTGACAGTAACTGGGAGCCTGCGGCCCCCCAATTAATGGGGGTTCAATTATTTTGTCAATAAAACTATAGTCATGAAAATCTTAAGCTTCACAAATCTTCTTGACACAATGTGAAGCTCAAGATTTTCATGGCTGCCTCCCCAATTACTGTCGGTTCAATTATTTGGTCAATAAAACTATAGAAAAGAACGCAGCCATGAAAATCTAAAGCCTCACAAATCTTGATACAATGAGCTCAAATGTGAAGCTTAAGATTTTCATGATTGCGTTCTTTTCTATAGTTTTTTTTTGTGTTACATATATATATATATCGCACTTACCTCCATTATAATATAGATATTAACATTTATAAATGTTTATGACATTTACTGAAGGTTCCCATTTCTTGCTGGGCGTTTTTCGTTCAAAAACATAACAGTTTACTTAATCATTTTAGCTACTTTATTGACAACATTTTTTATAATATTTTTTTTGTACTGTATTTCAGGGTGAGTGCAAAGTAATTCCCCTTTTTTTTAACTTAAGCGACATTGGGTCTGGGTATTACTTACATGGAGAACAGTCTCCGCGTCTATATGAGTTAGCGACCCGTGGATCGGATCCCACGTAAATGTTACGAAGAAGGGGGGTAAACAATCCCAAAACTCACCCCGAAACTTTAACTGATCCTAACTTCTGTTCACGTAGACTTAAAATTATATTTTTAATTCATTTGACAGATCATTTTATGTCATTAATTAATTCACTTATTTTCGAGAATGGTGTCTTCAATGTATTTCGCGCAAACTCTTCATGCACGAATGCAACTTTTTTTTTTTCAGTTTGAGTTTGGGACGTTATCAGGGTCGTCAAATGGGGACTACAACCAGTGCAGATGTTCCGGGCCAGGTGAGTCGGTGTGATGGGCACGCGTTCGTAAGAGAAGATAGGAGGGGTTGCCGTTCTTAAAATTTATGCCGCGCCCGAAAATTTCTGTCGATTTCCATCGGCATGCCTGGATGTTATATACTAATATCTTTCAACACCACGTGGGAGACATTCTGCCCTTAGCTACGATCTTTTCGTTTTGACGGCCGGCAGAAAAAAAAAAAAAAAAAAAAAAAACAGCTTTTTCACTTAGTTAATGTTATTATATTTCAGAGTAATACATTTTAGGGATCTTTTCCGTTCTACCCCAGCAACAATTCCTAGTGTAGTTTTACTTGCTGAATTCAATAATATATATTTTATTTTGGAGAAAGTATTCGTGCTTTAATTAGTTATGGTTATAAATATTAATTTTTTTCTCTCTTTTGTAGATATTGTTATGGATGATAAATAGAATTTCATAAACATAGTTAAGGAAATAACGTTCTACCCCAGCCTTCTTTAGTTAACCTTATAAAGCTAACTAACGAAAATATCACGACCTAACCTAACCAATCGTCAAGGGCGTACAGTTGATTTAGCTAAACAAAGGAACGAGAGACATTGGGGAACATCTAGAAATATGACAGATTCTTACTTATGTGAATTTCTGTGGAGAAGACAAAAAGGAAAGGACATTTTTATTGAAATCTTAAATGCAATCTCTACTTTTAAATAAAATAAACGGACTATAACTCTTTTGTTATTAATTTCTCCAAAATAAGATATATATTATTGAATTCAGCAAGTAAAACTACAGTAGAAAATAATATATAATTTAATTTTTTGTTGCTGGAGTAGAACGGAAAAGAGCCCATTTTAGTTTACTGAAATGAAAAATAGTATCAAGAAAATAGAGTTGAAAGTGGAAAAAATAACATATAAAATAAGACATTACTAGCAGAAGCCCGTAGTAAAAATACTACGCATATAAATAATCAGCAGGGACAAACTACGGGAAAATTATTGAATGCCCGGTTAGGTTAATTGAATTCACGGTTAGGTTAATTGAATGTACGGTTAGGTCGGGTTGGGTACGATACGATGTGGCCGACTCGATGCGACCCAACTCGATGTGGCCGACTCGATGTCAGGACAACTCGATGTGATATCCCTAAGGGATATTTTCGTTAGTTTTAACGAAAATATCACAACTTAACCTAACCAATCGTCAAGGGCGTACAGTTGACCTAACCGGGCATTCAGTTAACCTACATTAAATATATAAAGAAAATGAAATCGACTTGGCCTGGCATCGACTTGGCTTGACATCGAGTTGTCCTGACATCGAGTCGGCCACATCGAGTTGGGTCGCATCGAGTCGGCCACGTTGAATTGTCCCTGCCCCGTTAGGTCAGCTGTACGTCCTTGACGATTGGTTAGGTTAAGTCGTGACATTTTCGTTAGTTTACTATCAAAACTAACGAAAACATCAGGACTTAACCAATCTTCAAGGATGTACATTGTACAGTTGGTAGAGTGTAGAGTTTGACGGTCCTGCAGCCATGCCTTGCCACGGGGCTCCAAATCCTGTAGAACTCATCGGTAAATGATTGACTCTTTATCTTTATGAATTTATGTGGCGAAGAAGAAATAAAGAGTAAAACCTTTTTGGAAAAAATATTAATTAAATAATATTTCCAAATTCTCATTATAATGTTTTATTTTTTGTTATTTTTTTCTTTGAACTCTATTTTCTTGATATTATTTTTCATTTCTCCGAACTAAAATGTATTATTCTGAAATGTAATAAACATTAACTAAATTAAAAAAACTTGTTTTTTGCTTTTTCTGCCGGCCGTCAAACCGAAAAAGATGTCTTTGTTATAAACCTGTTGTAATCAAAAGGGTGCAAATCTACTTGATATACTTGCTTTGTTTATACAGCTGAACTATTGCACAAATTATCACATATTTCTTTTTTCAAATATCATATATATATATATATATATATATATATTATATATAATATATATATATATATATATATATATATATATATATACGTGTACAGGGTGGGCCGTAAGTTTCCATACATAGGAAAAATTAAACGTTTGTTTTTATGTTTCAGATACCCTAAGAATATGCGTTTGACGTAAGATCTTGTTTACTGATGAAGCAAATTTTTACGTCAATGGAGAGGTTAATCGGCAAAACATACGTTATTGGAGTAATGCTAACCCTAACTGGCTGAGTCCGACGAAGATGCAAGGTGCCGGTAAAGTGATGGTGTGGGCCGGGATATGGGGTGACAGAATTATTGGACCAATTTTTGTCAGTGGAAATCTTAATGCCGAAAGGTATCTTAACATGTTGCAAGAAGAGATTTTCCCATTCCTGCTAAACGAGGAAGGTAACTTCCCAGTTTACTTCCAGCAAGATGGAGCTCCACCTCATTATGGTCTTCACGTGCGTCGGTATTTGGATCAGCAGCAGTTTCCGGATGCTTGGATTGGTCGGCGTGGTCCTGTGGAGTGGCCTCCCAGATCCCCAGATCTCATCACCCCCCTTGATTTCTATCTTTGGGGCACTTGAAGGCCATGGTGTATCAGGAAAAGATACGAGACATAAATCATCTAAAGGAACGTATCACCAACGCCATTACAAGCATAACGTCAACTGTGCTAATGCGTGTTCATCAACAGTGGGGAACACGTATTGAAATGTGTTTTCAAAACAATGGCAACCATGTAGAGCATATTATATAAATAAAAATGGTTGTCCATAAAAAAATGTTTATTTTTCCTATGTATGGAAACTTACGGCCCACCCTGTATATATATATATATATATATATATATATATATATAGAGAGAGAGAGAGAGAGAGAGAGAGAGAGAGAGAGAGAGAGAGAGAGATTTTTTATGCGAGAAGGAGGAGACAAGGGCAAACCCCGCAAAAACGCTCCCAGATACAAAAGAAGAAAACCAAAATACAAATATTATTTTTAATAATTTATCTTTTTTTATTTTGAAAACATTGGGTGGTGTATAAGATGCATGTATGTGTTGTTAGGAATCTATCTAACTGATATTCGACGAATTAGTGGTAAAAGATATACTTTCCAACAAGATGGAGACCCTGCTCACAGAGCAAGCCAAACTGTCACATTCTTTGAGAGCGAAACACCGGATTTTATGGAACCCAATATGTGGCCGGCTAGTAGCCCCGATCTTTCACCATTAGATTATGGTGTTTGGGAAGCCCAAGTCCACAGTTTACATCCCTGGTACCAATATAAGAGACATAGATGAACTACGCGAAAGAATTCTGCTCGGCTGGGAGAAGGTGTCTCAACGATATGTAAACAGGTGTATTGATCAGTGGCGTCCACGTTTGAAGGCCTACCTTGAGCAGGAAGGGGGACACATCGAGCAACTTCTCAATTAAGACGAACAACTTGCTAAGGCAAGCATCTATGAAGTTTGGGAGCTCTAGTCCCCTTACTTTTTTTAATATGACAGTTTACCTCTAGGGGCTCACTTTTTTACCCACCCTGTATATATATATTATATATATATATATATATATATATTATATATATATATATATATATATATATACATACTGTATATTATATATATATTGATTTTTCAAAGGCTTAGTACATAGTGAATTTCACTTTTTACAGATGTCATTTACTTGTTACCTATGACTGGATTATTATATCTGTAAGTTTAGTGTATTACATTTACTTAATTTAGCGTGACATATACATATTATTTTAATTCATAATTTTTGTACCTAACATAGTTTAATTTATAACATCAAAACATTTCCACCACTTCTATTTAAGTGTGGGAAAATATTGAGCAAATGCGAGTATGAAATCGGTAAAAATTTTATCCCAATCGATTAATAAACACGAAGAAACGTAAACATGCTCATGTTTTCTAAATAATATATTCAGATATCGTATACGCATAACGTAACTGTTATAGATTTGGTAATCGTTTTAGCTTATTCAGTATCTCTACACCTTAAATATTAAAGCGGTTTTCCTGGAACCAAATTACGGTGTAGTTATTTCTTTGATATTATACGAAAATATTACGTTTCTAATGGACTAAATTGAATGTCATTTTTAAGGAAAAAGGAAACTATGTAAATTTCACGTTTAATGGGCAAATTAAATGTGTAAATTTCATGGTTCCTCAAAAATTATATTTAATTTAAGCCATTAAATGTGTAATATTTCCATAGGATATCAGAGAAATAATTGCGTCGTAATTTCGTGGCAGATGAGATGCCATCTAAATATTAAGAGAGTTTTCCATTAATTTTTACAATGTTACAGAAGCGGAAAACTCTCTTAATTTTCAATACTTTTTGTAGTGAATGAGTTGCACTGTTCTTCAATCCCCATTTGAAGCTTAAAACATAAGTACGTTGTTCTTATGGGAAAGAAACCGTTCTTATTTTAGTGTTCACTTTTTTCGTGAAAGGAAAAAATTCGACATATGGTTTTATTGTTGTACGCAATATATATATATATATATATATAATATATATATATATATATATATATATAATATATTATATATATATATATATATATATATATATATATACACACAGGGTGTTTCAGGAGGAAAGGTCAATACTTCGGGAGGTGATAGTATCGGTCATTGTGAGGAAAATGTTCATATGAACATGTGTCTAATTCTGAATGGTTACGGAGATAGAGCTGTTTGAATCTACAAATACAAAAGCATTGTTAATGGTAATCAAGAAGAGAAACCAATTACTGTTTCTAACATTTAATGTTTAAACATTGGCATTTTGAATGGCATCAGATATAGAAATGACAAATTTGTTACAGTTTACAATACGTTTTCGAAAATCCCACCGTCAACCTCAATGTACTTTGCAACTTATGTGCGAATATCGCGTGTTGTTCGTCTGAGATGATCTTGACGTTCCTTTATGCGGGTAGCAGCATCCAAAATGCGCGCGAGCAATTCGTCTCGTGTATCCACCTTTCTTTTGTAAACTTGACTTTTCATCCACTCCCACAAACAATAATCTAACGGAGAGAGGTCTGGAGACCTTGGTGGCCATTGAATGGGACCACCGCGGGGGGAGGAAGCGCTGCGCGCGCATCAGATTCAAACAGCTCTATCTCCGTAACCATTCAGAATTAGACACATGTTCATATGAACTTTTTTTCTCACAATGACCGATACTATCACCTCCCGAAGTATTGACCTTTCCTCCTGAAACACCCTGTATATATATGACAGAAAAAAAGACCGTGTGAACAGACTACCGACTAAATGGGTATGATAAACATGCGAACTGTTTTATTACAATCGAACTTTTGGTAGCTTGAACAAATGTGTATTTGCTGATTTCTCCAGTCCCTCTCGGCCACTAAATGGGTATGATAAACATGCGAACTGTTTTATTACAATCGAACTTTTGGTAGCTTGAACAAATGTGTATTTGCTGATTTCTCCAGTCCCTCTCGGCCAGGGTCATTATAGGGAACGAAAATTTTGTGGTGATTCTGGACAATACCCGCAGGAGCGTAGCTAGTGGGTGGCAGAAAGGGCAGCCGCCCTGGGCGCCAAAGGGAGGGGGGGGGGCGCCAAAATTGCATTTGAAATTTTCTACTTCTTATTTTTATTTTTATTTCTCAAATAAAACGATATGCCTGAAATTAATTTGTTCAAACCGTGAGACATAACCCTAAAATGATAGATAATTAGCATTGTCAAAATAATCCTTATACATGCCACATTATTTATATCAATTAAAATTACATTCATCAATGATTATTTGCAGGGAGTGGGGGCAAATTCAGGTTCTGCCCAGGGCGCCATCAAGGCTCTGAATGCCCTCTTCAAAATCTCAATCAAATGATAAAACATTTGCCTGATAAGAAAGCTTTGTGACTTCCAAGATGTCATGACGACAGAAAGGGAGAAAGTGGTCGGAATGACACTCATTCGTCCATGGGCAAAACACCTACAACAGAAAATCTCAGAAGCTATACCTCACGGGTCAACTGAAACTGTTGATAACTGTCATAGACTTGTACAACGTACTTACCCAAATCAGAGCCGGATTAAGACCTTTAGAAGCCCTAAGCACTGAAAAGATTATGGTTCCCCCATATATATGTAATTCAAAATGAAAACAATACTGAACCGTATAATAAATTTTTATGTTTCGAAATGAAACAGAACTTCCATATATGCTGAAATTAAAATAGCTTCTTTCTTGATTTTCTGATTGCAAAATCCTGGATAATTTCATCGAAGCTGACTCGACGAAGCATGCCCACTTCTATACACAGTAGGTAAAGTGAATGAAGTCTGTCCTGAGACATTGTTGTTCTCTGAGGGTTTTTTATTCCTTTCAGCTGAGAAAAAGAGCGTTCTGCGGAGCAGTTAGTAATCATCAATGTTAGAAAAATACGTAGGGCGATATCTACATTTGGAAATGCACATTATATCCTGTCCTTCACTAGGGTGTCATGAAGATCAATGTGACTGAACTTCGTTTTTCCTGTTTCATTAAACTTTGAGCGCATATAACAGTGGAACTGCCGTAGTTCTCCACAGAGATTCATGTTCAAGTCAACAGGGTATGAGTCAACTAGCTTTTGGGAACCTTGTGAATATTGTTCGTCAGATAAGTCGAAATCGTTTAGAAAAGAAAATCTACTTGATACTTCTTTGTACACGTCACCTCTCCTCTTCATATGAGCTTTAAGTGTATCAATTAAAGCGTAGTAAGTCGATACGCGAAATTCGTCTCTAGGATTCAATGCTGTTTCTGGTGCACTGCCATCATTTCCTTGTTTTTTCCCGATTCGCTTGCGGGACTGGACATTTTTGTAGTCAGTATCAGGCAAGATATCTTTTGATATGTCTTCAAATCTTTCGAAATCATTCCTGAAAGTGTGTAAGTGGTCTGCTAATGATTTTCTCATTTTTTTGGTGCCCCCGCCTTGCTGGTGCCCTAAGCACGTGCTTAGTCTGCCTATTGGGTAATCCAGGCCTGACCCAAATGTCTTCATAGAGAGGAAATTTAGAATTGAATAAACAGTACATATATTATATTTACAGTGGCGCTCATAAGTATTCGTACAGAGAAATATTTTATTTATATCTTTTCTTATCATAGGATAGTTATGAAAAGTTTACCGCTCGTCTGGAAAATTTTAACAAATAAAAAATTAATTTCATTCCAACATATTATGTAAAACATCAAAGAATTTGAGGAAAATATAAAAAAGTTAAAGTGCAAAAGTTTTCGTACATTTATTTACAAAATTATTTAATACCTTGTGTGTTCGTGTTAGTCGAACATTAACAGACAGACATGTCAACTCTCACGGATTTTCCGTGAGTTTCACGGATTTTAAGTCTATCTCACGGTCTCACGGTCTCCTTATTATTATTAATAATAGTAATAATAATAATGAAATCTGGGGAGAATGTCTCAAACTCCCTTATGTGGGATATGTTTCCAATTATCAAAATCAGGCATATTGAGAAATCTCACGGATTTTCATAATTCAAGGTTGACGTCTCTGCATTAAGACTAAGATCGATGTCCATCCATCTACTGTGCGTCGTACATTGAGAAAAAATGGCCTTCGTGGAGGAGTTGCATGAAGAAAACCTCTGCTACGAAAAGCGCACAATTCAATAAAAGAATTTTAAGCTTCTCGAGTGACCCAGTCAAAACCCAGATCTCAATTTAATCGAGAATTTATGGTTTGATTTGAAAAAAGCTGTCCGCAAGAGAAACCCTTTGAATTTGAATGAATTACAGCAATTTTCTTTAGAAGAATAGGCTAAAATTTCTACTAAGAGAAGTTGAAGCCTTGTAGAAAAATACCCAAAACGAATCATTGAAATCATTCAAGCAAAAGGTGAACACACAAAGTATTAAATAATTTTGTTAATAAATGTACGAAGACATTTGCATTTTAAGTTTTCTTTTATTTTCCTCAAATTCTTTGATGTTCTAAATTATATGTTGGAGTTAAACCAATTTGGTGCTAGTATAGCGTGCGGTCTACAAAGATATTTACACTATAGCGTGCGGTCTACAACATATTTACAAATTCATTTACATTAAAACAAAAAATTTAAAGGACAAATAAAACAAACAATTCATTCGATGGGATATAATGCCCAGTTAGGTTAATTGAATGCCAGGTTAAGTAAACTGTATGCCCTTGACGATTGGTTAGGTTCAGTTGTGATAACTAACGAAAATATCACAACTTAACCTAACCATTTGTGAAGGCCATACAGTTGACCTAACCTGACATTCAATTAACCTAACCGGGCATTATATCCGATAGAATGAATTGTTTGTTTTATTTGTCCTTTAAATTTTTTGTTTTAATGTAAGTGAACTAATATTTATCTTCATGATTCCTCCTTTTATAGTCCACCTTGACCTCACATTCATCCCCAGAAATAAAGTCAAGTCATTTCAGATCAGATCAGGTAAGCACAAATTCAAGTCAGGTCAGATCAGGTTAGCACAAATTCAAGTCAGGTCAGGTCACTTCAGCGCAAATTCTTCTGTAGACTAAATATATCTTTGTAGACCGCAAGTTATAGTAGCACCACAAATTTTTTTCAAACGAACGGTAAACTTTTCATAGCTATCCTATGCATGGTACAAAAGATAAAGACAAATAAGCTTATAACTGAAATATTTCTCTGTACGAATACTTATGAGCACCACTATATATATATATATATATAATATATATATAGAGAGAGAGAGAGAGAGAGAAGAGAGAGAGAGAAGAGAGAGAGAGAGAGATGTGTATATGTGTGTGTGTGTGTGTGTCTGTATGTGATGAATTCCACAGTTAAACTCGTGAAATTATAAATATTACGCATCTACAGGGAAAAATGAAAAGTGATTCCAAGGTCTTTCGTGGATTTAACAACACACCTCATCAAGGAATAAGGTTGTGTTAAATATATGAAAGGCCTTGAAACTGCTTTTCATTTTCCTTGTGGGTGTGCATCATGTATATACATCAGTGATGTAGCAGTTGTCCGCAACTGCAACCGCATTTATCATTTGTTTGCGGTTGTTCGAGGATATCTTCTTGCTAGGGCCACCAAATGCTATAAATGCTAGTGTAATGGCTATAAATGCTATAAACGTCGCCAAATGCTGTTCCTATCATGCCTCATACCTTCACTCAAGGGTGCAAAAAAGTAAAAGTTTGCTACGCCCTAATTGCAACATGTCTAGAATTGCTACTTCGACTGGATGGATACTATAGATGCATTATGTAATAACTTACACTTATCAACACTAGGTGGCTAGAAAAGCATTTTAATTATATTTAATAATCAATGATGATGTATAATTACTGTTGATAAAAAAAAAGGTAAAAAACACTCAATTTTTTTTATTAGGAATTAGGCAATCTTCACTACCAAGTTACAAACTAAACTAAAGCACCAGCTTCAGTATCTGTTCAGACACGAGTGAGGGTGGTTGCGTTGGTCTAGCTCTCCGTCGCTACCTTTGTAACGATACGTGCTTCAACCCATTAGTAAAGTGTTAGACTGTGGTGCAACCATCATGAAACGATTTACGAGTGCAGTGTGGAAGTACTTCTCGAGAGTGTCAAACGATGTAGGGAAGTGTGTCATATATAATAAGAACTACTTACGAAAAGGAAGGAGTACCACTAGCTTACAAAACCATCTGCGTTCAATGCACAAGAAGGAATATTATGAAGTGATATCTAGTGAAAATGAAGCTAATGAGCAGTCAAAGAAGAAAAAGGAATCAAAAGTTCTCTTACACCCCTACAGGAAATGAAGTGTAGAGTGAAAGAAAAGAATCATACGATTGAAAGTTGTTTCGAAAAAGTCAAAATTTGGGATGCGAATCATTCCAAATCAAAAGCACTGGACTATCGCATAGCCGAAATGGTAATAATGGATGACTTGCCTTTCAGCCACGTTAAGGACTTAGGTTTCATGAGACTCATGGCTGAAACAGCTTCACAGTATAAAGTGAAACAGCGTCAGTTCTACACTGATCTTGTGTGCAACGATATCTATGACTTTGTTTCAAAGAAAGTGTTCAAAATTCTTGAGCCTCTAAAAAATTCGAAAGTATCATTGACAACGGATGCATGGTCAGACACGTCTGCTGGAGTGTCTTTACTCTCTCTGACATGCCATGCAGTGAATCAAGACTTCAAAAAAAACAATTTGGTGCTCAGCGTAATGCCACTTGAAGATCGCCACACTGGAGAATACTTGTCAGAAAAATTTGAGCAGATGTTTCAGAAGCGGGATATTGCCCATTCATCCATCCATTGTGTAATGCGCGATTCAGGAGCAAACATGATAAAAGCTTTGTTTCTCACTGGCGTCCATAATATCGATTGCACTGTTCATAAACTGCAACTTGTAATCAAAAGTGGATTATCCTTACAAAAATCTCTCAGTGATTTGTTAGCTAAACTTCGATCCATCGCTACTCATTTCAACCATTCTACAATGGCGCAGGATGAGTTAAAAAAAAAATCAGAAACGCTTAGATCAACCTGAACTTACAGTCATTCATGATATCGCCACACGTGGAACAGCACTTATCGTATGATGCAGAGAACACTGAAGTTGAAGGAACCGCTGAGTCTATATAGCGCTGCTAACTCCAAAATGCAACAACTCACTAACGTCGACTTCACTCTCTTGTCAAACTGTGTGGCTGTGCTGGAACCATTCGATGATATCACAAAAAGATTGATTAGTTCCACCTCTTCCATATCTGAAGTTATTTCCCTCGTCGTTTCCTTTATAAATATGCTGCAACCTCGAAGTGGTGATTCTGAAGCTGATCGTGGAATCAAAACAATGAAGGGGATAATGCGCACAGAGCTAGCAAGGAGAGTTGATGGCCTAGAAGCAAATGACGTGTATTCTTTGGCTACCTATTTGGATCAAAGGTACAAAGCAAAATTTTTTTCTGCTTCACATGTCACAAAAGGTGTTCAGCAAAAATTGGGATATCTTTGTGATGAAATGGTCAAGACTCAAACATCATCGGACCGGCAAAGAAACCACTGATTGATTTAGGCCAGGCATCAGCTTCTACGAGTAAATCAATAACAATAATGGATTCGATGAGTGCTCTATTGGCTTCCAGTTGTGATGATGAGACCGAAACTGAGTCAAGCAGAGACTCGCAAAAAAGTGATCGAGAAATATCACAAAGAGAAAAGGATTGGACAAGAAGATAATGCTTTGGCTTGGTGGAGGTCAAATCAAAAGAAATACAAAAATTTGAACAAACTGGCTCGGACATACCTTGGATGTCCTCCCTCAAGTGTTCCTAGTGAACAATTATTTAGTGAGCAGGGATCATCTACGATGAAAAAAGGAATAGGCTGAAGGGGGACAAAGCTGAACAAAGTTTATTTTTGAAATAGTCTCCCAGCAATTCAATTTAAATATAAGGATTAAATGGTGTGTATATATATAGTATATATATATATATTATAATTATATACGCCACTTTCGAATGGGCGGTGGTTGGGGAAAGCGGTTGGTTGGATGCAAAACGCGTTGGGTCCTGGTCCCGCATCCTGGAAACACTTTTTACAGTCTAGATCAGGGGTGGCCAACCCCTTGCCCGCGGGCCAATAAATGGCCCACCAAGGCTGTTAGGGTTGCCCGCCGCCATCAGGTGGCAAATTTGGATCCACTTACGTCTGCGAACAAGCATTTTCCTCAATTAATTTTATTAAGAATAAGTATCGATCAGCTTTAACCGACGCTCAAAACAGGCTCAAAAATCACACTAAAGTTCAGCTAATGTAGAAAATAACATTTTTTTTCAATGTTTGAATTTTCTATTTTTTCAGGATTCGATTTTTTGAACGATTATATTACTTATATTAGAATTTGAGCATATTTTTACATATATGTATGTATGTTTGTATTTCAATAAAAATTTCAGTGTACTTGAATTATTTTTTATTTTACCTTATTATTCTAGTCTAGATTTCAGAAAAGTGGCCCTCTGAAAATTACTGACCAATTTGTTGGCCCATCGCTTAGGAAGGTTGGCCACCCCTGGTTTAGATTATAGTCATTATATTGTAGACTGTGAAAAATGTGGCTAAAACGCGATATTTTATTGTGTTGTTTATTCTTAGGTAATATTATGATGTTATAGGGTACATAACCGCAACCGCAACCGTAAAGCTATGAAAAATGACAACCACTACATCACTAATATATATATATGTGTGTGTGTGTGTGTGTGTGTGTGTATGTGTGTTTGTGTGTGTATGTGTGTGTGTGTGTGTGTATGTGTGTTTGTGTGTGTATGTGTGTGTGTGTGTTCGTAACGTATGTGCTCAACCCAAATTATTGTTTACGGCTCTCAAATGTTTGCGTAACGTAACAATTAGATTTGAAAAATGTTAACTACGTTGTTGTAATTGTTGATGTATATTAAGTTATTAACTTTTCATGATTTTATTTTACGTTTGTCAAATAGTAATGAAAACCGACGGACATCGCGTAAAATGTCGATATTTACAAGTGAAACTGACTGTTTTTTATACATGGCGATATGTCAGTGAAATAGTTTAGCTAAATATTGCGCTTCATTATCGAATTGATCGCAACTTTGTTAAAAATGGCGGTACGTTGTCGTTTTGTTGTATATTTTGTCCCATCTCATTTGCAAAACACTGTATTTTTAATAAACATTGTAATGTAGCATTTTTTTCTAAATTTCTAATTGTTTGTGTTTGAATAGAAATTCTCAATAATCTGTAATGGTTTTTATCTTTTTAGGGGGGCTGTTTCTGTTGCGGAGTGGGGAGAAGGGCTGCCCCTTGGAGGAGAAATTGGGGTGAAACCTTCTGCAAGGGGGCCATAAAAGCCTTCATACGCAGAGTTGAATTCTAGATTGTATTCCCTCGGGATCACAGGTTTTTGGGGCTCTCGAAATTTTGTAAGCGTAACTTGTCAGTTTATTGCTAGATACAATTACCAGACTCTCTCTTGTTGCTGTTTAACGGAAGAGTATTCTCTAACTAAATTATAGTCATTTTAATAAATATAAAATCAAACCATAAATTATTTTATTACTCCTTGATTGAAGTTCTGTCTTACAGTAAAAGGTCGGCTGGAAAATTTCGACCTCTTGTACCATTATTATCGACAAATAGAACATATATCTCCATATATACATTATATATAGAGATAGATAGATAGATAGGTAGATAGATAGATAGATAGATAGATAGATAGATAGATAGATAGATAGATAGATAGATAGATAGATAGAGATAGAGAGAGAGAGAGAGAGAGAGAGAGAGAGAGAGAGAGAAGAGAGTCGTGATCTCACTCAAATGTTAATAATTATTATGAATAATAAAGGCAATCCCTTCAGTAAATGTTACACGTTTCCGAAAACGCCTCATATTGCTTAAGCTCTCTACTTTTACGTCCATTATCTCACCCCGTCCATTATCCATTCTTTCTCGTCCTCACCCATTTCAACCCAATTCTTTTACCCATTATTCATATCATTATTTCCACTACAATTCCTCACCTTTGGTGTTCAGAGCGGAATGGGTGTGGTCTGGTGCAGGAGGAGAATTTAGGGCACAGGTGAATCACTGATAGATAATTTAATACTATTACTTACTGCTATTTTGTCAAATAATGCTTGTTATTTATAATACTATGGTTATACGTAATGTGTGTGTGTATATATATATATATATACGAATGTGTGTGTGTGTGGTGTGTGTGTGTGTGATATATATACATACGAGTGTGTGTGTGTGTGTGTATATATATATATATAATTTCTAGGAAAAAGTTCCCTTAGAAACGTAATATAATTCTAAAGTGCATGAAAAAGTTACTAATTAGTAGAGATTCGATTTCGTTCTTCATATTTTATTACTATCACCAAAAAGGATACGATCTAAAAAAAAAATAGTACAATATTAGCAAACAGTAAATTTTTATTTTTATTCCCAAATAATAGCAAAACTAATATAAAATTTCGATAATCCATTACAATAATTCTGTGCTTTAGAATTAACCACAATTAATCTAAAAAAAAATTCACCACTGTGAAGTAAGGAAATCCCTTAGTAGAATCATAGAATCAAAGAACTAACTGAGCATTCACTCCAAGGATATTGCGAGTGATAAATAAAAGGTTGTGAATCACATTTCTCGTAGTGTGAAAAGAGAATATTTGCATGTCACTTGTATGGCACTGGCATAGCACTCTCAGGTATTCGAACCGTGCACTCGTAAAGAGAACCGAAATTTATGCATACCAAGGATGCCAACACGACGTTGTTCAGTTACATAGCCAAGCGGTCATAGTTACATAGCTACATAGTTACAGAGGTAAGCGGTCATATTTTACAACTGAACGTACCTTTATGTTGTAATTCATTATATATATATATATATATATATATATATATATATATATATATAACTATATAATACACTGTGTGTGTATATATATATATTTTTTTTTTTTTTTTTTTAACTGCAAACAACACAGTATAATTAATGTAAAGAACAACGCTTGTGTAGAAGAGCGTTCCGCACAAAATGAGGAGGGAGAACGAACAAATTAAAAATGAGGCATTGGTTTCTGCTCGTATGTAGGAGAATTACGACTTTGATTGTTCGAGGTCCATGGTGTAGTGGATAGCATATCTGACCGGCAATCGGATGATCCCGGGTTCGATTCCCGGGTGGTACCTCACTTTTCATTTGTTCGTTCTCCCTCCTCATCTTGTGCGGAACGCTCTTCTACACAAGCGTCGTTCTTTACATTAATTATACTGTATGTTGTTTGCAGTTGAAATGTATATATGTACGGCATGCGAAGGTGCCCCCTCAGGGCATTGGTTTCTGCTCGTATGTTGGAGAATTACGATTTCTGATTGATCGAGGTCCATGGTGTAGTGCAGGGATTCCCAAATTGTGTTCCGCGGAACACTTCTCACGGTATACAAGTGTTCCGCGGAACACCAATTTGGGAACCCCTGGTGTAGTGGATAGCATATCTGACCGGCAATCGGATGATCCTGGGTTCGATTCCCGGGTGGTACCTCATTTTTCATTTGTTCGTTCTCCCTCTCCATCTTGTGCGGAACGCTCTTCTACACAAGCGTCGTTCTTTACATTATATATATATATATATATATATATATATATATATACACATTTCAACTGCAAAGAACACGCAATATAAATAACGTAAAGAACGACGCTTGTATAGGAGAACATTCCGCGCAAGATGAGAAAAGAGAACGAACAAATTCTCTCTTCTCATCTTGCGCGGAATGTTCTCATTTACGATATATTATATATATATATATATATATAATGATAAATAAATGAATCACTATTATTCTAATTGTAAATGGGGGGAGGGGGTTGTGGACATTCGCCCTTGGTCCCCCTTCCTGCATAAAAAAAAAATTAATAAGTAAATTCACCGAAAATGTCATTCAAATTAATTAGCTAATTGCTTTAAGGCTTCTCCTTACAAAAATGGATTTTTAGTGCAAGATGATATATATATATATATATATATATATATATATATATATACCTTCCGTCACGAGCTATCTGCTAAGCGGATAAAACAGCTTTGGGATAGGGTCTAGCGTTTAAAGTTAACCTTGCCAACTACATTCAGAACTTCAGTATACGCACGAAACTCGTTGCATTTACGTCGGATTGAATTCTCATTAAAGAAAAGGGGTAACTGTTGTATTTTTAGCTACGATCCAAACCATGAACCTCAACCGGCAACAGTGAGAGTCTACTTTCAAGGCATTTAACACGTGTATTTAATGTGATACAACTCAGAATGGTCCCCTGAGATAATTTTTACGGAATACACAGACCTACTCTTCTGGGATAATAAAATCCACTATAGTTTGAATAAGTAATGGTAAATGACAAATAGTAAAGTTTTACTTTTTCATGAATGAAATCTAACGTGGCCAACGGATCACTAACAAAGAGGCTCCAAAATATCACGACAACCTAACCAATATCATCAAGGGCGTACAGTTGACCTAACCGGGCATTCAATTAACCTAACCGGCATTCAATAATTCATTTGCACAAGAAATGAAGGCCAAATTTAAATAAAACACACCAAAAGATACCAGAAAAACCTATTCTCATATAAAAATCGACCCACAGGGGTAAAACGAATAATTACCACCATACTATTTCAATCGATTTTAATCGATCCAAAAATTGCTTAGGCCACCTATATCTCCGTTAATATCAATTTACACAAGAAATACCATAGAAGAAAATAGATTCAGATTTAAATTCTACATAAAACCCCCCGGATCTTGTGGGTTGTTGTATTATATGAAAAAATGGAGTAAATGATGGGTTCTAGGGTTGCCAAATACACACAACCAACCCCATCATCTGGACTATTCTTTATTAGGCGTGATTTAACAGTATTATTATACTTAAAGACTACGCTGATACCAATTACTTTAAGTAAAGTTGGAAGATATTGAAAATTAACATGGTAAGGTAGGCTAAGGATATTTTTACCCTCAAATTCCTTTATAGTTACATTATTATAATACCTATTCTTGGCTTTCTTAAGGCAGTTATCAAGAAATGAAATAATTTCATAATTTAGTACCAATATTCATGATATGGCATAACTCGAAATCTAAAATTTCAGGACTCGCGACTCTCAATGCTCTAAGAAACAGCAGAGAAAATAGGAGATTTAATCGAGGGATGGTAGGCTCAACAATTTAGTCCCATCTATTAAGTTCACGGTTGAAAAAGAAAATGATGGAAGCTTATTTTTTCTGGATCTAAAAATTCGGAGATGCTTGAATGAGTTCAAATTTGAAGTTTTTCGTAAGCCTACTAATAATAACTCTTATGGGCATTTTTATTCTGACCATCATCTCTCGATTAAATCTTCTATTTTCTCTAGTATGTTTCTTAGAGCATTGAGAGTTGTCAGTCCTGAATTTTTAGATTCCAAGTTATGCAATATCATGAATATTGGTACTAAATTATGTTATCCTATTTCATTTCTAAATAACTGTCTTAGGAAAGCCAAGAATAGGTATTATAACAACATAACTGTAAAGGAATTTGACCGTAAAAATATCCTTAGCCTACCTTACCATGTTAATTTTCAATATCTTCCGACTTTACTTAAGGCAAGTGGTGTCAACGTAGTCTTTAAGTATAATAATACTGTTAAATCACGCCTAATAAAGAATAGCCCGGATAATGCGGTTGGTTGTGTTTATTCGATCGGATGTACACAATGTGACTCAGTATATATAGGCCAAACGGGAAAAACTTTAGATATTAGGGTAAAACAGGGATCACTTTAACATATTGCTTCCCAGAAACCTCTCTTTAACATATTACTTCCCAGTGTATATCACTTTAACATATTGCTTCCCAGTGTATATCACTTTAACATATTGCTTCCAAATATTTAGGATAAGGAGTACGATAAAAAATGTTCGCTTTAATAAAGTAAAGGCATAAAAAGTAAATCATAACATGTTAAAATATTAGATTGAAAGTAAATTTATTAGAATTGTTGCGCTATATGGTCACACAAAGTAAAAAATGGATTTCGGAAGAATCGGTCACGCCACATCATTTGCTACAAGCACGAGTTGAGTCGCTCCTTTCATTTTCTTTATATATTTAATGTACGTTAACTGAATGCCCGGTTAGGTCAACTGTACGCCCTTGACGATTGGTTAGGTTAAGTTGTGATATTTTCGTTAAAACTAACGAAAATATCACGACTTAACCTAACCAATCATCAAGGGCGTACATTTTATAGGGTGGATCGATTTTACATTTTTTTCGATTTCCATATTCTAATAGAGACAAAAACTTGCGCATGCATGAGAAAATAGCCTCTGCAAAATCATGGCTTAATAGGTAATCATCTTCTGCCCCCGGCAGAGCGATGAAAATCATATTTTAGTAGTCAAAAACGTATTTTTCTTATAATTTTTAAAATATTTCAATATGCATCAAAATTATTCCTAATAACTATAAAGTCGATGAAAAAGACCTCATATGATCGTTTTTCCAAGCACGTTGTCTTACGTTAATATCTTTTGCCCCCGGCAACAACGTCAAATGTTGAAAAAATAGGTAATTTATATACATATTTTCAGATCGGCTCTTTGTCTTAAATAATGCATTTATATATTTCCCATAGCATTTATATCGTTGCTTAGGCATGAAATAACACACACGCAAAATTTTATGACTCTAGGCTAGGGTTTAAAGGTCATCTCTGGTGAGTGAACACGGGTCGAAAGGGTGGAGCCATTCGTATGATTGAAATGAAACTACAAAGGCCAGTTCAGTGGATCATATGCCTATTACACGGTAATGAATTATCACTGCGACACCTCATTCAAGACTTGGACGGCAAAACAACTGGGCCAATGGGCTTTACTGAACCAGTTGGAAAACAACTGAACGACTGCGAAAAACTTCCAATTACAGAATTCGATGCCATTCCATCTCCCGACATTGACATAGATGATGCCGAGTTGAGCACTGACCAAAAATATTTGTTAGGCATCTACAGAGCAGTGTCGAGCGGTAGCTGCTCTTCAGCTCTCGCGGCTCGAAATCCAGGTAAGATGGCGCATTCCAGGTGGCTGACAACAGCAAATAGATTTCTGCGCCTCTATGTTTCAACCAGTGAACCCTCCAGCACCTTCAACGAAATTGTGCGATTCATTATGACAGTTTACGCACCAATTTGGTTTAAGATAAAGAAAACTCCAGTTTCACTGAGGGCGCAAAACATTTTTTCGAAATGATGCGTCTCTCTCAGACCATGCCTCAAAGATCTAAGACAATCGCCAACAAAGTCCTCCGTAGAAATTCTTTCTTTGCTCACCCAGAAAATACTTTGATCTCCATGCTACATGCCGATGAGCAACACATAAGAGAATTGGGATGGAGAAGAATATTAAAAGCACGATCAAAACAATCACCAGCGGGGGAAATTCGAGCCTTCGCCATGCCTGAGCTGCTCTACGATAGTCAAAACTATTACGAAATGATCAACTGGCAAACGGCTGAGGTGACCGAACCCCCCGTTACAAAAACAATACCTGATACCCGAATAAAAGAGTTTGTTGAGACGGGAGACCAGCCTGATGGACTGATCCCACTATTCCCTTGTCATACTCAAGCGGTCGAGAGACTCATCAAATTAGTAACCGAAGCCTCTGCCAGTGTAAGTGGAATAGAAGAGAGGGACGGATTCATCCGCTCCCGTCTTCACTCCCGAACAAAAATTCCACGATTTGATTCTAAGAAAGATTACCGTATGTAAATCGACATGCAGCCAAAGGAAGAGTGGTTGGGGCTGGATAGGGTGGAACTCGACGTACAGCCACCTCCTCGTGGTGAGTTCTGGGTTGCTAATTTTATAAAATTAGCAAGCGAGGAGCTGTACTTAGTACTTATCGTACTTATAACATCGCATTAACGTAATTATAATCCACATTTAGACTTTTCTCGGGGACAGAAGATATTACTCTAGAGTCATAAAATTTTGCGTGTGTTATTTCATGCCTAAGCAACGATATACAGTAAATGCTATGGGAAATACTTATATAAATGCATTATTTAAGACAAAGAGCAGATCTGAAAATATGTATATAAATTACCTATTTTTTCAACATTTGACGTTGTTGCCGGGGGCAAAAGATATTAACGTAGGACAACGCACTTGGAAAAACGATCATATGAGGTCTTTTTCATCGACTTTATAGTTATTAGGAATAATTTTGATGCATATTGAAATAGTTTAAAAATTATAAGAAAAATACGTTTTGACTACTAAAATATGATTTTCATCGCTCTGCCGGGGGCAGAAGATGATTACCTATTAAGCTAAGATTTTGCAGAGGCTATTTTCTCATGCATGCGCAAGTTTTTGTCTCTATTAGAATATGGAAATCGAAAGAAATGTAAAATCGATCCACCCTAGGCCCCGCCGTACAATTGATCTAACCGGGCATTCAGTTAACCTACATTAAATATATAAAGAATGCCCGGTTAGGGCATTTATAATTTTGTTTACGGTCGGTAGGTTATCTCCTAGATTACCAACCTCTTTCTAACCAACCAACCTTTCTCTTTTTAACATATTGCTTCCCAGTGTTAATCACTTTAACATATTGCTTCCCAGGAGGGATCACTTTAACATATTGCGTCCCGAATGCTTTGGGAAGCAATATGTTAAAGTGATCCTAAAACAGCATAAATATGCGTGTAGAACAGCAAATAATTCTAATAAATTGTTTACTGTGGCGGACCAAGGGGGATTAGGGGGTTTCGATCGAATCCCCTAAACCAGAACCACTCTAAACCAGAAAGTCCCGCTCCCAAAGCTAACTGACTGAACATACAAGTTATTTTACAAACAACACTAAAAGCATGTAATATACCCTTTTGTTTCATTTGTTTCAGATCGTTAGTCGACCTTGTGTCTTACTTTAATACTCAGAAGTCTAAAAAGCAATATTCATTCAAAGTATTTATTCAATAGAATTTTCGGTTTACAATGTCAAGAAGAGTTAAACAGCAACCAAGAATTGACCGATTTTTTGGTCCATCAAGTTTGGTCCATCCCACGTCAGTGGCAAGGTTAGTAACTGTATTGTAAACTAAAACAATGACTTTAAAAACTACTTACAGTTACTGATCGATTGCCCATATTAATTCATTGTCTCTCGTTTTGACAGTGATGACGAAGGACAATCTACCCCGAGATTAACTGATATTTCAGTCAACACAAAACTTTGTCAAGAAATATAATAACTTCACTTATATTAATGAACAATTAATCTAGAATGATAAAGTATGATTCTAAAAAGAAATTTAGGTTTTGATATTGTGAATTTTTTGTAAACAGTGTTTCTTTAAGACTTATCACGAATTTTGTCTTTCCTTGTATAATTTTCTTGCAAATCAGTACATAACTTAGATGTAAATGCTAATAAACTTGAACAAACACCCCGCAAATTGCTTAAAAACGCGTTTCTGAGAGCCTTAATTTTCAAAATTTTCCGGGAGAGCATGCCCCCTGACCCCCTTAGAAGCCTTCGGCGCTCGTACCGAAACTCCCTTCAGCAAATCCTGGATCCGCCCCAGGTTTAACCATGTGTATACATGTAATCATAGTATGAAGTGGGATAGTTCTAAAGCGCTCGTTAAAAACACAGATATAATTAATAAAGTCTTGTTAATCATGTGCTAATCTTTTTATTTTTCTGTCCCTTTGTACATATGTATATATTTTCGTCATCTCGCCTTCTGCCTTCATTCCCTGAAGAGGTGTACTTCTGAATACACGAAAGGCCTTGGAATAATTTTTTTTTACCTTGTGGGTTTGTATTATATATATAGTGGTGTAGTGGTTAGCGTCGCTGACTACGAATCCATCGGCCCCGGGTTCGAGACCCGACGGCAGCCGGCGCGCAGCAAAACCCAGCTGTTCATCCTTCCACACAAAGAAAGTGGTTGGTAGATAAATGGGTACCCTAAGTGGCCTAGTGGTTAAGACGCTGGGCTGCTGATGGGGCGTGGTTCGGATTCCACGTTAAACTGTAGGTCTAAGGTGGAGTGAAAAGCTTCACCTTCGTCAGAATGAACAATTCGGGCGGAAGCTAACCAAAGGTTATACACACACTGCATATATATATATATATATATATACAGTGCCCGCGAAAAGTATCCGATCACCCTGGAAATTTGTATTTTTTACATAAAAAACAATGTTTAAATGTATACTAACCTATATTAGTATTTTGTCATCTGTCCTTTGGTTTGGATGACTTGTTCTAGACGTTTTGGCATGGATTTAATCAAGTTTTGACAAACTTCCACTGATATTTCCTTGCACCATACCTTTTTGATGGCTTCTTGTAATTTTCGACTGAGCCAGTGTCGTGGCATTCAACCTTATTTTTATTATTAGCCACATATTTTCTATCGGATTGAGATCTGGACTATTACCAGGCCAATCCAAAATATCAAATTTATTGTCAGTAATCCATTTTGTCACTATTTTGGCCCTGTGACATGGTGCACCATCATGCATGTATGTTTTTGTCCTTTGGATTGCCATTGCCATTGGAAGTTTATCCTGTAGCATTGCTAAATACCGTGCACCATTCATAGTTGTGTTCTTCGGAAGAAAATATAGGTTTCCACGCCCATAGTAACCGAAACAACCCCAAACCAACACTTGGAGGGTGTTTCATTGTCTTTAGGGTGTATTTAGGGTCCATCCTATTTGAGCCAATGGGCCGGCGAACCTTTTTTGGACAACTTCTGAATGTCAAAAATGTCGACTCATCACTAAATAAAACCTTCTTCCAGTCATCAACAGTCCAATGAATATATTTTTTACAAAATGCGGCACGTTTTTTACGCATTTTTTCATTAATGAACGGTTTCTTAGCAGCATGGCGAGATGGTAATCCGAGTTCTTTTTGGAGCCGCTCCTGGATAGTTCGTTCAGAACACAGATAACAAATTATTCATATTAAATTTTATTTCTTTCGCAGTTATTGTTGGGTTTTTCAATACTAAACGTTTCATAAGTTTGTGTCTGTTCGTGAATTTGTTTTTCTCGGTCTGCCAGATCGTTTTTTAGGGACTGGCGTGGTTAGGCCGGCATTGTTCTTAGCCCGTGAAACCCATAAATTAACGGTACTTTGGGATATGTTTAATTCCTTAGCTATCTGTCTCTGTGATTTCCCACATGTATGCAAAGCAACAATAGCACCTCGACAATCACTCTTAAGTTGTTTTTTAGCACACATTATATATAAATTTTATTTACACCACTTTCTGTAAAAAATAACAAAATATCAATAAATTTACACAAACAGTGAAATCTGACAACTTTGAGACACAGCCACCCGCAACGAAGGCTACCAGAACACTAATTTGAGAATGCGTTGGATAGCTCTCATATCAGCGAGCAACCTCAAAGTTACCAGATGTCGCTAGAACAAATAGAAAGTGAATTATGTGTCTCTGAATATCAAGGGAAAATATTGTATTTTCTTGAGTGATCGGATACTTTTCGCGGGCACTGTATATATATACAGTACACATATACACACAGTGGTGTAGTGCTGTGGGAACGCGTGGGAACGGCGTTCCCTTACTTTTTTTGGTAGACGGAACGGCGTTCCCTCACTTCTTCTTTCTCTTCGCCCGTTCCCGCCTCGATGCGGGGTCGGCGTTTCTGACCAGCCTCCTCCACACAGCCCGGTCCTGGGCTTCTTCCTCCGACAAACCCTTCTCCCTCAAATCGTCCCTCACCTTCTCCATCCACCTTCGCTTCGGTCTGCCTCTCTTTCTCCTGCCATACACCTCCATATTCATCGTTCTCTTACCCACATAATCTTCGTCCCCTCTCATCACATGTCCATACCATTTCAGTCTACTTTCTTGTATCTTCCTCAAGATTTCTCCAACCTTTGTTGTGCTCCTTATCCTTTCATTCCTTACTCTATCCAACCTTGTCACTCCGCACATCCATCTCAGCATTCTCATCTCCGTTACATCTAGTCTTTTCTCATGATCTTTCTTTATAGCCCAAGACTCAGCCCCATACATCATAGCCGGTCTTACCACAGTCTTATACACTCTTCCTTAACCCTTGCGCCTATTCTTCGGTCACACAACACCCCTGAAACTTTCTTCCAATTTTTCCAACCAGATTGCACTCTGTGTGTTATTTCTGTGTCCAGCTCACCGTCCTCAGCCACTGTCGATCCCAAGTACGTACGTAAACTTACTTACTCTCTATAACCTCGCTCCCTCTAAACTAATTTCTGAGTCTTGATTTTCGTAGAACCTCAGGTACTCCGTTTTCTTTCTGCTGATTTTCAACCCTCTGTCTTCAAAAGCCCTCCTCCATTCCTCCAATTTTCTTTCTACTACTTCTCTCCTGTTGCTGCACAGAACAATATCATCTGCAAAGAGCATACACCAAGGGGATTGATCTTTTATCCCCTGGGCGTTCCCTCACTATTTCAAATAAATCCGAACTTACAAATCTCTAACGTCATGAAATTTTAATTCCGACCCGTAGAAGAAAAGAAATATGAGAAAGAATCATTAACTGTTTCATTTCTTTTAGCTTCGACTGAGGCAATGCTAGCCTATAAAGATCTGATGAAACAGTCACCACGGCGTACCAGTTGTTAACTTTTTTTTAGTTAATCATTCCAGTTGTTAGCTATTTTTACTGATCGTACTGGATGTCGTATATCTAATGACACTGGAAATACTGCATCTTCAACCTTGGAATATATCCTAATATCCAGTGCATATGACCTCAAAATTTCCCTGAAATTGGTCAGATTTCAAAAGATTTCCCGGGGAGCTTACAGTGCCCCCGGACCCCCAGCTGTATGTGCTCGCCGCGCTCGCCATTGTCTCCCCCGCATCTGAGTAACACTTTCAAAATGCGTTCCCTCACTTCTTTATTTAGCACTACACCACTGTAATATATATATATATAAGCTTATATATATATATATATATGGGCACATACCTTACGTTATTCTCTTTCAAAATTTCTTCACATTACAGAGAGTGCCGAAATTATTTTGATGAAATTAGGGTTTTATTTCATTTGCCGATGTATTGGAATTGGAGATTTATTAATAATGGAAAATATAGTAAAATTTGTAACATAAATGGAAAACATAAGTTAGTTAGGATATAAATTCCAAGTAGGCTTCAGATAATTCCAAGAAAAAGCTACGTGACTGCACGCATGTAAACATCCGAACAGGTTTCAACGTGTTCTTACTGGAACATGTGAGGTTGTTTGTTCAACCATTGAGGTGTGGGAATACAAGTCACGTGATGCTACACCAAAATTTCGTCCAATCCTGTATTCATAAACCGTGTTAGTGGTTAAATAATACTGATATACAGGGTGTCCCATAAGTCCGGCATCATAGGAGAAATTCATATTTTTCTATTTCTACAAACCATAATTCATATTTTTCTCTTTCTACAGGCCATAATATCTGTGAGCAAGGAAGAACGAATCCAGATAATTCTACTCATAGGAAATCGGAGTCAAAGAGAGGCCGCTGCTGAATTTAACAGACTGCATCCAGACAGCGAGCCAATAACACAGAGTTGTGTTAGCAGACTTGTTGCAAAGTTTAAGGAAACAGGATCCATAGAAGATAAACAACGCAGTGGACCTTCAAGGAGGTCCACTGACGATGATACAGCGACTGCTATCCCGGCTCATTTTAACAGAAGCCCCAATAAGTCTCTTCGGCGATTGTCCGCCGAGACAGGAGTGTCGAAAAGTAGCATCCATCGCATTCTTCAGGCTCACAAATGACATCCATATAAACTTCAGATCCTACAGAAATTAAGCGAAGATGATCCTGACCGGCGGATCGAATTTTGTGAATGGGCTACGGAACAATATGCTCGGGATGCCAATTTCCCGTCCACCATTCTGTTCAGTGACGAGGCTGTTTTTTATGGAAATGGTGAGGTAAATCGACAGAACACCCGTTACTGGTCTCAAAACAACCCTCACTGGTATACCTCTTCAAAGGAACAAGGTGCATCTCGGGTGATGGTATGGTGTGGCATTTGGAAGGATCGCATTATAGGCCCCCTCTTTTTCGATGAATATGTTACTGGAGGCACCTACCTACGTATGCTCAAGGAAGAAGCATTTCCCAGTGTCTTGAACGAAGAAGGAAATTTCCCAACATGGTTCCAGCATGACGGTGCTCCTGCGCATTACAGCATCCAAGTAAGGGAATACCTGTACCAACAATTCCCTGGTCATTGGATAGGACGTCGAGGGCCTGTGGAATGGCCAGCTAGAAGCCCGGATCTCACGCCATTAGATTTTTATCTCTGTGGCCACTTGAAAGCGCTGGTATACGCAGAGAAAATTAGGAGTGTTGAACATTTGCGGCAGCGCATTATTGGGGCATGAAACACCATTACTCCTGACATCATTCACCGTGTGCTTACTGACTGGGTATCACGTCTGAATTTGTGTATTGAAAACAATGGTGGACATATTGAGCACGTTTTGTAAATAAAAGCTTTTGTTTTGCCTTTTTTTATTATTTTTCCTATGATGCCGGACTTATGGGACACCCTGTATATATTTAAATAATTTAATATTGTCAAATAAGTAATATAAGTTAAATAAATAATA
The DNA here is from genome assembly GCA_023014485.1 of Bathynomus jamesi. Lineage (NCBI taxonomy): Eukaryota > Metazoa > Arthropoda > Malacostraca > Isopoda > Cirolanidae > Bathynomus > Bathynomus jamesi. The sequence goes on along the minus strand of JAJOZX010000662.1, from coordinate 221,491 downwards.
TAAAACAGTTAGGAATTTGTAGAACTCACAATATAATGTATTTTAAAGTTGTTTCTAAGTTCTAGGATCAATTGGAAAAAGAAGTACAATTATCTTTCCCAATGCCAAATGAAAATTGGATGTGAGAAGCGGAAAAATAGCGCGCAGCACAGATCGTAAGTCAATCAATCAGTGGAGAAGAGTTTGTCATGGAGAAGGGGTCGTATACGCTCTATCAGAAGACTGGATTTTCCCTCCCTTGTCATTTTCATTTTAATATTTCCATTCGTGACCGTAGGAAATAGGGCCTACGTTTAAGATGAACTTAAGCCAGTAAAATTAATTTAATTCCTCCCTAGGGTTGCAAAACTAGTTCTTTTCAGCCTTCGGCCTATTCTTGTCCCGCGCTAGACCATATTCCCCATTTCCATAGGCCTATTTGAATTCCGATCATTACCTATTCCTCTTTATTAATTATATAACGTAAGAAATTGGGAAACTTAATAATAAAACTTTCTTGTGTTTAACAGTGAAAGTCATAAGTGTCGTTTAGAATTCGTGATAGAGACACGTTCATTATTATAAAGTAAAATCATTGTAAAGGTAAAAACAGTGAAAGTCACTTAGCTGCAGGGAATAAAATTGGTTTGGAAAACAACTTTGTGTCCGCGCTACCAGATATGTATTGATGTCGACACCCCCACCCACGAACGGTACAATAGATGGGTCGCCAGGGCAGCCACCGACTACCAGAGGTCGCAGGGAAGAGACGTCAACCAAGGAGAAACCCAAAACCCTTCATTGTTGGCTTGTTGGTTGGATTCGAGCGACAACCACGAAAGTCTCCGTTGGACCAAAATGCAGCTAAGTAAATTAATGTATCGTTCCACAGTTTTAAAAAAATATATAGGCTTCAGTAAATAATGTATGATACCGTTCGGTAAAAACGTTATTACGTTTTTATTTATCAGATTTTAGTCAATTTAGCAATATTTGAGCCCATACTTTAGCGATATTAAATTTTGCCGTGTCAGTAGGTCGTGGGTCAAGTGGGTCACGGTTAAGTGTTGGACGGGTCACACGGGTCAAGGTTGGTGACCCGTTTCCAACTCTGGTGCCAGCTTCTGACCCTCCTGACTGATAATTATTATTATTATATACACTGGATAAAATTATAAAGATTTGAAACAACAAAAACAGTCAGTTTTACACATGTGCATGTAATATGTGTGTATGTGTGTGTACATGTGTGTATCCTTCTTTAAATGGGGGCGGGGTGAAGTTGCCTTTTATTTTAACAACTGAAACTTGTACTATCGTCTGTTTAAACCTCTCATTCGATTTAATACACTAAGCTGTATAAACAATAGTAATAACTATCAATATATATATATATACTAGCAGAGATACCCGGCGTTGCCCGGAATGTAAGGGTGTGTCAAAATAAGGTAAAAAGATGAACAAAACTAAATGAACACATAAACACAAAGTTTTGGTAATTGTTTTTATTCCTTGAAAACATCAGACATTTTGTAGCACTTCAGTGTAAACAATGTTACGTGTTTTTCCATTGGGTGTCAAAACATAAAGATTGCGAGGTGTTCCAACTTTTTTGGGCCATTGTCACCCATAGCAAAGTCACACTCAAATGTCAAAATGCAAAAACTTATTCCTTAAACTTATATTTTAAAAAGTTCTCGAAAATAATGATTTTAAGCTTTTTTGTGTTAAAATGAAAAAACTTATTCCTTAACCTTATATTTTAAAAAGTTCTCGAAAATTTTGAAACTTTTATGCACACTATTAGATTCCACTTAAATCCCGTGACTTTATGCCGTCATTCAAAACTAAACAAGATTTTAATGTATCATTTACTAAATAAAACTGTCTAGTCTACCTACCTACTGTACCTACCTACTGTACCTACCTACATACCTACTGTACCTACCTACTGTACCTACCTACCTACCTACCTACTGTACCTACCTACCTACCTACCTACCTACCTACTGTACCTACCTACTGTACCTACCAACCTACCTACTGTACCTACCTACCTACTGTACCTACCTACTGTACCTACCTACCTACCTACTACTACCTACCTACCTACCTACCTACCTACCTACTGTACCTACCTACTGTGCACACCATTAGATTTCTTGTGAAAAGTTATATCTCATTCACTACCTTAAACACTATTTGGTGCAGCCATATTCATTTCAATAGAGAACAAACAAACAGACAAACAGACAAACAAACAAACTTCCTCAATATATATATATATATATATATATATATATATATATACCGGGTGTCCGAGAATTATCTGTACAATTTTTGGCTGTTATTAAAAGTCAACCATGAAGTGTAGAAATTCCAGTGTTGTCCCATTTTACAGAGAAACTCATTAAGTTTTTTCTGATAACAAGTTTTGACAAGTTTTTTCTTTTTTGTACGCGGGTGACAGACATTGATGATTTAAAAGCAAGAATCACAGCTGCTATTGAGCGAATTGATGTGGATATGCTGCAGCGTACATGGCAACATTTGGATTATCGATTGGATGATTTGCGAATCACTGATGGTGCACATATCGAATGTTTGTAACAACGTTACTTTAAGAAAAGAAACTTTTGACAATACAGATTCTAAATAATCTTGTTTAAGAATTTTACGTGTGTTATCAAGAATTTTATTAAAAGATGAAATTGTACAGATAATTTTAGGACACACTGGAATTTCTAAAAAACTTGTCAAAACTTGGTATCAGAAAAAACTTAATGAGATTCTCTGTAAAATGGGAAAACACTGGAATTTCTACACTTCATGGTTGACTTTTAATAACAGCCAAAACTTGTACACATAATTCTCGGACACCCTGTACCTATATATATATATTGGTATTTATTATTATTTAAAAATTCTATATATATTAGGCCGGGTCGAAATTTTATATTGAAAAGGTATATATTGCGAGGGGTTTGAATGGAACACAGGAACCCCTTCGTAAATTATTTTCGCTGTTTAAAGCCTCCTACCGATGGCACAATTTTTCACTTTTTGACCTATATTGAAGAATATTCCATTTATACGAGACTTACTCTACATTCAGGTTTTTTGATGACATAAATCTTTATTAACATATAATATTTTATTTAATAATGTATAATATTAGGAAAATTAATTAAGTACAACAATATATTCAGAAGAAAAAACTAGAGGCATAATAAATGTGCTAAAATTCAATTCACTTTTCCATTGTTCCTCATCACATCAAAAGGGAAGAAATTTTCAATATCATCAGGAAATTTTATTTCATATGTTGCTTACTCATTCCATTGGGCCTTCCATTCAAACTTGGGCAGTTTTCGCCTTGATTCTAATGAGTTTAAGATAAACTTTTGACGGTTGATATATATCCTGTTCTTTCCTGACATGCCATTGTTATTAGGTTCACTGCCCTTTCCACACTTTGACTGTGGCATGGAAAAGAAGCTATTTCCAGTGGCTTACATTGTTTAGCAGCGGTGGAGGAGTAATGATCTCTTTTTGCCAATCGATCATCTCGGTGTAGTCAGTAGATTGGAAATTAAGGGTTCGAGGCAACTCAAAGTTTCTGGTACCTGAAAATCCTGTTCTTGAAAGGATGATTTTCTGAATAGCTTGCTCCCTAATTTCTAGTCTTTTGTCAGTTACCATTGATATGAGTATATTTTTTGGGTGGGCAAAGTAGGCGTTATTCTTTAATACTGGTTCTATGATTGATCTATGTTGTTCATCTAAATTTCGAAGCAAGCACATTAAATGCCAAAAGTTATATGCACCATCAGTTGCATTAGGATGAGATTTTATCCAAAACCACCCTGGAGCATAGAACTGCTTAATAATCTTGACTATATCTTGAAGGTTTTTATCGGGATTTGGCGTTGAGATATATAATTGAAGGACCCTGTTGGCTAGAGTTAGCCAGCGAGCATGGTGAAGGGTACCTGGGGATTGAGTGGACAGATCTTGAGAAGTGTCTCCAGTTTGCACTGCCAGACACATATCATAGAGATATCTTTGATCACTGCTTAGTTCCTTCACAACATTTGCTGGAATTTCTTTAATGTTTTCCTTTACGCGAGAATATTTGACTACCTCTAATTTTGTTAAATCTGTTTTCAGTTTATTCCTAATTGAACCCACAAAAGTATTTGGACCTGTTGTTTTACCATCAATGGCTTTGTAGACGTGCATGAAAGGCACCTCATTCAAATGCAAGAGGCACACCAACCACTGCACTGGTCTGTTAAAATGAATTTCAACTAGTTTTATCTCCACCAATATTTCCTGTATTTACAGGAGTACCATCACACAGTAAAGCTTTGATAGTATCTGTGCTCTTCGAGTCTGTAATAATAGTTATCAACTCTTCTGCTATGCAGCGAGCAGTTCCCTTATCTGGTGTGACATGGTCTATATAGATGCTTCCAGGTTCTTTCACAATAACATAGTGTTCTTCTTTTATCTTTCCACTTTTAGTTTATATATTATCTTTCCTGCCATCAAATCCAAAGCACTCCATCTTCAGATTTTCGGATTTAGACCTAAAAGTATTTGTTTCACCCATGCGATTTCTTTCTCTTTCTAATTTCTTTCTGTCAAGCATGTTGGTGCTGTTAAGGATCCCCATATCTTTTAAAGCTGCGTTGATTATTGCAGCTGCAGCTCTACAACTTACACGATAACGATCTGCTGTTAATGCTAGGTTTTTATAGGAGTGCCTGTTCTGAATATTCTCAGTCAATTCTAAATCGGCATCATAATCTACATCCTGACTCTCCGAATCTACATCCATGTCTTCTTCAGTATTTTCTATAAATTCCGATGGTAAAACATTGGTGGCTTCAGTCATTTCTTCTTGTGGTTTTAGTTGACGATTTTGTGCTTCTTGGGCGCTTGCTAAAGATCTCTTCTTTGTTGAATTAGCTATGCGATCAATTGGTCCTAACTGATTTTTTCTTTGTTTTTGACCAACAAAAGACTCCCATTCTGCCATTGATATTTTAGTCTTACACCTGCAAGATTTCCTATCAATTCCCTTATCATAGCATTCACAAGAACATATATCAAACATTTCATCATACTGAGCTACTTTTAAGGGAAACTTTCATTTCTTCGATGTAACGGCACCTTGTTCAATTTTGAGGCTTCTTCTATTAGTCGACTGACTTTAAGATGTTAATCGAAGGAAAAGAAAATTTCATCCAAATGTCTTCAATATCTTTTACAACAACCCTGTAACAATCATTAGCAGTTGCTGATCCTTTTGATTTAGCTTCTTCATTTATCTGAAAAATTATTTCTATTTATCTGAAACATAAAAATATCAATGGGAGTCTTTTGTTGGTCAAAAACAAAGAAAAAATCAGTTAGGACCAATTGATCGCATAGCTAATTCAACAAAGAAGAGATCTTTAGCAAGCGCCCAAGAAGCACAAAATCGTAAACTAAAACCACAAGAAGAAATGACTGAAGCCACCAATGTTTTACCATCGGAATTTATAGAAAATACTGAAGAAGACAGGTGTAGATTCGGAGAGTCAGGATGTAGATTATGATGCCGATTTAGAATTGACTGAGAATATTCAGAACAGGCACTCCTATAAAAACCTAGCATTAACAGCAGATCGTTATCGTGTAAGTTGTAGAGCTGCAGCTGCAATAATCAACGCAGCTTTAAAAGATATGGGGATCCTTAACAGCACCAACATGCTTGACAGAAAGAAATTAGAAAGAGAAAGAAATCGCATGGGTGAAACAAATACTTTTAGGTCTAAATCCGAAAATCTGAAGATGGAGTGCTTTGGATTTGATGGCAGGAAAGATAATATATAAACTAAAAGTGGAAAGATAAAAGAAGAACAATGATCCACCCGAAGAGGATGCCAGTGGGCATCAAAACTGTTGTGGAAATAAACTCTGTATATTAGAGTGGGTTTTTATTATCATATTTTGACCTTCACGTAGAGAGAAGTGAAGTTTTTTGCATTTATTAAACAAACAACTTATCATGTAACATATAACAACATTAAACATATGCGAATATGAAGATAAAAAGGGAGGAGAGCATGTGATAAAAAAACCTTCTCACATAGTGTACTTTTTAAGAAATAACATTTTTTTCCAATTTAAATATATGCAAATATGATGGGTAAAAAGGGGGGATATGTGCTAGGGGTAGCATGGGTAGCACATGCTTGATATTTTAATACTTTGTTAAGATGATAAAATGAAACTTCTCACACAGTGTACTTTTTAAGAAATAAAAAAATTCCCATTTTCGACCCGGCCTAATATATATATATATATATATATATATATATATATGATGATAAAACCACGAAGGAAAGGAAACACTGAAGTACAAAAGAATTACAGCCTATATATAGGTTACAGAAAGAGAGAAAAAAAAATATATATATACAATAAACGGAGAAACGAAATTAAAGGATTGTGGAAGGGGGCACACAAATTTATAAGGAAAAACTATCGATTTTTAGCACAAGATTAAGATTTGTTTCCAAACAATGTTATAGATAAAAAAAAAAAATAAAAAAAAATAAATAAAATAAAAATAAAATATATATATACAAATTTATACTGGAAATCTGCCCAAGTTTTAGCACTCTGCTCTTTTTGTATATAAAAATTGAACAATTATCGATTTTTAGCACAAGATTAAAAGATTTGTTTCCAAACAATGTTATAGATAAAAAAAAATATATATATATATACAAATTTATACTGGAAATCTGCCCGGGTTTTAGCACTCTGCCCTATTTTTTTGTATATAAAAATTGAAAAATAAAGTTATTAGGGTGGCATACAAATTTTACCAAAGATTTAGCGTTCTACCTTTCTTATCTAAATCTGTTCTGAAGGAATTCAAAACAACAGGATCGAGTTGAAAAAGACCTTTGCTTATGTTAAAGTTATTTGTTAGTTGGATAATGGCAGATTCAAGAATATTTCTATTAACAATGTTGCTAGAGTGGAATAAAACTGAAGCATTATTCCAATCAATACAGTGGGATAACTGACAAATGGACAAAAAGGGCACTGGACAATTGTCCTGTTCTAACGGAATATTGATGCTGTTTTATACGTGTGTGCAAATCCTTTCTCGTCTGACCTATGTAAAAGGAATCACATTGTTTACAACCAATTTTATAGATAATGCCTGAATTATTGGTAGGGCTATTTTTTACTATGATATTTTTCACAATATTGTTATATGAAAATACTACATTAATATCCAAAAGTTTAAATACATTAGCAATGCCTAAAAAGCCCGTGAAAAATGGAAGTACTAAAATATTTTTTGACAAAGTACGAGTGTTATTATTGACACGATAGAAAGTTCGTTTTGCCTTGTTGAGACAAGATTCCATAAACGCAGATGGATAACACAGATCACTTCCAATACCGTTGATTTTTCTAATTCGGCATCGATGTATTCCGGACTGGCGATCCTAAGGGCGCGGAGAAACATTGAAGAAAAAATGGCCTTCTTAGTGGGGGTGTCATGTCCCGAGTAAAAGTGTACGTAGCTTCTCCAGGACCCCGCCACATACAGCAAACTTAGGAAGAACCCGCAGGATGACGTCATCAAATCATTTAATAGCGGCTTGAAACGCATTCTCAAAGATCATAAGGACTTAATTCCGCTTTTCATGTCCACTTCACCTTCTCTGCCCTACCTTTACGGTCTCATTAAAACCCACAAACCTGGCAACCCTATGCGCCTTATTATTAGCTCGGTGGGCTCTATTACTTATAAACTCTCCAAATGGCTTGTCAAAGTCTTGTCCCCCATTCTTGGAACTATCTCTGATTCACATGTAAAAAATTCCATGGATCTTACTGAAAAATTGAATAATGCACGTACTGAAACTAACGATAGATTGATCAGTTTTGACGTTTGTTCAGTTTACAAAAGTGCCGATTGACGATATGCTGGACTTTCTCTCCCAAGAATTACATAAGTATGACCTGCCACTACCTTCACACATTGTTTTGGAACTTATTAAGCTTTGCATCAAAGACTGTAAATTCACTTTCAATAACGAGTATTATCAACAAGTGTTTGGGATGGCCATGGGCAATAGGGCGGATCGAAAATGAGGTTTTTAAACTTTTTTTCGAAATTCAAATATGGCTAGTGCGGAAAATATGTGGGCCTATAGATAATGACTGTGTATAAATATTAGTCCTGCGAAATTATATCTTCAGGTGCCACAAAGCCGTCGAAAAAAGTGAAATATAATGATTTTCTTATATTCTGCATTAGTACAATAACTGAAACTTACTTGTTATTATTATATATTAAGTGTTCCAATTACCAAAATAGTTACTGAATTACGCAGCTCTTAGTTTATTTAGATCAATGTTCTTTTGATTAATGATCTAAATAATCCAGAACTGCGTGTCGAGCTCCACCCATGCCCTCCCAACCACCCATCCTTGCGCATGTTTTTTTCTATTAACGTTTTATTTAAACTTTATATTCAGCTTTACTTTCGAATGATGGCATTTTTTTTACGTGACTGAAGTGTTGATCTTATGAAGCCATCTCGCGCGTTCAATCCAAATACTTTTGATGATGCTTCAGTCACTAATTTTACCATTCTTTCTACTACTTGTGTATGACAAGGGAATTTCTCGAATGGAGGGGTACTCTTGTTTTCTATGAATTCTTCAATCTCATTTTCTGTCAGGTGTCTTGTCACAGGTGGTTCAGTGACAATGCATTTTTGCCAATTAATTAAATCAGTATAATCAGTAGCTTCAAATTGAATAACAGGTACTGTGAAACGCCTCACAACTTTTTCCTTGTTTGTTTGCCTTGCTTTCTTTATTCGCCTCCACGCTAATTCTCTTATGGCGCTGCGGTCATCATGAATCATTGATGCTAGAATATTTTCTGGATTTGCAAAAAATGCATTTCTTTGTATGACAGGGTTTACAATATCCTTTACTTCGTCATTCAGTGTTCTTGTTAGTTCAATAGTTTTGAAAACATGTTTTGAGCCATTGACAAAAGACGTACTTTGCTTAATAGAAAACCACATTGGGATGTAGACCTTCATTATAAAAGAAGCAATGTTCATGAGGTTCTCAGATGGACTTACAGTTGAAACGTATAGACGAAGCAAACGATTTGCTGTAGTCAGCCATCGTGAATGTGCCATTTTGCCTGGACTACATGAGCAAGATCTGGAGAGCAATATCACTTTGTTATGGCCTGATGAATATCAATTAGATTATTTTTGGTCGGTGCTAAGATCTTCACAGTCTACAGTTGGTTCCTCAGCATCAATCCTTTCAAGCTCGACAATAGGAAGACTCTCACAGTTCTCTAATTCCCTGCCAATAGGACCGGTGAATCCGCGGGGGCCAGATGTTTTTCCATCCAGCTTTGCAACTAAATGGCGTAATGGCAATTCATTGGCATGGAGCTGGCACACTAAATGTTGAACTGGCTTCTTCAGCTTCAATTCTATAAGCCTTATAACGCCTCCCTTTTCTCCAGTGTTGACTGCTGCACCATCGCATCCAATGGCAACAAGGTTTTCCAGGTTCATGTCATTATTTCCAATATACTCAAACATTCCTTTACATATTTCTTCAGCTGATCCAGAATTCACAGAATAATGGCCCAAATAATCTGAACCAGGTTCTCTCACTAAAGTGATATGTTCTTCTTTTACCTTCTTCTGATATACTTTGGACTCTTTTTTTTCTTGGAAGAGTGTAGAATCTTTTCGACCATCAAAATAGATTCCTCTGATTGGCGGTGTTCTACGAATATCTATTATCACCTCACACTCTGTGTGCGTACCTCTTTCTAAAACCTCGTCAGGTGTTGCCCCAATCGCGAGATGGTGTGAACGGTTGTATGACGAGGCCAATGATCTCAGAATGTTTATATATCTGTATGTGTTCTTATGTGTAAAATAGCGATGCATGCGCTCCTTTATGGTACGTTGAACTCTTTCAGCTAAAGAGGCCTTATGTATAGAATTGCTAGTGTAGTAACTGATATTAAACTCTGCCAACATGTTCTGAAAAGCTTGGCCTATAAATTCTTTCCCCATATCCGTACAAAAATAGCTTGGAACCTTGTTTCAGGCGATTTATTTTTCAGAGGAATTAGCCACTGATAGCTAGAGAATACATCTATTATGAATAGGCTGTAGTGATAGCCATCATTATATACTGAATATCTTTGCATGTCTGTTAAATCCGCTTGCCAAATAGAGTCAATCGAAGCCGCTGTTGTCCGGGCTGTTTTAAACCTTTTTCTCACTTTCTCACCGGCTTATGAAGTGTATAAGCATCCTGCTCCCGCACTTTTTTCCCTACTCCATCATTATAAACACCTCTGTACAGTCTATCAACACCGCCATAGGAGGCTGGGCTAGAAATGTCATATTAGCGTTTTGTTAATATAGCCATTTGGGTATTTTAGAGACACGTGGATAGGGTTGGCCGTTGTTGTTTGGTCTCTTCTTTCTTCTCTTCAGAGATGCTACCGTTTGTGGTAGTCTTGCTTTAATATGCTTCTATCCTGATGGTGAGAGCCTGTTCCACTTTCTCACCAAATCATGGACAATGTCGACGATATTGGATCCCTGTACCTTTGTTCATTCAACAAAAACCTCGCCTGTATCGGTCCACTGTATGATGGGGTCCTCACTCAATAGATTATAAAGACTTAAGCCTTTATTCCTCAATGTATGTGGCAGACTGTTTTTTAATACATGTTCGATGTGTTGCGTTCCGTTATTCTTTGGTTGGTCATCTCTAACGTTGGACCCAGGTCCCATATCGCCATGCTCATCGTTGCTCGCTCTGTGCCTAATAACCACGGGGATCTCTGTCGGATTCTTATAATCTTCGTACTCATGAAGAAATTTCTGCAGAGCTTCTTGGTATAAGATCCTTTTCTCATTAGGTGACTTTTCACTGTTTAATAGGGCTATCAATTCGCTTTCCATTCTTTTTAAGCCTGCTTTTACGGGGTTCTAGAACCGTGTCTGGACTCTTTGAACTTTGCAGCGAAGCATAGACCTCGTACGGAATCACTACCACTTTCTTCATTATATTAATCTAGTCAGTAAAGGTTCCAAAACTGAAAATAAAATGGGGAGGAATGATCCCCCTCTTTGTACAATAATTCGCTTTTTCTTCCCCACAGTTTGACTTTTACGAGCGAGCGTACGTATTATGTTCTTGTAACGACGTAGGCGAGCCTTCTGAGGGGATTTCATTGGTACATTACATTTTATAACATTAAGGCAGATTTCACAGATGCATTTTAAAAAGTCGAAGTCGATATTTTTAACAAACATCTGCTGCAATGCTCGAGGCAATCGATGATAGATTTTTATTAATTCAAGGTATTTCTTTAGCCTATTTGTCATTTTGGAATATACACCGTTTCAGGCTCGTTTGGGTATATATTCGTCCCAAACGTGCTTCGCGGGTGAAGGTCACAAAGAAAATATCCGTAACGCTGTCTTGTAGCTTCCTTATAAACTTCCAAAAATCCTTACGCTGATTCGGGAACATTTGATTGGCTAATACCCCAATTTGTGACACATCTCTACGTTGCGCGAAGACTAGCTATTGTGTATTTAACGACACATCGCGCATGTATCTATTTTTGAAAAATAGATTCTGATTGATGAAGAACACGCTTATGTTAATTAAGATGGTGGGAGAATACTGTAAATGTCTCGGCAAACGTTTTATCCATTTCCAACATGAGATCGTCAATTACAATGACTGCATGCTCATTTTTCTTTAACGAATTAACGTCATATACGCCTTTCTGGAACAAAATATCATCTTGATACTCGTTGAACACTGACTGGTACGTCGAATAGCACCCTATTACTTTATGCACAAATTTTGAGAACATCTCCCCCTTATCTTTAATGATTTTAAGCATAAACATAGTTTTACCACATCCTGTAGGGCCAGATATAATACATGTGGATGGGCTTGTGAACCTGAATTTTTCTACAGATTCCATCTCTAACACGTCACACCCCTAAGTGGAACATTTACAAAATATAACAAAATTTAAGTGATGTTCCTTATACTCTTGTTTTTCTTCTTCTTCCACAGAACCGTGAATGACGATGAGGTACAGCACCCCATCACCAATATTACAGATGACCCAGATGACAGTGTAGTTGTGGTTACAGACTCCATCCCCGCTGACGAACCCTCACCAGCGACACCACCACGTGGCAGTTCAAAGATGAGGCACGATCATGAAGAACCTTCCACGTCAGGTATAAAACGTGCCAGGATTGCACCGGTTGCTGGACCCCCAGTAATAGGCCCCAACCCTCTACGTCTTACGACAAAACCTCCACACTAGCTCCCTCCTCAGTTAAATTTATACCCCCTTATTCCTGTTCAATTCCGGGTACATCCTCCACACCAGCAGCTTCTCGTGCTGTGAAGGAAGGTATAACATTTGAACTGGTGCGCACCGCTAACCCCACCCCGGCCCTGACGAAATCGGTACGTAGTCAGGGTTGACCCTGGAACCCTATATAGCAACGATGTTGAACACGGACTGCGGCGCGTAGTTGAGCGTATTGTGGAGTTTGCCCTTCAGAACCGCGATGAACGTGAAGTCCGGACGAGATTGTCCTTCGGGTTCGGGTCAGTTGACGGGGAAGTAGATGATTTTTGGGTAGTAATACCATTCAGACGCTTGGTCGATGTAGATATAGAATATAACTTGGGGAGTATAATGCAGGCCTCTCAAGGTTGTACAGCCTTCAATATGGACAACTTCACGGTAGATATTGACAGAGTATTCCGGGTTGCGGGTCATAGTGCCATACCTTATACTCCTAATTTCAATTCTCCGGTTATTTACCGAAAGCATATAAATGCCAATCGTGGCTGCGGCTTTATAGCAATAGTCATAATGTTATAATGTTATAATGTTTCAGACCAACAAAGACCCTAGGATCCACTCATGGCTGGTCTACCTAACTGTGTTCGTAATTGTGTATGTCCTCCGTGGTGGCGGAGGGGACCTACAATTTTACGTGGGTTTCGAACCACAAGAACATAAGAAATTTATGTAACAACTTCCTGTACAATGTTTACATTGGCAACGACCAATTTAGCAAAACTAATTAATTATCGATTTAAAACTAAAGATAGAATCTCTGGATCCAGAGGATCACGTCATAATAGACTACTATCCACAAATATGTTACACTCTATATCTATTTATAACCGACATGCAAATATATCAGATCCAGAGAATCAAGTCAATTTCATTACGGTATCCATCAATACTAGTACCTTGTCACGAAAAATACGTCACGGTCCATATCGATTGTGGACCAAGTCAAAATTTACAACCATATACATTACAATATATACACTTACGAGGAAAACTGTAGGTGTGGCTGTAAAGACTGTACAGTAATGTAGAAATGTGTGTGCACCCATCTTGGGTCTCCCATTTAAAGGTGTTTGTGGGGCAAGTGAAGATCATGAGTTTTTCAATACCTCACAGTACTATGGGGGCACCGCTCAGCAGAGGAATCTCTTTAAATGGGGTGTGTAAGGACAGAGAGTATCCCCTAACCAAGACGCTGCCTCCCTATATCCCACAACACTTGTGTTGAGCTGTGGGATCTATCCCCACAAAGCCTTAATTTTACTACCTTAAACTATACCCAATCTATCAACATATGCGTCTAATCGATTTTTAAACATGTTTATAGACGTGCTACTAATTACTTCTACCGGAAAACTATTCCACCTATTTACTATTCTATGCGTAAAAAAAGTTTTTGGCAACTGCTGTCTCAAACCTTCCACTTGTCAACTTACACCCGTTATTTCTAGTCCTATTATATTGAGATATTTCGAAAAAGCTATCTCTATCTACGTTATCGAACCCATTCATAATTTTGAAAACCTGGATTAGATCACCCCTTAACCTCCTAGTCTCGAGTGTTGTCAATTTTAACTCCTTAAGCCTATCCTCGTACGACTTTGACCTAAGCGACGGAATCATCTTAGTTGCTCGTCTTTGAACTCTTTCGATTTTCTCTATATCTTTGCGCATATGCGGATTCCAAAATTGGACCGCGTACTCCAAATGGGGTCCAACTAATGATTTATAAAGTGGAACTATAATATCGCGCGATTTGTACTCAAAATTTCGAGCTATAAAACCTAACACTTTGTTCGCCTTATTGACCGCTGCTGTACTTTGTTTCGCTACTTTTAAATCACTAGTGACTATAACTCCTAAATCTTTTTCCTGCTCTACGCTTGTTAAATCTTTCCCTGACATACTATACGCAAAATTACCGTTACGCGAACCTATATGCAAAATTTTGCACTTATCCACGTTAAATCTCATTTGCCATGTGACTGACCAATCAACGATTTTATTCAGATCTTCCTGAATTTTACCTCTATCTTCGTCATTAATCGCCCTACCACCCAGCTTCGTGTCATCCGCAAACTTTGAAACTGTACTAACTAGGCCGACATCTAAATCGTTAATATATATAAGAAAAAGCAAGGGGCCCAATACAGAACCCTGAGGAACGCCACTCGCTACATTAGCCCAACACGACTCCGCTCCATCAACGACCACCCTCTGTTTCCTACCTCGCAACCACTCTTCTAGCCAATTTATTACTACACCCCTGATTCCATGAACCTTAGTTTTTTCAATGAGTCTTTTGTGCGGCACGGTGTCAAACGCGTTTTGAAAATCTAAATACACTACATCAACCGCCCGATGTCTATCGTAAACGTCAACCACGCTTTGGAAAAATTCTAAAAGATTAGTTAAGCAAGATTTGTTTCGCCTAAATCCGTGCTGCGTATTTCTAACTAGCTTATGGAATTCTAAGTGTTCGACTATACGATCCCTAATTATTGATTCCAGTAGCTTACCTACAACAGACGTTAAACTGATTCGTCTATAATTTCCCGCCGCACCTTTATCGCCTTTCTTAAAGATAGGTGTTACGTTTGCTAACTTGAAATTATCTGGTACGCACCCTTCAGAGATAGACGCATTAAAAATCTTTATCAGCGGCACAACAATGCTATCTTTTAATTCTTTTAGTTGTATGGGATATATGGAATCCGGCCCCGGTGATTTACGCGTTTTCATTTTATCAATATAGCGCATTACCTCCCCTTCACTAACGACAATATTATCCAAAATATTACCATTATCAAAAGGTATTATGTCTATGACCGTAGGGATATTCGTTACATCTTCTATAGTAAAAACTGACGTAAAAAATTCGTTTAGCAAGGTAGCCATTTCCTTGTTTTCAGAAACTAGATCTCCGTTTACATTTTTCAATGGACCCAAGACACTTTTTACTGGATTTCTATTATTGACGTATTGAAAGAATCGCTTGGGGTTTTCTTTACCGTCACGAGCTATGGAGATTTCAAATTCGCGCTTGGATTTTTTTATTACACTTTTCGCTTCACGCCTCAGAGATATGTAATTGTTTCGGAACAACAAATTGTTTTTATCGCACTTATGTTGCCTATAAGCTCTATCTCTACTCTTTATAATGTCTCCTACTCTAGAAGTAAACCACAAGGGCTTGTTGTTTACTTTCGCACGCTTAATTTTGTACGGTACACATTCCTCATTTATAGTCCTAAATACTGTTTCGAACGATTCCCACATTAGTTTTGCGTTGGAGTTCCCCATCACGTTTTCCCAATTGACGTGTTACAATTTATCTCGAAATTTACAAAAGTCTGCGTGCTGGAAGTTAGGAATTTTAGTCGAGTTAGTTGGTTTCGAGTGACTTACTGAGAGGACAAACTCTACCATATTGTGATCGCTATTGCTTAACGGTTCTATTACTTGAAGATCAGTAATTAGCCTATCATCCGTAGTTATTACTAAATCTAAAATACTGTCCAACCTCGTAGGTTCCCCAACCTTTTGACTAAGAAAGCTATCCTCGAGAAAATTAACTAAATACATGGACGCAACAAATTTGGTTGCCTACGGTTGTGCAGCGTGCTCATAAACTGGCTTCAGATTGCCAGCTTGAGTTTGAGTGTAATATGGCCCTGAAGAGCTGAGAAGGGTAGAGCAGGAAATGAATGTTTGTATAGATGTGTTTGGAATGGATGATCAATGATCATCGTAGGACTGTATATTTTTAAAAGCTGTGTGAGAGATCGCGCAAGACCTCTACTTATTTTAGGATTGTCAGGGTCAACGTATCTCCCCATCCGTAATATAAGGGCTCTTTACGCTAGTTGTGATAAAAGTCGAAAATATGGACGGCTGTGGGAATTATTTCCCACTGTATTTAAATTTATATCGTGTAAAATTAGATACTGTATATATATTTCTAATCCAAGAGAATGCTCCCTTGAGGAATGACGTGTAACATTTGTAGGCTCCGCCCATCGTACGCCATCTTGAATGTGGGAGCTCGTAGTTGTAAGAAATTTTGGTCACTAGTTCCCCAGTTTTGCTACCGTAAGGTTGTGCTCCGCTTAAATTGCGATTGATTCTCTTTAAAATCTTAAATGTTTAACTTAGTTTAAATTCCTTTTGAAAGGCGCGTTCATAACCTCGTTTAGGCTACTGTTGCCACTAGTTATTGATAATTTAATCTTAATTTGTCCTATTTCGGACCGAGAAACCATTTTGCTCCTTGTGTATATATTGTAAATATTTTAAATTAGGCTATAAACATAATTATTTAGATAAGCAGTAATATTTCATTTAAATTTAAGTTAAGTTTAGATCGCTGACGATAATTTACATTAAGTATTGCCGTGGGATTTAAACTGATCATTACGTATTGGGTTACGTAACCCTCCTCTTGTCTGCTCTGTGGATTTGAGGAGTCTTTGGAATTAATACTTTCGATTCCCCCTATCCCCGGAGTGGATTTAAGAGAAGGTCTAGGAGTGGTTAACTTGCTGGCCATTATTTACTCAATCAGTCATTCAGACTCAGTCGTGTTTAACTTGGGTACGGCTTGGGTCGAGGTGGTGATTGGCCTCAAGAACTTCGTTACTCGAAGAGCTATCACCCTTCGATTCTGTGGCTGTTCTCCGAGGTTTGGTAAAGGGAGTTCCACCCAGGCCCTAAGTCGCTCATTTTGTGTGGGACCTCCAAACTGCTCCGAACCGCAGTTGAGGTCAGAGCGCGTCTCGATTGAAGGCTGATTAATCCAATTGAGTCAGGGTGGGTAGCCCCTCGAGTCCCCACAACGGCATCACGACTTGTGTAAGGGATGTCTCGAGTTTGCGGATGATAGAGTGAAGCATTGTAAGGAATGCCACATGGTTTGTGAGCAGTGTAAAAGCCCCAAATGTGAAGGTCGTGTAGTTGAAGCCGAGAAGAGGGAATGTAATGTGTGCAGACTTACATTTTTCAATAATAAATGCTTTGAGCTCCATACGTCAATTGGCACTTGCAGGAAAATGAGAATCTGTGAATGTGGCGTGTTTCATATAATGGATAACGGGGGGAAATTCACGCATAAATGTGATGAAATTCACTGTTCTACATGCCATGAAAAATATAAGGCGGACGGTGTAAAGCATGTATGTTATACGAAAGATACTAAGCCTAAAAATAAACCATGTATAACCGTGTACTTACACAAACCCTGAAACCAAAGAGGTTATCCCACATCTACTCGTAGGCCAGACTATCTGCGATGAGTGCATGGAGGTTGAGTGTGATGAGTGTCACAAGTATGTTAAACGGACAAACGTTTTCAAAACGAATGCACACAACAGCCCTGTGAAACTCTTTGTGTCCGATATTGTCAAGTTAGCGGAGAAGTTAAAAAAAATGACTCTGTATATTCTTGCCCATAATTGGGCAAAATTTAACACACAGTTCCTTTATAAGGAACTGCTTGAACACGATTCATCGGAGATATTTGCAGGTGACCTCTTGAAAAAGAGAAACAAACTTATACAAATGCAGATAAGACGTAATGTTCAGTTTAAAGATACGTTATTATTCACACCTTGTAATCTAGCCAAGCTAACCAAGGTGATGGGTGTAGCCGCCGAAGTTTCAAAAGGGTATTTCCCATACACTTTTCTCACTAGCGACACATTAAATTACGTAGGACTACCTTCCCCTAAACAATACTTTAACTACACCAACATGAGTGATAGTGAGCGTGAAGATTTTGACCGCTACTACAACAGTTTTAATGAAGCTAATCCTTACAGTATAGCCGATGAATGTGAGCGTTATTGCGTGAGTGATGTGCGCGTGCTTAGAGTATGTTTCCAGGCCTTTAGAAGGATGTACATAAGCCGTTTCAACTGCGATCCGCTGCAAGTCGCAACCACAATCGCCTCATTGTGCTTTACTGTGTTCAAGAACAATTTCATGCCTAAAGACACCTTAGCCATCATTCACAGAAACAAACCTCGCAGTTATGGGCACAAGGCTATTTACTGGCTCATACACATACAGCAACAGACCGGTGTATACATAAAACACGCCCGCAACACGGGCGAAGTACCCATTAAGGTCAATGGTCGTGCTTTTTGGGTTGATGGTCTAAGTGAAGAACGTGCCATTGGTGAGAAGAGTGTGTACTCCTTTAACGGTTGCAGGTGGCATGGATGCCCAGTGGCCAGCTCGGTGATGTTGTACTTTATTATGTACGTGTTACCAACATTCACGAGTACATGCCGCCTATTGGGGAATTCATCGGAGAGTTGACTGACGAGATCAAGGATGAGTATGGTGATGGTGCATACGCTGACTTCTTTGTATCAACAGGGCCAAAAACTTATGGGGTGTGGGTGAGGGTGGGGAAAGAGCTGAAATATCTTTCTCTCTCTCTCTCTCTCTCTCTCTCTCTCTCTCTCTTTATATTCCGCAGGGGGTATAATGGTTATGCACATTCCTTCTGGGTGTTGTAAACTTTATACTTGGGGTGTGACAGCCCTCCGGTCCCGAGTCGTGGGATTCTAGAGAAATTGGCTGCCAGTTCCTTTAGGTTCTCTCTCTTTCGGGAGGGCGGGTGAAGTCTGTTGTACAATCCTGTCCCGTGGGTTACTAGGACCCCATCCCATCCCTACTCTGTCCTTTTAGCTTAAGTTAAGGATGTTCTCTTCTGACTGCAAAAAAAAAAAAAACTTTTCTTTTAGTATTAAGTCTTTTTCTCTTCTTTTACTATTAGGACCCTACTGCTACCTCATGCGTGGGAAGAGAGGCTTTGAAACCTCTATAAATAACACCATTTAACGCTCGTAGGTTGTGAGAGACTGGGATGGAGGGGTCCCAGGCGTAAGGGCGCGATGAATGGAGTGTGGCTAGTGCCCCGTTAAGCCCATTCCTAACGCGTAATAGCCTGACCAGCCCCCTGCGACCGTTCTTTGGTGACCAATTGATGGTGCTTGGCTGTACTGCTCTTAGGTGAGAGAGCTTTACTGCCCAGCTGGCTGCCAGGCCAGCGTAAACTCTCGAGCGTAGCTTCTGGGTCTGGTGGGATATCCCTTGAACACTGGATTCTAAGAGTCTGGCCGCTTGTGAGTGACTAGTAAGACTTAGTAAGGGGCTGCATCTCGCTGTCGCTCCTGGCGGGAAATCCGTGACGCCTGCGTCGCGAGTATTTGTCAGTTGGTAGCTGCGACACGTTTGGGACTGTCCGTCCCTGGGGAGACCCTTGGTCGGTGCAGCAGCAGCGAGAGGTGTAGTCTTCTGGATGGGATGAACGTCACATGCAAATAGGCGGATGCGTCTACGCGCGGGAAAAATTCACCCCTCCCACTCCTTTTTTATATACTGGTCACAACGTTTTTAATAGTTTTTATTGCTAGAACGCTTTATGTTATTCAGTGTATTCAGAGTTCGAAAAAAAAAAAGTTACAATGACTGGACCGCAGAAACTGAAGGCTGAATGTGCGAGGTGTGAAGTAAACCAGTGGGTGACGAACTTTAAAGAAGCCTGCTTCGAGAAGATCAACCACTCCAGCATGTGCCGCTTTTGCGAACTCATGCGGTTTTACGAGAAGCTAGAGGAGAGGGTCCGGCGGCTCGAGTCGTCCATACCGGCTGTTGGAGGTGCGCCGGTCACTGACGCGGCTGCGCCCTCCACCCGGAGCTCATTGATAGGATAGCTGCCATGGAAAGGCGGTCCAGCGAGGGACTGGACAGAGCTCGGGACCGCGGAGAAAGGGAAGAGGTACAACCGGGAGCCAGGGTACAAAATCAGTGTCAGGAATCGCCAGCGACTCATGTGGAATGCATGGAACCGCGGCGCAAGGTGGAGGGCGTAAAGAATGGGGCGATAGAGAAGGGTGGGAAGGGGCCGATAAAGAAAAAGGGTGGGAAGGGGCCTAATGATGGCCCAAAGAAACCGAAGGATGTAGCTGCCGGTCGGGGTGGGTTGCCGGGTTGGGTGGTGTAAGTGCGTCTATGGGTGGCGACGGGTATCGAAAGGTCTCGAGCAAGAAGGCTGCGAAGCCTCAGACCCAAGTTGCCCCTGTCAGGACCTCCAACCGCTTTTGTCTCCTGTGCTCGAAGGAGGAAAACACCGTTTTGATTGGGGACTCGCAGATCAGGGGCGAGGAGAAGTACTTTGCTTCTGCAAAACGGGACGGGAGGAAGGTAAGGCTTACCTGGGCGGGGAACGGCGCACTTAAGGAAGGAGGTAGAGAAGCTGCGCGTGGCTAGTCGGAGGACTGCGATCGTTGTCCACGCTGGTGGCAACGACCTGTTCCTCAAAGTCGGTAGGGTACGTCTTGCAGAAAGGATGATCTAAAACTGAAGACAGACAGGGGAATGTTGATGGGTATTTTACCGCGGATGAGTGCCAGTGACCACACACTCAGTAAGGTCATTGGCATCAACGAGAGGGTGCAAGACTTGTGCGTCCCGCTGGGCGTGAGGTTTATTGACCCCTTCGACGAATTTTCGGGTAGGTGGGACCTTTACCAGAGGGATGGTGTCCACCTCAATGTCAAGGGTAAAGGTGTGCTAGGCGCGCAGCTCGACCGGCACCTATACAGAATGGTGAGGTCGGGCCCGGGGAGAGATGACGGGATCCCACCGGGGAGAGATGACGGGACCCCACCGGGAGAGATGATGATGAGCCGGTGGCAGACGTACCTTCAATTGAAGGGTGCGTCCAGGTACAGGTGGGTGACCCTCCATCCACGTTGGAGGGGGCTCAGGCTCCTGCGGAAGTTGCACCCTCGTCGGTGAGGGGTTCTTCAACTCCCGACAGCTCTGGCTGTTCGGGAAACAGGTCGTGCTAGGGGGCGGTCAGAATCGGGAAGGCTCCCTCCGTGCAGTGCTTTTTAATGCTAGGTCGTTTAGGAATACGTTTTGCGAGCTACGGGCGCTCTTAGCATCAGAATACCAGGATATCGTTGCATCACCGAGCCCTGGATTCATAATGATGGTAGGGACTATGTAGTAATGCCTAGTTAAGAATATTAATTTTTGTTTAATTAAGATTATAAAGTTTAATATAAATCATTTACTAATAATTGTGAAATTGTTTGAAATTGTTTGGCAATCCTGAACAGAGGCCGACAGAGCGGGCTACCCCCAAAGGAGTCAGTCTTTTGGCAGCGCGATAAGCGTGAGGTTGGCGCCATGTAACATAAAATTTAATTAATTGTTTTGTGCCCCTCTTCCTCTCCGACGTAAAATGTTATAATAAAATTCCGTACACGCATCCCCCTAAATTACTTAAACCATTTTCGGAATTAAATAAAATATTAACAAGTGTTAAAAGAGTGTTAATGAACCCCCCCTTTGTTTTGTAACGGCTTTCATAGTCTCGGCGTGGCTACCAGAATCTTATACGGTACAGCGAAAACGAGTGTAGAGGAAGCAAGCGATAAATGAAATAGAGAGCCGATAGAAGTAGTAAATAATGAAGAAAGTAAAATAATAAAACTTGTTCACTATATTTGGTGGCAGCTAACCTTATTAAATTGTTATCAATTTAATAATACGAACCCATGCACTCCGTTAGGCTTAGGCATTATTTTTTCGTCTCTGATAAATAGGAATTAAAAAATTTGTGCGTGTGTTCTTTCGACTAATCACGATCGTTTTCACGTTCTCCGTATAAAGAAAATTAGTGGATATTCTGTTTCGCTACCCGTTTTAGAGTAATTATCAAATTAAGCAAAAATTTATTGTAAATGTGAATTCAAAATGGCGCCCCTTACATTCCAAATTATTCTGAGTCGCGTCGCTTCAAAGACTTTCGCGCGTCAAAATTTGTTGTTTGAGATTGAGTCTAGAGACTCAAAACTTATTTTAGTCGTTACAGAGTCGGTTTTCCGTTGGAGTCAAAACATTTGAGTAACAGTAAATTTCAGAGTCGTTTGTTTCCGAATTCGTTAGCTTTCGTTCAGCCCGTCGGAGAGGTATATTTCAAATCGTTCGTCGCTGCCGAGACTCAATTCTTTTCACTTCATTTCGTTCACCTTTTCTCCTGTCCTCAAACCTACCTACGTTGTCTTTTTTGTGTTTAAACCTTTGGAATTAGAAATTGTGATAATCATAATAATAAGAATAACGATTAATAAATAAATTTTACTGAATTTGTACAAGTGAATTATGTTAGTTTAAATACAGTGTGATACACATTTTATATGGTCCTTTCAAAATGTTTCAGCGAAAATTTGTACCGCATTTCTAGGTATATATACATATATAGTATTGTAAAACATTTCATGAACATGTAAAATTTTCTGGGTTTCATTAGTAGATTTTTGATTATATTTCGATTGCTTGTATATAATGATAGACTTACGGGCTTTTTGCTTCGCTTCGCTTCGCGCTAAATAGGATTAAGTTACATTTTAAGGGACAGTCGAAAAATAATCTTAAACATATTAATTTGTCAGATTATAGGCTGGCCGTATAGGATTGTGTTAGACTTCAAAATAAGCTAAATTCGTTTAACTGAAATAGAGAAATTGTGTTGTGAAATTTTCTATAAATTTTTGTTGGATTTTTTTTATATACTCATTAATTATACACTTACATATTAACTTA
The DNA here is from genome assembly GCA_023014485.1 of Bathynomus jamesi. Taxonomy (NCBI): domain Eukaryota; kingdom Metazoa; phylum Arthropoda; class Malacostraca; order Isopoda; family Cirolanidae; genus Bathynomus; species Bathynomus jamesi. Next base: position 198,399 of record JAJOZX010000662.1, on the reverse strand, counting down.
TACGTATATATTAGTTATATATATAATTATATATATTTATATAGTCAAAATTTGGTAGGTAGGCTGATTTATCTATTTTTTTCCGTTCCTTTCGTTCATTTTCACGACAATTCCGACATATTTTGTAAAATGGCTATTGTATTGTACTAAAGAAAGATTTCTTGTAGGCTTATCGTTAAATATTGTTCGGATATTGACCGTCACTACGGTATATGTCTATCGTGTATTAAATTCTTAGTTATTTAACAAAATTTTAATTGGTTTAACATAAATAATCATAGGATTTTCCTTTAATAAGCACAAATGTTATGCATTAAATTCTAAATTGTTCTTTCCGCGCATAGCATGGAATTTATTAATTACACTGGTATGCATCAATTTTGCTGTCAAGGGTTTTGTAAGTGATTCTTATAGAGTTTTTCCTGCTGATTTCGAATCTGCAATCCATTTTTCTCAATCAGCTCAGGTTATTCGGCTATGGCCTCATAAGTAAAATAGAATTTTTCGTGATTTTGTCAAAGCGGAATTGGAACAGTAACATCTATCATCACTTGTTTCACTTGTATAATATCTTTTTTTACTTTTCAGACATATAGATAAAATATTTCATAATGAATAGAGCGTGTAAAAATGATCCCAATAGATTCTGCTACATATGTGGGACGGTTACCATGCCAAATAACCAGTCCCAAATCACTAAATTTGTGAAGACAATGTATAGAGCATACTTTGGAATTAAGCTAGGGGACCAGGACAAAATTTCGCCCCTCATATGTGCTGCAAGACGTGCATTGAAAATTTGAGAAGATGGAGCAAAGGCAGAGGGAAATCTTTGCCTTTTGGAATTCTCATGATTTGGAGAGAAGGAAAGGATCACGTGACAGATTGCTATTTCTGCATGACAAACCTCCAAGGTGGGCTTATAAATTTATTTTTCTTAAATATTTTGAAATCCTCGTATGAAACTTGACATAATATTCACCATAATGTAATATTCACCATATATAGCATAATATTCACCATAACGGTAATCATACATTTACATATACATATTGTTATAGAAAATACATTTACACATACATATTGTTATACAAGTTACATTTACATATACAATGATTGTATATTTTCTTTCTTTTTCATTCATATTGTCCCCGAAGGGACAATATGAATGAAAAAGAAAGAAAATATACAGACTCCATCGACCTATTTCATATCTTACAGACCGCAGCCTTCCCTCACGAGCCGCCACTGTCTGAATGCTTCTTCTATTTCATATGCAAGTTTTATATCCATGTTTCTGTGTTTCTATTTTCAGGAGTTAACAAGAAGAATAAACACATTGTTGTATACCCTGACATTCCTTCTGCTATGAGACCTGTACCCCATGGTCCTGGAATTCCAATACCCGACCCACCTCAAACCCTGGACTTCGATGATTCTGATGATGAATCAATGACCAATGCCAATGACCAGTCCCAGTCGTATATACCTCAAAATACCGCTTCAAATGAGCCGAGGCCTCTCAACCAGGCCAAACTTAATGATCTTACCAGGAATTTAGGACTTTCCAAATTAGCTGCCGAGATCTTGGGCTCACGACTTCGAGGGGACAACTTGCTGGCTCCGGGAACAACATTCTCCTGGTATAGGAAACGAGAGGAAGAATTCCGCAAGTTTTTTGCAGTGCACGAAATACCTCTTCCTTAGTGTACTGCTGCAATGTTGAGGGCTAATCGAATCCTTGGGCCTGCCATATAACGCATCAGAATGGAGGCTATTTATAGACTCGTCTAAACGAAGTTTGAAAGCAGTACTTCTCAACATTGGGAATAGGGTTGCATCAGTCCCTGTAGCACATTCCGTACAACTTACTGAGAGCTACGATAACATGAAAATTTTACTGGATGCTCTCGTATACGACCAACATAACTGGAGGTTCTGTGGAGATTTGAAGGTAATACTAATATCATAAGTAAACTATTGCTATTGACTATGTTGTTTTTCCAAAGGTTATTTGAGAGCGTATAAGAACACAACTTCCCCACAGAAGTGATACAGTCCAATGCATAGATTTTTTTTATCTGATAGAACAAATTCTCTAAATTCTTTAAATATTTTCATTTTTTTTCAGATTGTGGCATTTGTATTGGGAATGCAAGGGGGATACACGAAATACCCATGTTTCCTCTGCAAATGGGATAGCCGAGTGGATGAGAAGCACTATGCACAGCGTGAATGGGCATCCAGAGAGAATTTTGAACATGGATCGCATAATGTCGTTTCAGTGCCCCTTGTACCACCAACAAAAATTTTGCTCCCACCACTTCATATTAACCTGGGCTTGATGAAAAATTTCATCAAATCAATGAATAAGGAGGGTTCAGCATTCCGATATCTCGAGAATAAATTTCCTCATATATCTGATGCTAAACTAAATGCTGGGGTTTTTGATGGTCCTCAAATTCGAACTTTGATCAAGGATACTCAGTTCGAAAACGCAATGACTCCAACTGAGAAGAACGCCTGGCAGGCATTCAAGTCAGTTGTCACTGATTTTCTTGGCAAGCGTAGAAGTCCAGAATACGAGTCCGTTGTTGAAAACTTGATGGAAGCTTTCAAAGCTCATGGGTCGCGCATGTCCATAAAAATGCACTTTTTGTGGTCCCACTTGGACTATTTTCCTGAAAATTGCGGGGATTATAGTGAGGAACAGGGTGAACGATTTCATCAAGATATCAAAATAATGGAAGAGAGGTACCAGGGAAACTGGATATCAATATGCTGGCGGACTATTGCTGGTGTTTGAAGTGAGACGTGCCCGAAGAAAAACACAGACGGAAAGCCAAAAAAACTTCATTCCTTCCTCAATAAACTTTTTTCCATATTCATTGTATGAATAAAAGTATTTATTCACACAATGTTTTCATTTTTCACGAGTGTTCTTATAATATTACTCGTATCTACAGTGTTTAAGCTAAAAAAATCAATAAATTTGGGGATAAAATTGGACTTATAATAAATGGCCAATAGAGAAAAAACCTGACCTGATTGAGGAAAACCAATGTCATTTTCGAATTCAGCATGGTCGAATTATATAATATGAGTTGAAAAAACCCTCACAGCAGACAAAAAAATTTCATATGCATACCAGTGTTATAGGCCTAAAAGTGCGGCAGTAAATTTTATTTTTATTGTGGGGGCCTATGTGAGTTACGTTACACTTATTTTACGAAATCTGGATATTAAGATAATTTTTTTTGAATTACAGAAATTGGTGTAGAAAATTCTTTTCATATATTGTTTCTTTACGTTTTATAAATTCATTTAATTTTATTTTTATAGGTAGGCCGATTTTTATTTGTCTTTCCAGTTCAATGACAATGGTAAAATTTTTATTTGGAATTTAGATTGTATTCTAAAAAGGATGTTTTGATTTGATATTTTAATTTGGGTATTAGAAATGAAAAATGTCTTTTTTAGTTCGAGCGTTTGCATGGAAATATAATTTGTGAATTGCGAGTTTGATTCCGATGAAATGTGGCGTTTCAAGTTGAAACTACTGTATTAAAATAATTTTCGGTAGTAATTTTTAATTTTTTAAACTTTTTAATAACTTTTGGAAAATTATTATTGTTTAAACCTTCAGTCGGGGTTAACTAATGCATTTGAAACATTGGCTCAAGTGTATACTCGGAAATGGAGCCTTCTAGATAGCCAGTAACGTTTTTGTGGCGTCTTCGTGTGCTCCTCCTCAAAGGGCAAGAGGGTTCATGATTGTCAGAGAAGTGATGACATGAAGTTTCTGGGGTTCATTGTTGTCTTTTGTATTTAAAAGTATCGATGTGATTTCTGACGGTAGTTTGAACAATAATAGTTCTTAAATTATACTAACAGTTACTATGTATGGGCGCTTTTATATTTATACTGTACAATTTTGTTTCGTACGTTTTATGACCTTTTTTTATCTTCTCCGCTGTAACTGCCATAAGTGACCTTATTGGTAGCTAGATTTGATTAAATTTTTGCGAAATTTTGAGATGTGTAATTTTTTTTCCGTGAATTTGGCCAGAGCAAATGTGTAGTTATTGTTTCGAAGTGAACTGTCGAGAAAATTCGGTAAATTAAATATTAAATAAATGATAAGCAGTACAGAAACACGTTTCGAATAAACTTTTTTTTTCAAAATTTCAAAAGGCTCGGTTTGGAGGCAACCAAGTTGAATCCGAGTTCCATCCATTGAGTTTAGTCGACCGGATAGGTGATCGATCACCAATGATGAGAGAGAGAAGAGAAACCAACTGCGCAGAGACTTGGCGCAGGATGGTTTCGGAAGAGAAGAGATAGAAGAGAGGAACCGAATGCGCAGGGACTTGGCGCAGGACAGTTTCGGAAGAGAAATTTACGTGTGCAGGGTCTTGGCACACGAAAGTTTCGATCGAAGATGGTCTACTGGTATTTTTCGGGCAGTAGCTGGTCACGCTGCTCGAATGCTTCGCTAAATATGTGTCGTAGCACGCGGTAGGCAAGCCACGAGAGCTTGAACGGGTGTTTACGACTGTACTGTCCATACAGACATACAGTAGGTTCGTTGGGAAACGGCCTACGGCGGAGTGATCGTTTGATTGTTGCCAGTAGAAGAGTCTTTCAGCTGGACGTAGGAAGAGCAGCGTTCACTGACAAAAGTGGAGATGAGACAAGGCGAGTTTCTTCATCGACTTCTAGAATTGCAAATTCCGTCCAATTCCAGCGCGTGGTCCCGCTTTCAGTATATCTCCCCCCCTGATCCTTTTAGAATTGGACGTCTCTCTTGTTTTTTTTTTCGCCATTTGGAGAGAGAGCGTAACCATTATAGCGTGCTGCCCTGTTGCATGTTGATTGATGCAATCCCTTGCAGTCTAGCGAAGTGAGCAGGAGAGCTGCGATTGAAAATTGAAGTCCGTTGTCAGCGTGCGGATTGTGATCTAAACAACGTCCAGCAAATTAATGTACTGATTATTATGTAATGAAATTATAAGTGAAAGGGTGCGATTATTGCCCATATTTGTTGTGTTTTTCGTGAAATAGTATGTGCGCTCTTGGTCAGTATTTTATGTAAACTTCTTATTTTTTTCTATGTTGCCGTGATAGTAACTGTATAACTATACAAATAATTGTTTCAAATGTAAAGCGATCTTTGATGAGAAATCGCTGGAATAGATTGTGAACTTGAAATTTGTGTAACCAACGTAAGAAAATTTTCCGTTATTTTTTTTGGCATGTGTAGATTAGTTACAGGTTGTAATTTAATTATTAGTGTGGAATGTTATTTTATGCAAATGTGAAAATTATAAGTTTTCGATTTTTATAATATCATACAAAATATGTGTGGAATTTGTCATTCTAATTATTTCTTGTCTATCAACTTTGAATTTGTTAAAGCAAAAAAAAAAAAAAAATTGCAAAATATAAAAATTTGTTGAATAAATTTACTAAATTTGTTAAACGATATTAATAAGTTTTCCTAATGAAAAACTTATTTTCAAGGGGGTGATACGAGTGTAGTAATGCCTAGTTAAGAATATTAATTTTTGTTTAATTAAGATTATAAAGTTTAATATAAATCATTTACTAATAATTGTGAAATTGTTTGAAATTGTTTGGCAATCCTGAACAGAGGCCGACAGAGCGGGCTACCCCCAAAGGAGTCAGTCTTTTGGCAGCGCGATAAGCGTGAGGTTGGCGCCATGTAACGTAACATTTAATTAATTGTTTTGTGCCCCTCTTCCTCTCCGACGTAAAATGTTACAGTAAAATTCCGTACTCGCATCCCCCTAAATTACTTAAACCATTTTCGGAATTAAATAAAATATTAACAAGTGTTAAAAGAGTGTTAATGAACCCCCCCTTTGTTTTGTAACGGCTTTCATAGTCTCGGCGTGGCTACCAGAATCTTATACGGTACAGCGAAAACGTGTGTAGAGAAAGCAAGCGATAAATGAAATAGAGAACCGATAGAACTAGTAAATAATGAAGAAAGTAAAATAATAAAACTTGTTCACTATATTTGGTGGCAGCTAACCTTATTAAATTGTTATCAATTTAATAATACGAACCCATGCACTCCGTTAGGCTTAGGCATTAGAGAAAGCACGCGATAAATGTAAGAGAGAGCAGAAAGAGAATAAATAATGAAGAAAGTAAATAATATAACGTGTTCACTATAACTACGTTGGGGAGTTCGAGATTCCCGGGTATAGAATGTTTCACAAAGGCCGCACTCGTGGGGAGGGGGAGGGTACTAATATACGTGAAGGACACGTTGAGTCCGGTTGACTGCCAGTTCCGATCGGAACGGGAGCTGCTTGGCGTCGATCTGAACGTGGAAGGGACGAACTATAGGTTAATCTTGGTGTACAGACCTCCGCATCTCCTCCTTGAGGAGGATACAGCCCTGTACACCGAACTCCCTAGCCTGCTACGGGACAGGGTGTGTGTAGTTTTAGGAGACTTCAACTGTCGCAGCATAAAGTGGGAAGACAGGACTGCTGATGCCGAAGGGAAGAGGATAGTTGACTTTGCTGATGAGGACTTCCTCACTCAGTGGGTCAATAGGCCTACACGAGGCGAAAGCGTTCTAGACTTAGTATTCACGACCGAAGACAACCTCGTCACTGGCCTCACCGTTGACGAATCGTTGGGCTGGAGTGATCACGGTCTGATTAGGTTCTGTGTGTGCGTCCCTCGGGTGAAGCGTAGTAACTCGAGAGGCAGTAAGCTCGATCTACGGCGGGCAGACTTTGTTGGCCTCCGGGATAGCGTAGGTGAGATGAGGTTAGAGGTCGGTGGCGATGTTGAGGAAGTATGGAGTGCATTCCGGGACGAGTTTATGGTGCTGCAGTCTGCTACCATACCCTCAAAACCGGTCACCCCTGCTTCAACGCAGCCTAAGTGGCTCAGTGGTGACATCGCTTCGGCTATCCGAAATAGGAAAGCTGTGTATAGGAAGGCGAAGGCCAATCGTTCCCATGAGAACACTGAGGCGTATGTCCACCTGTGCAGGGAAATGAAGGCGAAGGTTAGGCTAGCTAAACGTAACGAAGAACTACGGGTGGCAAGCCGACGCGGACATCGCTAATGTGCTGAATGAGTACTTTGCGGGAGTGTTCACCAGGGAGGACACCCGCGTCATCCCCGAGACAGGAGTCAGGCACGAAAGTGCTGGCCTGGATAGTTTTCGTTGTACCGCGACAGTCGTTGCCGATAGAACAGACAAACTGAGCGCGTTTAAGGCTCCTGGGCCAGACCAGTTACTCCCCAGAGTGTTGCGGGAGGTGCGCGACCAGGTGGCTCCCCACCTGGCTACAGTCTTCAACAAATCGTTGGAGACGGGCCAAGTGCCTGGTGACTGGAGGGAAGCCAATGTGACCCCTATCTTTAAGAAAGGGGATCACGAAAGTCCAGTCAGCTATCGTCCCATTAGTCTCACTTCGGTTGAAGGTAAATTATTGAAAGGGACAATAGCGGATACGATCGTTGACCATTTGGATTCCTACAAGCTGCTTGGGGACTCCCAACATGGGTTTAGACGGCATATGTCGTGTCTCACCAACTTACTTGCTCGAGTTTTTCCACGTCATGTTGAGTGAGTATAAGAGTAGGGCGATTCATATACTTTATCTCGACTTTGAAAAGGCCTTTGATAACGTACCTCAACGCCGGCTAATGGCCAAAGTACGCGCGCTGGGTATCGGTGGGGAAGTAGGTAGGTGGATTGAAAACTGGCTGAAGAATAGGCGGCAGAGGGTTGTAATTAAAGGGGTTTGTTCGGGTTGGGCCTCGGTCACTAGCGGGGTTCCTCAGGGTTCCGTTTTGGGGCCACTGTTGTTTATCATTTACATAAATGATATCGACGGTGGCATCGTCAGTCGGATCGCCAAATTCGCTGATGACACCAAGCTTGGGGCCAATGTTGGGACGCCCGAGGCGATCGAGCAACTGCGTGCGGACCTACGTAGGATAGGAGAGTGGCCCGAAACATGGAAAATGCCGTTTAACTTGGGTAAATGCAAGGTGATGCACATTGGCTACGCCAATCCCAAGTCGGACTACTCGATGTTGGGGAGTAATATCGAGGCCATTGATTTGGAAAAGGACTTGGGTGTGCTAATTAGCAGCGACCTTAAATTTACCAAACAGTGCGTAGAGGTAGAAAAGAAAGCCCAGAAGTTGCTGGGTTATATCAGGAGGCAATTTCGATTTCGGAAGAAGGAAATTGTTCTCTCTCTGTACAATTCTCTGGTTAGACCGCACCTGGAGTATGCTGTGCAGTTCTGGTTGCCTACCCTCAGGAATATATTGAGAGGCTGGAGCGAGTGCAGGCGAGGGCCACAAAGTTAATCCCTTCCGTTAGGCATATGGGCTACAATCGTCGCTTACGAGCCTTGAATTTGTTTTCGCTGGAAACTCGGAGGCTGCACGGTCAACTGATCGAGGTTTTCAAGTTCTTACGCCGATTCAACAATGTCGATTTTAGAAGCATGTTTAGTTTAAATGATAACCGAACTCGCAACAATGGTTGGAAGTTGGATTTGAAACGGTTTAGGACTAGTGTGGTGTGGGAATTACTTTACGTATAAGATCTGTGACACGTGGAACAGGCTACCTTCAGAAGTTGTGAACAGTTCTTCTGTGGATCTGTTCAAGAAAAGGTTAGACCGAATCTTACACACTATTTGAGGGTGTATGAATTTTTCTCTGGCACCCGTTGCCATTGGTACCTCCTCGGTATGGGCCGCAAGGCCTTTTGAGGTTCTACTTTTCCTTGTAACTCTCTCTCTCTCTCTCTCTCTATCTTAGGTTAGGTATACCCCTTTGGGGGGTGAGGCCGTCCCACTTTCTCCTCCAAAGAGGTCAGGTGGACTCTCCCAGCTTGGTGGGGGAATTCCCCCATTTTTTGGCACCCTGGGGTTGGCACTGGGGGAGAGGGTTTGGCACATTGCAACAAGGTGGTGGGGTGGGTGGTACTGGCACTCATTTGATCAACATTGCAATTGCTCTGCGCTCTCTCTTTTTTCTGCCATACTACTCCACCCCACCCATGAGAAGCCTACTCCAAACAGGGGAGGACAAGAATGTTAAAAGAGGAGGAAGAATTGAGTTGTGTATTGATGAAGGTAATGGGATAGTCGTGTGGAAGATTGTGACGAGTAGATAAATGGAGGAACTGAGTTTTTGAGGAATTGAAAGCCACAAGGTTTCTCTGTCCCAATCAAATATGGCCATGAGATCAGAGGTCAGGTGTACCATAGCCGTCCTACGCGAATCATGGAGTGACTGTTGAAAGGGACGCTTCGTGAAGCGGGTGGAGAAGTGAAGAGTGGAATCATCGGCATAGGATTGGATAGGACAGGAAGTGCGACTTAATAGTTCATTGATAAATAAAAGAAAAAGAGTAGGTGACAGGACAGAACCCTGAGGAACACTACTATTAATAACTTTTGGAGAAGAACAGTGGCCATCCACAACCGCAGCTGTAGATCGGAGAGAAAGGAAATTAGAGATGAGGGCACAAATACTGTAGAACGATAAAAACCGAAGGAGGGCAGCCTGCAGATTAAAGGTTTGTGCCACTCTATCAAAAGCTTTCGATATGTCTAGCGAAATAGAAAAGGTTTCACCGAAATCCAGAAAGGAGGATGACTAATAGTCAGAGAGATATACAAGAAGGTCGCCAGTAGAGTGTCCCTTGCGGAACCCATACTGACAATTTGAAAGAAGATTGTGAGAAGAGAAGTGTTAACGAATCTTCAAAAAGTTTAGAAATGCAAGAAATCAAAGCACCTGGACCATAGTTGGAGGGTTGAGAGCGTTCACCCTTCTTTGGGACAGTATGAATGAAAGAGAACTTCCAGCAGGAATGGAAAGTACCAGATAAAAGACAAAGACGAAAGAGTTTAACTTGGCAGAGTGTCAGCGCAGAAGCACAGTTCTTAAGAACAACAGGAGGAACACCACCAGGAATGTGCGTCTTCCTAGAGTTGAGCCCAGATAGGGGAGAAAGAACATCTTTGGAAGAGATTCCAATTTCAGACATAATTAAGTCAGAGGGGGAAATCGTCCATGGTTGAGTTGGGGGCAAAAGTTTGAGCGAAGAGTTCAGCTTTATCAGGCGAAGAGACCAGAAATGACCCGTCAAAATGGAAAAGCGGAGGGAAAGAAGTAAAGTTTTGAAGAGGTTCTTAGCTAGATGTCAAAAAGAGTGAGAAATTAAAATTAGATTGGTTTCAAATTTTTGTCTGATGAAGGAATTTTTTGAAGGTGGAAAGGGTGTTTCACTGATTTTGTTTTATCTTGATTACTAATAGAAGGACAGTCAAAGTCCCTTTTCAATTTATATTTAGGTATAGCATTGTACCTTATATACGCACATAATATACTTGCAAAATAGGATGTGTAAATGGACTAGATTTTTCTTCCCTGTAGTGCTTCTCGTGGCTCGATTGGTTAGGGCGCAGCTCGGCAGTGCTGAGACCCCGCTGGGTCGTGGCTTCGAATTGCAGTGCTGCCTAGAGCCTGGCGGTTTGTCTTTTCTGTATCTTACATCACAACGAAGCAGCGGACAAGCCACCCTCTTTTTAACTGACTCGAGGCCCCTACCTCTTACTTCCAGGGACGTTTTTAACATAGGTGCAATCGGTGCGGTGCACCGACGGGCCTCTTATCTTGCGGGCCCCTTGTCCTTACTCACTGTAATGCAAGAGTCATTAAAGAAACCTAATACAAAACTCAAACAAATATTGATGAGCATTTGTTGTTTTATTACAGATAACACGAATATTTCAGATTAATACAAATAAATTATGCTCAATAAAGCGAGCCCCCTCAAAACCTTGCATCGAGAATTCTGAAAGTTTAAAAACGTCCCTGCTTACTTCATTTGGGAATATGAGACATGAATATTACCTTTCCTGCCTTGCATCAGCGTACTTGTATACGAGTTTTTTATTTATTTATTTATTTTTCAAGAATGCTTATCGTCCCACCCAAATCCCACCCGCGTGACTTTTATATCTAATTATTTCACAATCCACTTCTTACGTATAAGGTATAATATACGTATAATCAGACTCACCAAGAGGGTGGAGATAGCGGGAAAAATCCCCGTGGCCCTGTCCTCTAGGAGGACCGAAAAGAGGGGAGATAAAATCTAAAATATCAATAAAGCAATTGATTAAATGACAGAGAGAAAATATAATTAATAAACATATATTTTATCGAGATTATCATAATCAGGATATAAATTACTTAGTGAACAGGGAGGCCCATATACCAATCTTTCCCGGGGGCCCGATGTGTACAATACCTACATACTGTAGTCTTTTACAAAAGTTTTTTTGGGGCGATGGAGATCAAGGAGTGTGTCTTATTATTTTCACATTTATGCATTATACGAGTAATCTTTAATTTATCATTTTAAATTCAGGATTTATTATTGCTTTATATCCACTGGACTGAAATAGTTCCTCTCAAACTGAATTTCAATTTTGAAAAAGTTTTCCTCCTTTGGTAAACTGGCATAGACACATTACAAATAAAAATTTTCTAACAAAAATTCACTGATGCGTGCGTAGAGACAACCATAATTTGTAGTAAAAGCTAAAGAACCGCGAAAGAACTTCCTCCTCTTTAACCAAGGGACCGAACTAAGGCCAAATGCCCAAATGTGCCTTAATTTTACATTTCCTTTTTCTGGTTTGGCATTTCAGACAATGACCTATACCTCGATGGCGCATTAGATAGTGTGAAAAAAATATCGATTCTGAGGTTCCCTCTCAAATGATCCGAATCCTTCCACAGGCATGTATGTTTTACCAACGTAGGACAACATGCTTGACCTTCGTGCGAAACTGATGACAGTAGATGACAAAAGTTAATGAATTAATTTCCTATCACAAAGGTTCAAACAAGACATTTCGATCAAAATCTGTTATTTACATGAATACATAAAAATTCTTTGATTAAATCGAGTAACCTTTCAGGTGTTCCGTACGATGACTCCTCATTTCACGGAGGTCAGGCCTGGTGAAGTGAATAGTTGGTAAAGAGTTGGGGTATATATATATATATATATATATATATATATATATAGTCATCGTACGGAACACCTGAAAGGTTGAAAGAAAAGGTACAGGCATTTTCGAAGATTGTTTTTCTTGTCTTCTTCAACAATTTTTGCATCGACTCCTGCCTTCAAAAGAACTAGGAGGAGGATTTCTATAGTGCCACTCTGTGGGCATACAGTTTTTTCAAGTGCTCGTCAGTTGGCATTTGGAAATGCTTCCATGATGACGACCGCACATCTCATTAATCTTGTTAGAAGGAACCTCAAGGAATGTCTGAGGTATGACATTGCTACTTTTTGGGCTAATTTGAAACGTCAATGAGCTACTTTTTAAATGTACGCGGTACTCTTGTATAATAAATACAGAATCTCAAAACACACATTTACTTTATAAGCTTCAGTAAACGCAGTGGCGGAGCGTGGTTCTCCCGAGCCCTGGGGCAAGCTTTCTTCGTGGCACCCCCCTTGCCCCCTAGATGTCAATATTATAAACTAATAATATACTGCAGTAAAAAATTAACTCCATACCTTTTATTTATTTTATATGGTACCCTATGGTTGTGAATATACTTTTCACACCTTGATAATATAATTTTAAAACCCAAACGCATATTCATTATACATACGTGTACAGTATATATACTGTACACGTATATATAATAAACATGCGTGTACAGTATATATACTCTTACTACCATATACACATAATTACAGTGCGTACTACTATTTTATAACAAAATTTATTTTTTGTCTGTGCAATTTAAAAACGAAAAAAGTGTCCGAAAACAATGTTACGCTTGAGGTCATAATAAACTATGAAAAATGTATACCATATGTACTTAATGGCACTCATAATTATTTATATATATATATATATATATATATATATATATATATATATCAGTGGCGACTCCTGCACTCGGGCTTCTCGGGCTCAGCCCGAGAAGCAAGGGGCAAGGAGAAGCATGAGAGATAAAATTGTGTATTTATAGATTTAAGTTTTAAAAAAAAGTTTTAAATACAAATTGTAAAAATGGTTTTTGGCTGGTAGTATGTTACTATTTTTCTGTCTAGCCTTCGTCACGCAAGCAAATTTTGAGCGCATTTAGATACCCTTACTACCTATAAAGAAACTATATTGACACTAAGTTTTCGTGTAATCTTTCAAGATCCTTAACTCGGGCGCAAGACATTACGCCCAAGAAAGTATAAGTAATATCGTATATTTAAAGTTCTTTTAATGAATAATTATTTGCTCGCATACGGTTACATAATAGTCCTTCTTCTAATTCTCATTAAATAAAATACGTTTTTCCTCCTATTAATTTTTTTTATAAAGAAAAAACATTTCAACTCGGGCTTATATCCTTCGGCCTTGTAGAGGCACAATTTTTAATTCTGGCGATACATGGTAACTTTTTACATTTCGATAAGCGTGCCTTCAACTGCCTGAGAGAAAAAGGTTTTAAATTCGGCTATTTTATTCATTGCTGTGCACGTAAGTTAAATTTAGTGTTAAGTAGAATGTCAGAGAAAGTTAACGGGGCTAAATGTTCTTTTCCAATGTACATGCTTTCAGTAAATTTGCTTCTTCAAGTACGAAACGAAAAGCTGTATTTAGAGAGCTTAATATCAGCATTCCATCACTTTGCGAAACAAGGTGGTGCTATAGATCTAGAACCGTGTCAGCAATAAAAAGGCAGCGTGAAACTCTGAAAAATGCATTTCAAAAGATTTTAGATGACAGTGCAAGATGGGATGAAGATACTCTTAATCAAACTGATAATCTACTTATAAAATTACGTGGTTTCACTTTTCTGTTTTTTATTAACTGCTTTGAAAATATTTTCTCACAAGCCGAAAAACTATTTGATCTTCCGCAATGCAAGCAGCTTGACATGAAGTTTGCGCAACAGAAAGTAAATGACTTTATTGAATTTATTGAGTGCGCTCGTACTGATAAAGCATATAATAAAGTTTTTCAAGAAACAATGGCAGACTTCGAACAATCCGAAGACCTGCCTTCTCCGCTGAGAAAAAGAGCTAGAGGCAAACAAATGAACTATAAAGCAATATATTTCGAAATAAATAACATTATACTAATGTCAATGAGGGAACGATTTGATTACATTCGGCAGTTTGCGTTCTTTGAGTTGATTGATGTGCCCAAATTTCCAGAATTTGCTGAAAATTTTCCAATGCATCATCTTAATGCTTTAGAAACTAAATATCCAAATGTAATTGACTCCAAATCCTTAGTTAACGAATTGAAATATCTTTATCGTGACAGTGACTAGAAAATGCAAATCTGCAAATGAAATTTTAGAAGTCTTTCACGAACTAGGAGTATTGTCCGCGATGTCGGAAACCACAAATCTGATTCAGCTCCTTCTTACCATACCCGTAACTTCTGCTTCAAATGAAAAGTTTCTCCGTTCTTGATCGAATTAGATCATATTTAAGAAACACAATGACTCAAGAACGGCTCTCGTCCCTGGCTAGGATTTCAACTGAAAAAGAAATACTTATTGATTTAGAAAGCAAAAAGGAATTACATGACCGAATATTAAAGGAATTTGCTTTAAAACCAAGACGCTTGGAATTTATGTTCAAGTAAATAAAATTCAAATAATTTTTTTTACCGAGGTATGTATTTATTTATTTTATTGATAATCTTAAGTTATTGTCATGCATTTAAATGTCGGCTCATATGTAGACTTGAAAATTTAAAAAGAGCCCGAGTAGTCTTCAAGAGCTGGAGTCGCCACTGATATATAATTTATATATATATATATATATATATATATATATAAGAATCATATGAAAACGTTATGAAAGATGAGCAATCTCGGATTAAGTTCCTCTGTAAAAGATACGAGTCAATGAAAGTAATTTGAGCAGTGGCTAGTGAGCATTCATTAATTTGCTTTAATATGACTGAATGAAATTAAATGAATACTCTGTGGCTTTTTGTAGACTCGCTTTCATTTTGAAGGAAATTAGGGTACTTTTCCGTAATACTCCGCAATTTAATAAACCACCAATGTCGATCGCCCTTGACGATTATATATATATATATATATATATATATATATATATGATGAATAAAACCACGAAGGAAAAGAAACAGAATGGTGCTCAAGCGCTTTCGTCATTAGACGAAAGCGCTTGAGCACCATTCTGTGTTTCCTTTCCTTCGTGGTTTTATTCATCATAAATATTTTTCACGTGTTACTTTCGTGAAATAATTTTCATATACATATATATATATATATATATATATATATATATATATATATATAACGGGTGTGCCATAAAAAAGGGTACATTTTAAAAAGGCTATAAAATCAACATTTGTCATTTAATTTTAATAAAACTTCTACACAATAAAACATATGCAATTATCTATACGCAAACAAGTTTTCAGACTAAATATCAAATAATTCAAATTCTATCAACATTTAACGAAAGAGTATTATTTTTCTACTTAACATGCAAAAATTATTAAACCTTTTTAATATTTTTTTTGTATAAAAATAATTTTTAACCAAATTTACCTGAAATTATTAAAAAAATTGTTCGAAATGCTTTCCTTCCATTTCAATAACTTTTTTTTATTCTTGGCCGGAATTCATCTATGGCTCTGCAGTTTATCATTTAATATTTTTCTGATGTAAGTTCTGATGTAAGATGAGTTTTCAGGCAAAAATCCTTCAGATTCGTTTCAATATTTGCAACAGAAAATACTGTAAGAAAAGGAGTAGAAGTAACGGAAAATAAAATAAAGTTGCATTTAATTAGTTTCTATCATCACAAATTAAAGGTGAGATAATAGAAATAATAGAAAAAAAGAAGTGGTAAACAACATATGATTAAATACCAGGAATAATTCATTTCTATTAGTACAAATGAAAAAATGAGATAGTCTTAAAGTAAAGTAATAGAAATACAGGTGAATGAGGTACATTATATATACGGCATAAGATAATGGAAATTTTCAAAATATAATTTATATAAGCTGTGATTGCACCTGATTTCAAACTGTGAGTCTTTCATATATAATAGGCCTCTGCAATTTTTGAAAAGGGGGCTGCGATTGTTTTTTTTACAAGTTGCAGTACATACACATACACACACACACACACACACACACACAGAAGCAATATTGGATGGGGTTGTAGGTGGATGGGAGACCGTCCTCTGCGTCCAAACAATGTAGCGACCCGTGGTTCGGTTCCCACGTAAAGCTGAAGGTCCCGTCCGTTATATGACCTTATAGATGTTGCGAAGTAGGTTAAATAACCCAATCATTATTATTATTGGACCTTTTCGGTATTTTCTATAAATTCCGATGGTAAAACATTGGTGGCTTCAGTTATTCCTTCTTGTGCTTTTAGTTGACGGTTTTGTGCTTCTTGGGCTCTTGCTAAAGATCTCTTCTTTGTTGAATTAGCTATGCGATCAATTGGTCCTAACTGATTTTTTCTTTGTTTTTGACCCACAAAAGACTCCCATTCTGCCATTGGTATTTTATCCTTACACCTGCAAGATTTCCTATCAATTCCCTTATCATAGCATTCACAAAAAGATATATCAAACATTTCATCATACTGAGCTACTTTTAAGGCAAAACTTTCATTTCTTCGATGTAACGGCACCTTGTTCAATTTTGAGGCTTCTTCTATTAGTCGACTGACTTTAAGATAGATACCTTTGGTGTTAATCGAAGGTAAAGAAAATTTCATTCAAATGTCTTCAATATCTTTTACAACAACCCTGTAACAATCATTAGCAGTTGCTGATCCTTTTTATTTAGCTTCTTCACCGACGGTGCACAAAAAGGTAGTGTCTCACAACATCTGCTTTTGAAGGAGTCATGGCTGTTGGGAATTCCGTAGGATATCCAAAGGCTGCATTTGAGGGCTTGCTTCTAGTAGTCGTAGTTTACATTCAGAAGTAAAATCAAATTATATGTAATTTATAATTTATTATAATTCAAATTGTAATTAAAGCAAATGCAAATTATTTCTATTTATCTGAAACATTATTTCTATTTATCTGAAACATAAAAATATTAAGCATTAAACAAACAACTTATCATGTAACATATAACAAAATTAAACATATGCAAATATGTTATAGTTATAATGTTTCAGACCAACAAAGACCCTAGGATCCACTCATGGCTGGTCTACCTAACTGTGTTCGTAATTGAGTATTGTGCATGTCCTCCGTGGTGGCGGAGGGGACCTACAATTTTACGTGGGTTCCGAACCACAAGAACATAAGAAATTTATGTAACAACTGCCTGTACATTCGCAACGACCAATTTTTGCAAAACTAAATAATTATCAATTAAAATCTAATTAATTATCGATTTAAAACTAAAGATAGAATCTCTGGATCCAGAGGATCAAGTCATAATAGACTACTATCCACAAATATGTTACACTCTATATCTATTTATAACCGACATGCAAATATATCAGATCCAAAGAATCCAGTCAATTTCATTACGGTATCCATCAATACTAGTACCTTGCCAACGAAAAATAAGTCACGGTCCATATCGATTGCGGACCAAGTCAAAATTTACAACCATATACATTACAATATATATACTTAGGAGGAAAAGTGTAGGTGTGGCTGTAAAGACTGTACAGTAATGTAGAAATGTGTGTGCACCCATTTTGGGTCCTCCATTTAAAGGTGTTTGTGGGGCAAGTGAAGATCATGAGTTTTCAATACCTCACAGTACTATGGGGGCCACCGCTCGGCAGAGGAATCTCTTTAAATGGGATGTGTAAGGACAGAGAGCATCCCCTAACCCAAGATGCTGCCTCCCTATATCCCACAACACTTGTGTTGAGCTGTGGGATCTATCACCACAAAGCCTTAATTTTACTACCTTAAACTATACCCAATCTATCAACATATGCGTCTAATCGATTTTTAAACATGTTTATAGACTTGCTACTAATTACTTCGGATCAAATGTAGAATTCGGACCCCAGCCTTTTTTAGTTAGCTTTATAAGGCTAACTAACGAAAATATCATTACCTAACCTAACCAATCGTCAAGGGCGTACAGTTAACCTAACGATTGGTTAGGTTAGGTCGTGATATTTTCGTTAGTTAGCCTTATAAAGCTAACTAAAAAAGGCTGGGGTCCGAATTCTACATATGATCCATTACTTCTACCGGCAAACTATTCCACCTATTTACTATTCTATGCGTAAAAAAGTTTTTGGCAACTGCTCTCTCGAACCTTCTACTTGTCAACTTACACCCGTTATTTCTAGTCCTATTATATTGAGATATTTCGAAAAAGCTATCTCTATCTACGTTATCGAACCCATTCATAATTTTGAAAACCTGGATTAGATCACCCCTTAGCCTCCTAGTCTCGAGTGTAGTCAATTTTAACTCCTTAAGCCTATCCTCGTACGACTTTGACCTAAGCGACGGAATCATCTTAGTTGCTCATCTTTGAACTCTTTCGATTTTGTCTATATCTTTGCGCATATGCGGATTCCAAAATTGGACCGCGTACTCCAAATGGGGTCTAACTAATGATTTATAAAGAGGAACTATAATATCGCGTGATTTGTACTCAAAATTTCGAGCTATAAAACCTAACACTTTGTTCGCCTTATTGACCGCTGCTGTACTTTGTTTCGCTACTTTTAAATCACCAGTGACTATAACTCCTAAATCTTTTTCCTGCTCTACGCTTGTTAAATCTTTCCCTGACATACTATACGCAAAATTACCGTTACGCGAACCTATATGCAAAATTTTGCACTAATCAACGTTAAATCTCATTTGCCATGTGACTCACCAATCAACGATTTTATTCAGATCTTCCTGGATTTTACTTCTATCTTCGTCATTAATCGCCCTACCACCCAGCTTCGGGTCATCCGCAAACTTTGAAACTGTACTGACTAGGCCGACATCTAAATCGTTAATATATATAAGAAAAAGCAAGGGGCCCAATACAGAACCCTGAGGAACGCCGCTCGCTACAATAGCCCAACACGACTCCGCTCCATCAACGACCACCCTCTGTTTCCTACCTCGCAACCACTCTTCTAACCAATTTATTACTACACCCCTGATTCCATGAGCCTTAGTTTTTTCAATGAGTCTTTTGTGCGGCACGGTGTCAAACGCTTTTTGAAAATCTAAATACACTACATCGACCGCCCGATGTCTATCGTAAACGTTAACCACGCTTTGGAAAAATTCTAAAAGATTAGTTAAGGAAGATTTGTTTCGCCTAAAACCGTGCTGCGTATTTCTAACTAGTTTATGCAATTCTAAGTGTTCGACTATACGATCCCTAATTATTGATTCCAGTAGCTTACCTACAACATACGTTAAACTGATTGGCCTATAATTTCCCGCCGCACCTTTATCGCCTTTCTTAAAGATAGGTGTTACGTTTGCTAACTTGAAATTATCTGGTACGCACCCCTCAGAAATAGACGCATTAAAAATTTTTGTTAGCGGCACAACAATGCTATCTTTTAATTCTTTTAGTTGTATAGGATATATGGAATCCGGCCCCGGTGATTTACGCGTTTTCATTTTATCAATATAGCGCATTACCTCCCCTTCACTAACCATTATATTATCCAAAATATTACCATTATCAAAAGGTATGTCTATGACCGTAGGGATATTCGTTACATCTTCTATAGTAATAACTGACGTAAAAAGGTAAAAAAGGGAGGAGGGGCAATAGGGCATGTGATAGGGGTAGTAGGGTAGAACATGCTTGGTTTTTTAATATTTTGTTAAAGTGATAAAAAATACCTTCTCACATTGTGTACTTTTTAAGAAATAACATTTTTTCCCATTTTAATATTTGCAAATATGAGGGTTAAAAAGGGAGGAAGGGCATGTGTGTGATAGGGGTAGTAGGGTATCACATGCTTGAATATATATATACAATATATATATATATATATATATAGATATATATATATATATATATATAATATATATATAATATATGAACAATGAATAATTCTTATATTCATATATTCTTATATTCATATATTCATTTTTGCATATAGAGTCCAAACTCGCATAACGCTGATGCAATTTCGGATAAATTTTTGATTTGCTTTCTATTTTATTTTTGCTGAATAATTTATGAATTATTTCTTTTTAAATTACTTAATCATTTTTTTGGATTTAGCTTAATAATGTAATCGTGTTAAATTCTGCAATGTTCATTTTCTTTATACATTCCCTCTTCGTTGTAAAAGATGGTCATGTCTTGCTTAATACTTAATTTTAAATTTTAAGCATTTAATTTTGGCTCATATGCATGTTTAATTGTAATTCATAATAAAATGCATATTTCCATTTCCATTTTTAGTTAACTCGGCAGATCATGATAACATCAGATCTGTCAATATGCTGTTTAAAATAAAAATATGGCTTCAGCTTCAAATATCTTTCTTATCTCTCTAGACATTGCTACAGCTAAAATATTTACCTTATCTTCAAATATTTTGCAAAATAATTCAGCCTATTGAGACTAAAAAACAAAACAGGTCGGCACTAAATAATAATGATGTCAGCAAAATTTATGTATGAGGAGTGATCAAAAAGTATCGATAATTTCATTGCTATAGACAGATGAATACAAATAAGAAGTAACCGTTTGCATATGTGAGTCTTCCTGCCCTCTGGCGTCTGCAATCTGAAGCAAAATCTGCTACCATGAGTCAATAGTTGGTTGGAGCGCTTAAAAGGAGGGTGTGTTTTTGCAGTACGTATAAATCTCTGAAATGGAACAACGCGCGTTCGGAGACGAACGAAATGATTAAAACAGCTTTTGGAAATGATGCTCTCAGTGTAGCTAACGTTTACAAATGGCACAAAAAGTTTAAAAATGGAGAAACATTTGCTCGTACCAGAAATCGAATCTGTTGGACATTTTCATCCGTACGAGAAGTGGAAGGGCGGCTACTGCATTCCTTGTCTTCAAGCGATGTTTCTCCATTTTTAAACTTTTTGTGCCATTTGTAAACGTTAGCTACACTGAGAGCATCATTTCCAAAAGCTGTTTTAATTATTTCGTTCGTCTCCGAACGCGCGTTGTTCCATTTCAGAGATTTATACGTACTGCAAAAACACACCCTCCTTTTAAGCGCTCCAACCAACTATTGACTCATGGTAGCAGATTTTGCTTCAGGCTGCAGATGCCAGAGGGCAGCAAGACTCACATATGTAAACGGTTATTTTTATTTGCATTCATTTGTCCGTAGCAATAAAATTATCGATACTTTTTGATCACTCCTCGTATATAAACGTGTATAGTTTCTCCAGTTATTATTCTGATTCTGATTCTGATTTGTCTGATCTGACTTAGAGGCTGAGCATTACCTGTAATTTTAGCAGTAAACTACAGTAAGAGAATATCTTTGTCTTCTCCTTTGAGCCTTGCTTTCTTCAAGAACTTAGTCTTAAAATAGAGAAAAATAATTTCCCGATACGCTACAAGAAGAATCGGGGAACCCTTAGAGAATTTAGTAAGCTTCAGAGACTCCTCCGATCCCCTACAAGAAGAAATCGGAGAGTAATGTAAGAGAAACTATTGCGATTCTCTGTACAGTACCAGCTACCTGAAAGTAGTAATCCGTTGCTGCCACCTAATCAGAACCCCCGTCAACCTCGAACCGCCCAAGGCCATAGAGGGAGGGTTAACACACACACACACACACACAGATATATATATATATATATATAATATATATATATATATATATATATATATATATATTCTTTTTGCATGGTATATTGGGCTATATTTTATCAACTGCTACTTTTCGCTATACATAGTATCTGGCAAACTCGCAGTCGAGCCCGTACCATGCACCACACCAGAAGCAATCAAAGGCCGCCCTCCACGGGCTCATATTATTTCATTAACTTAATTAATACTCAAAATTCGTTTCATTCGCACTAGATTACGTTTTCACCAATTACTAATTAATTACTGTGCCTTTGTCCTTTTTTACCAACATTAATCAGTATTTATTCACTTTTCTTACCGAGAATTTATTAAGCATTATAACGTCATTCACTCCACAACATTAACTGAAACGTTAATGCGATTTTTATTGTCTTGTTTTAATGAAGTAAGAAAACTCACTCTATTCAGTTCCTTCTATTAGTAATACTATTTGTTTGGTCGAAAGACCAAACTGTTGACCTCGAGTTTCAAACAATCATTTATTTAAGTAGCCTAACTTACATTTATTATACTGACAACTGCTTAGTGTGTGTTTATATATATATATAATATATATATATATATATATATATATATATATATATATATATATATGCAAGAAAGCATGCTACAGCAGGAACACGAGGCGCAGGACAACACAATACAGGAAAGCACGCTACAGCACGCTATGCTACAGGTAGATGCAAAAGTAGCCTCAGAGGATGAAATATCCCCTGCCAAAGGGAGATATAACAGGAACACAAAAGAGAAAGAGAGGGATACCAGGAACACAAAGGAGAAAGAGAAAGATACCAAGAAAACTAATGAAAACTCGCCGAAAACAGAAAAACCACTGAGTAGGGAAGAAGTGGTGGCGGAACAGAAGAAAGCAATGCCCTATATTTTCACATAAAGGGTACCCAAAGAAGAGACCCTATCCGTATTAGAAGTAACAAAGGAGCAAGGACACAAATTTTTTAGAGGAAATGAGAACGATAAAAGCACAGCTTACCCTGCTAACAAGAAAGGACAGGACTCCCCAAGTATATTTCCCACACCATTACATATATCACCCCTCTATCCAACACCAACTACCGATAATACAACAACCACAGTGGTATCAAGTGCCGCAACCCCAATTCTCCCAAATGTAGCGGCCAAACCAATAACACCAAACAGGAACCGACATTGACCTGGAAACGACCACTATATAGGAAAACTGAACACGGAAATTAGAAACCCGGTAAGTGTTTTATAAACAAATATTCAAGGCTTCTATACGGACCATGCAAGCTGCAAATTACAATACTTACAGAATTTAGTTACCGAAGCCAGCATAGATATCATATGCCTAACGGAAACACACTTGCATACAGTAACTGCGAAAAAGGCTGTGTGAAAACTGCATCGAGGATACTGAATTAGCATTGTTGAACTACAATATACACAGAGCAGATAGAGTGGCTAGACGAGGGGGAGGGTGTTGCATCTACCTGAAAAACACATACACATGTGAAGTGAAGGTAAACAAATCAAACAGCACAGTTGAAGTTATTATATTAGAAGTAAAAGAAATGAACCTAACCATTATGAACATCTACAGACCACCAAACACCACAAAAAGTGAATTCCAATTTATTACAAATGAAATAGAAAACATATTAAAATTACTTGAAATTCCAGCAAAAAATATTCTAATTTTCGGAGATTTTAATTTCCCATTCATAACATGGAAGAAAAATTGATGAGAAGTTTCATGTCAACATTACAAAAGATGATAGAACCCATCCAACAATGCTATTAGATATTATGGAACATTACGCCCTCACCCCTGAAATCTGTGAAGCCACGAGAAAAGAGAACGTTTTGGATTTAATCTTGACAAATAACAACGAGATAATAATAAATAAAAAAGTAACACACACAAAGTTCTCCAACCATAACCTCATCAATATACAATTGAAGTTAGCACCCAGAGGTCCGAAAACGCATCCTAGAGAGTCAGAAGGAATATTTGAAGGCTTAAACATAAATTCAAAGAAAGTAAATTGGGAAAACGTAAATAAAGATTTAAAGGAAGTAAATTGGAATTGCTACTTCACGAGACGACTCCACAAGAAATACTATGTATAATAGAGACTGAAACCAACCCTATAATACTGAAACATATTCCAGAGAGAGAGAGAGTTACAAGGAGTTACAAGGAAAAGAAGTACCTCAAAAGGCCTTGCGGCCCATACCGAGGAGGTACCAATGGCAACGGGTGCCAGGGAAAATTTTTTACACACTCAAATAGTGTGCAAGATTTGGTCTAACCTTTTCTTGAACTGATCCACAGAGGAACTGTTCACAACTTTCGAAGGCAACCTGTTCCATGTGTCACAGATCTTATACGTAAAGTAATTCCCACACACACTAGTCCTAAACCGTTTCAAATCTAACTTCCAAACATTGTTGCGAGTTGGGTTATCATTTAAACTAAACATACTTCTAAAATCGACATCGTTGAACCCACGTAAGAGCTTGAAAACCTCGATCAGTTGACCGCGCAGCCTCCGAGTTTCAAGCGAAAACAAGTTCAGGGCGCTTAACCGTCGATTGTAGCCCATATGCCTAACGGAAGGGATTAACTTTGTGGCCCTCGCCTGCACTCGCTCCAGCCTCTCTATATCTTTCTTGAGGGTGGGCGACCAGAACTACACAGCATACTCCAGGTGCGGCCGAACAAGGGAATTGTACAGTGAGAGCACAATCTCTTTGTTCCGAAACTGAAATTGCCTCCTGATATAACCCAACAGTTTCTGGGCTTTCTTTTCCACCTCTAGCACACCCAAGTCCTTTTCTAAATCAGTCACCTCGATATTACTACCCAACATCGAGTAGTCCGACTTGGGATTGGCGTAGCCAATGTGCATCACTTTGCATTTACCCAAGTTAAACGGCATTTGCCATTTTTCGGACCACTCTCCTATCCTACCTAGGTCCGCACGCAGTTCCTCGATCGCTTCGGGCGTCCCAACATTGGCCCCAAGCTTGGTGTCATCAGCGAATTTGGCGATCCGACTGACGATGCCACCGTCGATATCATTTATGTAAATGATAAACAAGTGGCCCCAAAACGGAACCCTGAGGAACCCCACTAGTGACCGAGGCCCAACCCGAACTAGCCCCTTTAATTACACCCTCTGCCGCCTATTCCTCAGCCAGTTTTCAATCCACCTACCTATTTCCCCACCGATACCCAGCGCGCGCACTTTCGCCATTAGCCGGCGGTGAGGTACCTTATCAAAGGCTTTCTGAAAGTCGAGATAAAGTATATCAATCGCCCTACTCTTATCATACTCACTCAACATGACGTGGAAAAACTCGAGCAAGTTGGTGAGACACGACCTATGCCGTCTAAACCCATGTTGGGAGTCCCCAAGCAGCTTGTAGGAATCCAAATGGTCAACGATCCTATCAGCTATTATCCCTTCTAATAATTTACCTACAACTGAAGTGAGACTAATGGGACGATAGTTCCCTGGACTTTCGTGATCCCCTTTCTTAAAGATAGGGGTCACGTTGGCTTCCCTCCAGTCACCAGGCACCTGGCCCATCTCCAACGATTTGTTGAAGACTGTAGCCAGGTGGGGAGCCACCTGGTCGCGCACTTCTCGCAACACTCTGGGGAGAAACTGGTCTGGCCCAGGAGCCTTAAACGCGCTCAGTTTGTCTATTCTATCGGCAACGACTGTCGCGGTACATCTAACACTATCCAGGCCAGCACCTTCGTGCCTCACGCCTGGCTCGGGGATGACGCGGGTATCCTCCCTGGTGAACACTCCCGCAAAGTACTCATTAAGCACATTAGCGATGTCCGCGTCGGAGGTCCGCAGAACGCCGCTTCCGTCCTTTAACGGGCTTCTAATGGGCTTTCTACTATTAACATAACTGAAGAACTCCTTAGGGTTCCCCTTGCAGAGGCTTGCCACCCGTAGTTCTTCGTTACGTTTCGCTAGCCTAACCTTCGCCTTCACTTCCCTACACAGGCGGACATACGCTTCAGTGTTCTCGTGGGAACGATTGGCCTTCGCCCTCCTATACGCTACTTTCCTATTTCGGATAGCCGAAGCGATGTCACGATTGAACCACTTAGGCTGCGTTGAAGCAGGGGTGACCGGTTTTGAGGGTATGGCAGCAGACTGCAGCACCATAAACTCGTCCCGGAATGCACTCCACACTCCCTCAACATCGCCGCCAACCTCTAACCCCATCTCTCCTACGCTATCCCTGAGGCTAACAAAGTTCGCCCGCCGGAGATCGAGCTTACTGCCTCTCGAGTTACTACGCTTCACCCGAGGGACGCACACACGGAACCTAATAAGACCGTGATCACTCCCGCCCAATGATTCGTCAACGGTGAGGCCAGTGACGAGGTTGTCTTCGGTCGTGAATACTAAGTCTAGAACGCTTTCGCCTCGTGTAGGCTCGTTGACCCACTGAGTGAGGAAGTTCTCATCAGCAAAGTCAACTAGCCTCCTCCCTTCAGCATCGGCAGTCCTGTTTTCCCACTTTATGCCGCGACAGTTGAAGTCTCCTAAAACTACACACACCCTATCCCCTAGCAGGCTACTGAGTTCGGTGTACAGGGCTGTATCCTCCTCGAGGAGGAGATGCGGAGGTCTGTACACCAAGATTAACCTATAGTTCGTCCCTCCCACGTTCAGATCGACGCCAAGCAGCTCCCGTTCCGACCGGAACTGGCAGTCAACCGGACTCAACGTGTCTCTGACGTATATTAGTACCCCACCCCCCTCCCCACGGGTGCGGTCTTTGCGAAACATTCTATACCCGGGAATTTCGAACTCCCCAACGTAGTCCCTACGATCAGTATGAATCCAGGACTCGGTGATAGCAACGATATCCTGGTATTCTGATGCTAAGAGCGCCCGTAGCTCGCAAACTTGTTCCTGATCGACCTAGCATTAAAAAGCATTGCACGGAGGGAGCCTCCCCTATTCTGACCGCCCCCTAGCACGACCCGTTTCCCGAACAGCCAGGGCTGTCGGGAGTTGAAGAGCCCCTCACTAACGAGGGGACAATCTCCGCAGGAGCCTGAGCCCCCTCCAACGTGGAAGGAGAGTCACCCACCTGTACCTGGACGCACCCTTCAGTTGAAGGTACGTCCGCCACCGGCTCATCATCATCCCTCCCCGGTGGGGGCCCATCATCTCTCCCCGGACTCGACCTCACCATACGGTATAGGTGCCGGTCAAGCAGCGTGCCTAGCACACCTTTACCCCTGACATTGAGGTGGACACCATCCCTCTGATACAGGTCCCACCTACCCGAAAACGCGTCGAAGGGTCAACAAACCTCACGCCCAGTGGGACGCACAAGTCTTGCACCCTCTCGTTGATGCCAATGACCTTACTGAGCGCGTGGTCACTGGCATTCATCCGCGGTAAAATACCCATCAACATTCCCCTGTCTGTCTTAAGTTTCAGATCATCCGCAAGAGACATGATCTCGGTGATGATCCCTTCCGTTGAACCTACCCTACCGCCTTTGAGGAACAAGTCGTTGCCACCAGCATGGACAACGATCGCAGTCCTCCGACTAGCCACGCGCACCTTATCTAATTCCTTCCTTATGTGCGCCGTTCCCCGACCGGTAAGCACCTTACCTTCCTCCTGTCTCGGTTTGCAGAAGCAAAGTACTTCTCCTGGCCCCTAATCTGCGAGTCCCCAATTAAAACGGTGTCTTCCTCCTTCGCGCACAGGAGACTAAAGCGGTTGGAGGTCCTGACAGGGGCAACTGGGGTCTCGGGCTTCGGCTTCGCAGCCTTCTTGCCCGAGACCTTTCGAAACCCGTCGCCACCCATAAACTCGGCCGCACTTACACCACTTACACCACCCGACCCACCCCGACCGGCAGCTACATCCTTCCGCTTCTTTGGGTCATCAGTAGGC
Source organism: Bathynomus jamesi (assembly GCA_023014485.1). Taxonomy (NCBI): domain Eukaryota; kingdom Metazoa; phylum Arthropoda; class Malacostraca; order Isopoda; family Cirolanidae; genus Bathynomus; species Bathynomus jamesi. The sequence goes on along the minus strand of JAJOZX010000662.1, from coordinate 170,591 downwards.
CCCTTCCCACCCTTTTTCTTTATCGGCCCCTTCCCACCCTTCTCTATCGGCCCCTTCTTTACGCCCCTCCACCTTACGCCGCGGTTCCATGCATTCCACGTGGGTCGCTGGCGATTCCTGACACTGATTTAGAACCCTGGCCCCCGGTTTCACCTCTACCCTTTCTCCGTGGTCCCGAGCTCTGTCCATTCCATCGCTGGACCCCCTTTCCACGGCAGCTATCCTATCCTGAATGAGCTCCGGGTTGGAGGGCGGCGCAGCCTCGTCAGTGACCGCCGCACCTCCAACAGCCGATCTGGACGACTCGAGCCGCCGGACCCTCTCCTCCAGCTTCAAGTAAAACTGCATGTGTTCGCAAAAGCGGCACATGCTGGAGTGGTTGATCTTCTCGAAGCAAGCTTCTTTGAAGTTCGTCACCCACTGGTTCACTTCACACTTCGCACATTCAGCCTTCAATTTCTGCGGTCCAGTCATTGTAACTTTTTTTTTCTTTTTTCGAATTCTGAATACTCTGAATAAGATAAAGCGTTCTAGCAATGAAAACTATCAAAAACGTTCTGACCAGTATATAAAAAAGGAGGGGGGGTGAATTCTTCCCGCGCGTAGACGCATCCACCTATTTGCAAGTGACGTTCATCCCTTCCAGAAGACTACACCTCTCGCTGCTGCCGCACCGACCAAAGGTCTCCCCAGGGCCGGACAGTCCCAAACGTGTCGCAGCTACCAACTGACAAACACTCGCGACGCAGGCGTCACGGATTTTCCGCCAGGAGCGACAGCGAGATGCAGCCCCTTACTAAGTCTTACTAGTCACTCACAAGCGGCCAGACTCTTAGAATCCAGTGTTCAAGGGATATCCCACCAGACCCAGAGTCTACGCCCGAGACTTTACGCTGGCCTGGCAGCCAGCTGGGCAGTAAAGCTCTCTCACCTCAGAGCAGTACAGCCAAGCACCTGTAGCAAGCTCGAGAGGAAAATCAGGACACTATTCAGGCAACGAAGACAAACCTGAAGACACCGACCTGAATAACTTCAAGAACCAGCTGGACAGATTCCTGTGCAAAGTCCCTGACCAGCCATGCGTGGCTGGCTACGAGGGCAGGATGAGATAAGACAGCAACTCCCTCCTTCACCAAATCCCGCAAATGAGGCGGGATGCTACAGAGGGGTCGACCGCAGGTCGATCCTGAACCGTCGTTCGAACCCACACACATAACACAAAGTAAGTAAGTATAACTGTATATGGTTAGTGTGTGTAATCCAGGCATTTGGACGAGGCCTGGCCCCAGGCCTCGAGGCCGAGGCTGAGGCCTTCAGAAATCCACGAGGCCGAGGCCGAGGACATACATTTTTCAAAGACCTTGAGGCCGAGGCCTTCTTAGGGGAGGCCTCACGAGGCCTTAAGATCGTTAGGCCGAAGGTATTTGCATTCAGAGGTGTGATATTCGGATACATCTAATGAATGCGGTATTTGCACCTCTGGGTGCAAATACTCACTTCAAAATCTTTTACGAATAAGCTCCTCTATGCTTTGGGAAGGTTCAACAATCTAGCCTAGCCTAAAGCTCTTCCAAAGGTAACCCACCGTAGCCTCACACTAACCTACTAAAGATCATTAATGTAATTGTAGCTTGTACTGTATGTGAATGTTTCTGATGTACGGTAGGCCTATAGGTATGAAGTTTATATCATGCCATTACTATATAATTATATATACGATAATAATATAATAACGACAATATTAAGAATATATTTGCACCTAATATTTCAACATGTTATATATGTAATTTGATTCAAGAGTATATTTGCACCTGATATTATCCATTATCAGACATTTTTAAAGTTATATGTATAATACTTTATATTGTTAAAGTAAATGAAAAAGACCGAAAAATTTATTTGCAAACAATATAACAATTTACATCTCAGTTATAATGCCGATATTAGCAAAATTATTGTTTGCATCCGATATTATATATTCATTTCAAATCATATTATCATAGTTAGAAGTTTATATGTTACAATTTATGACGGGCGAAAAACAAAATTATTGACGCTCGTAGCTACAGTAATTATCAGTATACCAGGTGGTATTCTTCTCTAGTTTGGCCTATTTTTTGTTATAGAAATACAGGGTGTCCCATAAGTCCGGCATCATAGGAGAAATTCATATTTTTCTATTTCTACAAACCATAATTCATATGCTCGGGATGCCAATTTCTCGTCCACCATTCTGTTCAGTGACGAGGCTGTTTTTTATGGAAATGGTGAGGTAAATCGACAGAACACCCGCTACTGCTCTCAAAACAATCCTCCCTCACTGGTATACCTCTTCAAAGGAACAAGGTGCATCTCGGGTGATGGTATGGTGTGGCATTTGGAAGGATCGCATCATAGGCCCCCTCTTTTCCGATGAACATATCACTGGAGGCACCTACCTACGTATGCTCAAGGAAGAAGCATTTCCCAGTGTCTTGAACGAAGAAGGAAATTTCCCAACATGGTTCCAGCAAGACGGCACTCTTGCACATTACAGCACCCAAATAAGGGAATACCTGTACCAACAATTCCCTGGTCATTGGATAGGACGTCGAGGGCCTGTGGAATGGCCAGCTAGAAGCCCGGATCTCACGCTACTAGATTTTTTTATCTCTGAGGCCACTTGAAAGCGCTGGTATACGTAGAGAAAATTAGGAGTGTTGAACATTTGCGGCAGCGCATTATTGGGGCATGTAACACCATTACACCTGACATCATTCACCGTGTGCTTGCTGACTGGGTATCACGTCTGAATTTGTGTATTGAAAACAATGGTGGACATATTGAGCACGTTCTGTAAATAAAAGTTTTGTTTTGCCTTTTTTATTATTTTTCCTATGATGCCGGACTTATGGGACACCCTGTAGATACAGTACAATAGTTTATACATATGAACAACACAAACACATTATATGAGCTCAGTTCAACTGATAGATTGCTTTCCCACACTAGTTTTGCTACATTAAGTCAATTGGTCTACTGCTGACTGACTGAATAATATAATATTTATTTACCTAATGTCACAGTGACCTGTCACTAATCCGTTGGTCATCTAACTGAATAATATTTATCAAAGACTGCCGCCTGACTAGTCACCTGTCTGAATAATATTTATCAAAGTATGCTGCCACATACAGTCACCTGTCAAGTCATGGTCCTCACCTGAAGAATATCCACCCCGAGCGCGCCCACCTGAAGAATCTCCACCCCAATGCTACAGGGGGTTGAAATTTACAGAACAAAACAAATCAGAATTTCCTAAGGCCTCATGAAAGTCACGAAGCCTTTCCACTTTTCAGCTGGCCTCGAGGCCGAGGCCCCATGTCTGACTCTGTGTGTATATGTTAACCCCTCCGTCTATGGCCTTGGTTGGTTCGAAGTCGACGGGGGTTCTGGTTAGTAGGCAGCAAAGGATTTGTTACTCGCAGTAGTTTCGTCTATACTACTCTTCGAGTTCTTCTATGGTGGCTTGGAGGATTCTGGGAAAACTTACTAAATTATCTGACGGTTCCCTGATTCTTCTTATAACGTATCGGGAAATTAGTTTTCTCTATTTAAGACTAAGTTCTCTGAAGAGAGCACGGCTCGGAGAAGATAAAGACTTTTTCTTACTGTAATTTACTGCTAAAATGTACAGGTAATGCTCAGCCTTTGAGTCTAATTCTAAATTTACAGGGGGAGAGGTTCGACCTCTTTCGACCATGGCTCAGGCCGGAATTTAAAAGGGAGGAGGGCTCCAACCCCCCTCGCTGAAGGGCTGCTAAGACAGGAGTGATTCAATTTACAATACAAGAATTAAATAAGTCTAAATTTTGGGGGAGTGCTGTTGAAGGTTAAGTTCCCCCCCCCCCCCATTAACTGGAGATCTAAGCACTTCTTGGAAGTTAAGCATAATTTTAACACATATCAGAATTTTGAAAGATTCCAAAATAAAACGAAAAACTAAATAACAAAAAAAATAATAATAATATCGCCGAGTATATATTCCTAAATGGTGACATAATGTCGGAGTAGTACATTGAGTACAATCCCAAGTACATCACTGAGTACATTGTAATTTTGGTTTATTACAACTATGATTATAATTACCAATTAATTCACATTTGCTTATTATCGTTAATTACAGTTTCATTAAAGTACATTAATTACATTATCTTAAATTATTACATTTAATTACAATTTTAGCAAATTGTTAATTGACATATCTAATACTGAAGTAATCTAAATAGGTGATACAATTTATATAATGAAGGAGAGTTAACCGTTGTTCTATAATTTAGAGGGGATTAACAGCAATGTTATATATTTATAGTTAACAATAATTACGCCAAATTATGTCAAATATTATTAGAACATGGTTGGTTATCAGAGTTTGAAAGTCTAATTAGTCAGCGATGAAGAAAGCGGAGAAAAATACGGTGTACTTTTCATTGGAAGTACACGGACATTTATGTAACGTAATACATACAGTAAGTAATATAGAATTTGAATGACAATTAGGTAGAAATAGTAAGTACAAGTAATGAGAACGGGGATAACTATGTGACGTAAGCAGATAACGAACCAGTGGCCTGGCAGGGAAACAATACAGTACATTATAATAATATAACATAACATCTTAACGTTATAAATTGGTAGCAGAAGCAAGAGGGGAGATTTCGAATTCAGATGCTTGCTTTTGGCGACGTCATCGGAATTCGAACATTCGTATCAGCATTAATGAATAACTTGCGAGAGGTGAAATAATTAAAAGAAAAAGTAAAAGGAATACATGTGGACGTATTTATATGTACGTAACTATGTACGTAATCATGATCATCAGAGGACATGTACGAATGCACAAAGTATTGTACACATATTGGTACGTAACACAATAGGTTGTGTGCGTAATATAGACTCGAGTAAACATGGACTGATAGGTTGATAGGGCATAAGTAGACAAGAGGTAGATGAATGAATAAGTAATAAAATTAATAAAGGATAGCGGTCAAGAAAGGACATGGATGTATGAATGAATATGGTCGAATAATATTTATACTGCATAACACCAGACAGGACACAACATATAAATAATGACTTACAGAGAATGAAGTTTTTATTATTATTATTAAAGAATTTACCATACATTGAATACGAAAGATATCCACATACTAAACACGTGATTCAGTATTCAAGGTATGGAAAACATGAAGAGAATCAAGTTACTTTATGACGTCATAGTTTATCAAATTATGCAATACGTTAATTCATAATTAATACGCCATAGTTATTTAATTCGTACGTACAGTACAAGTCATTATTGGGAGAAATTAGAAGAAACGAATTAGAGAAATACAGTAATGAAAGGTTTATACCCATTGTACAAAGCGTAAGTGAAACTATTAATTAAATATATATACTTATACGAGTATACAGAAAATATTAAGGAATATTAAAAAAAATGAAACAATTCACCAATTATTTGGCAAAAATAGAAAGCAAATCAAAATTTTAGCCAAACTCGCGTTAGGCGATTTTGGTTCTTATGTAAAAATGAATATTTGAATATAAAGATTATACAGGGTGTCCATAAATGATTACCCTGATTAAAGCATGCTATAACTTTTAAATAAACACTCGTATTCAAACACAGTTTTAATCATAAGTAGATAAACATACAAAGTTTTGATACATAGTTAATGAATTTAATAAGCTTCCACATGTGCACCCCGAGTGGCACGTAAAATGTCGTAAAATGTCGTAAAATGTCTCTGTTTCCGCAACTGTGTACCTGGATATGCTCACCAATTACGCAATCCCCCAGCTGCAGGACAGGCAGCCAACTCTCATCTTCCAACAAGATGGGGCACCCCCTCATTGGGCGCATGTTGTTCGTGAAACTCTCGACGCAACATTTCCAAATCGATGGATTGGCAGGGACGGGCCAATCCCATGGCTCCCAAGATCACCAGACATTACCCCGCTGGATTTCTCTCTCTGGGGTCATGTTAAAGATTTGGTTTATGCAACAGTTGTTCCATATATCAGGACATTGCGAGAACGCATTACGGATGCATTTGCAACAGTTAACCCACAAATGTTGGAAAATGTGTGGCGTGAGTGTGAATACCGTTTAGACATTTTACGTGCCACTAGGGGTGCACATGTGGAAGCTTATTAAGTTCATTAACTGTGTATCAAAACCTTGTATGTTTATCTACTTATGATTAAAACTGTGTTTGAATGCGATTGTTTATTTAAAAGTTATAGCATGCTTTAATCAGGGAAATCATTTATGGACACCCTATATAAATATAAGTATATAAGAATATACAGGATTATATAAAGATTATATAGGAATTATTCATTGTTCATTTTTACACACACACATATACACAGTGTGTGTGTGTGTATATATATATATATTATATATATATAATATATATATATAATAATTATAATATATATATTAGTGGTGGACCGGATGTCAGTTTTTCAACATCTGCGGATGCGGATTTTTAATTTCAATATCCGTGGATGCGGGGATGCGGATGCGGATATTTAGTTAATCTATCAATATAATATAGAATTATGAATATGACGTAATTTTTCAAATTTCGTGATATTACTATTATGGCAGGCAATGCATAAGAATTAAAATTAATATTAATGTTTTCATTATGATAAAAATAATAACTTTATCAAGAGTTTCAGCCACAGAAAATTCAATGAAACAAGTTTCATTCAATTTTCTGTGTTACCAGGATGCGGGACGTGGACCCAACTCTTTTGCATCTTTTGCATTTTTATTATTTATTTACGATAATCTTGTTCGAAACACGATAGACTGCTTGATCTTAGACGAACAATTTCATTCTGAAAAGTTACTGTGTTGCTGTGAAAAAAAAAATCAGTGGAGTACGCACAGCGGCACAGGCAGTGTTTGTTGATTTAATGGTATTTATATTTTGAGGATTATATATTTGTTTGTTCATTAATTAATACTTTACATGAAATGTGCATGACTGGGCCTTATAAGCTACTTTATAAGCTAATTTAATTGTAAATTGCATAATTTATTAGAGGTAATATCCGCATAGCATCCGCAGTCAGAAGTGCGGATGCGGATGTTAAAAATGATGCGAATATCCGCGGATGCGGATGTGTATATATATATATATATATATATATATATATATATATATATATATATATATATATATATATATATTAGTTCATTTGCAATTCAATTTACCGAGTCGAAAACAATTCCTTTGTAAAATGATTAACAACAAAAGTAAATTGATTTAATCAATTTAATTTAATTAATTTAAATTTTAATTAAAAACGGATAAATTTTACAACTAAATATTGAAATAACGACTCGGTTTTTTATAGTTTTTCGCTCCTGTATTCGTACAGTGAATTATGGGTTCCAGTACTCTGTTTTTCTAGGTTTGAAATTTATATACTTATTTATATTTATTTTTATGTATATTTATACAGGGTGTTTCACAACCGGTCTGCCATACTTTGGGGGGTGATTTAGGGGGTGATATTGAATAAAAAAGTTAATACAGGATAGGTACTATTTCCAACCGTTGCGGAGCTACGGACGTTTTAAGGTGACGGAAAAAAATAAACGAGAGTATTAATCTGATGTATTTATTGCTACATTTTATGAGATACACCTTATAAATGTTCAAAATGTCCGCCTCGGTTTTCAATGCACAGCCTTGTTCGTTCCAAACAATAGTCCACCTCCCATTGAATCATTTCGGGATGTTCTCGCATGTAAGCAGCGGCATCCATAATCCGACTCAAGAGTTCCTCTCTCGTTTGTACTTTGGTCTTGTAGACCATCTCTTCCATGAGACCCCATAAAAAGAAATGATTCAATGGGCACTGGACTCTTGTTTGGAACGAGCAAAGCTGTGCATGGAAAACCGAGGCGGACATTTTAAATATTTATAAGGTGTATCTCATAAAATGTAGCAATAAATACATCAGATTAATATTCTCGTTTATTTTTTCCGCGCCCCTACCTCAAAACGTCCGTAGCTCCGCAACAGTTGGAAATAGCACCGATGTTGTATTAACTTTTTTACTCGATATCACCCTCTCAAATCACCCCCAAAGTATGACAGACCGATTGTGAAACACCCTATATGTATACTAGGTGAGGTACCCGGCGTTGCCCGGGTTAATTGAATGCCCGGTTAGGTCAACTGAATGCCCGGTTAGGTCAACTGAATGCCCGGTTAGGTCCCTTGACGATTGGTTAGGTTAAGTCGTGATATTTTCGTTAGCTTATAGCGTTCAACATCCACCCCGGCAACGCCGGGTCGTTCCGCTAACATACAAACAGACAGGCTGACCGACTCTGTGTTGACATTCTTCATCCCATAAGAGGTTCCTGTGCCAAATTTTGTAGCTCTAGGTCAAACGGTTTGCGCTTGCATAAAGGACAGACAAACAAACAAACAGACAGGCGAAAATATATATATATATATATATACAGGGTGGGCCGAAAGTCTGGATCCATAGGAAAATATTTATTTTAATACATAAATTACAACAAATGGTAAATACTTAAAATGAATATCAACTTTAACTCGTAAATGCGTATCCGTGATACTGTACACTGTACAGTGGTTCGTACTCCAGTATAAACAACAAATTATAACAAATGCTCAAATTGGCGGCCTCTGACATCGAGACACTTAGGGATGGAATTTATGATTTTTAATAATTCTTCGAATTGACGTTCTCGAGATGCGTGTTTCATTTGATAATCTTCTTGTTGACTTTACTGGACTATTCGTTAATTATAGTTTCACATACCATTGCAGAGGTATTTTCATCAGTTGCAGTTTTTGGACGACCAGAACGCCGTCGATCATGTACACTTCCTGTTTCTTTGAAACGTTTAAACAACTTGCCAACAGTCGCATGTGTTACTGGATGCTTATCAGGATGATTTCTATTGAATTCGGTAGCAACTTCTCTGTGTGTAGCGCCCTGTCTCGCGTACATGAGCACAAGTTCTACCCGGTCTTCTGTTGTTAGATTCGAAGCCATTTCTGGGCTGAAATAAAAAAAGTATTTGAGTATTTATACTGGAGTACGAACTACTGTACAGTATCACGGATACGCATTTACGAGTTAAAGTTGATATTCATTTTAAGTATTTACCATTTGTTGTAATTTATGTATTAAAATAAATATTTTCCTATGGATCCAGACTTTCGGTCCACCTGTATATATATATATATGATGAATAAAACCACGAAGGAAAGGAAACACAAAATGGTGCTCAAGCGCTTTCGTCTAATGACATCCTCAGGAACACTGAAGTACATAAAAAGGTTAAGCCTATATATATAGGTTACAGAAAGAAAAAAAGAAAAATAAATAACATACATACACACACACACATATATATATATATATATATATACATACATATCTATATATACAAATACATACATACATACATACATACATATATATACAATAAACAGAAAAGTAAAAATAAAATTAAAAATTAAAACCTTAAAGGATTACCAGTGAGGCGTACAGATTTGTAAGGAAAAATATCGATTTTTAGCACAAGATCAAATGGATTATAAAAATACAAATTTATACTGGAACTCTGCCCGGGTTTTAACACACTGCTGCCTATGGTCAGGTTTCGATATATATAAAAAAAATAAAATGCAAATTAAAAGTTAATCGATTTTTAGCAAAAGATCAAATGGATTATAAAAATACAAATTTATACTGGAACTCTGCCCGGGTTTTAACACACTGCTGCCTATGGTCAGGTTTCGATATATATAAAAAATAAAATGCAAATTAAAAGTTAATAAAGTAGAAGACAAGTTTACCAAAGATTTAATGTTTTACCCTTCTTATCTAAATCTGTTTTAAAGGAATTCAACATAACAGGATCGAGTTGAAAAAGACCTTTGCTTATGTTGAAGTTATTTGAAAGTTGGATAATGGCAGACTCAAGAATATTTCTATTAACAATGTTGCTTGAATGGAATAAAACTGAAGCATTATTCCAATCAATACAGTGGGCTAACTCTGACAAATGGACAAAAAGGGCACTGGACAACTGTCCTGTTCTAACGGAATATTGATGCTGTTTTATACGTGTGTGCAAATCCTTTCCCGTCTGACCTATGTAAAAGGAATCACATTGTTTACAACCAATTTTATAGATAATGCCTGAATTATTGGTAGGGCTATTTTTTACTATGATATTTTTCACAATATTGTTATATGAAAATACTACATTAATATCCAAAAGTTTAAGTACATTAGCAATGCCTAAAAAGCCCGGGAAAAATGGAAGTACTAAAATATTTTTTGACAAAGTACGAGTGTTAATATTGACACGATAGAAAGTTCGTTTTGCCTTGTTGAGACAAGATTCCATAAACGCAGATGGATAACACAAATCACTTCCAATACCGTTGATTTTTTCCAATTCGGCATCGATGTATTCCGGACTGGCGATCCTAAGGGCGCGGAGAAACATTGATGAAAATATGGCCTTCTTAGTGGGGGTATCATGTCCCGAGTAAAAGTGTACGTAGGACAAATTGTTTGTCGTTTTCCGATAGATACTAAACTTAAAACCTGGGCTTTCCCTATGTACACGCACATCCAGAAATGGGATTGAATTGTCTTGCTCAACTTCTAAAGTAAACTTAATGGAGGGGACTTGATCATTTAACTGAAGGAGGAAGCTATCCAGGTCACGATTCATGGGCCAGATACACAAAATATCGTCGACGTACCGCAACCAAGGAATGCCAACCCCCAGGATTCTCGGAATATAGGTAATTTCGAAAAACTCCACATAAATATTGGAGAGGAGGGGCGATAAGGGGTTGCCCATAGCCATCCCAAAAACTTGTTGATAATACTCGTTATTGAAAGTGAATTTACAGTCTTTGATGCAAAGCTTAATGAGTTCCAAAACAATGTGTGAAGGTAGTGGCAGGTCATACTTATGTAATTCTTGGGAGAGAAAGTCAAGCATATCGTCAATCGGCACTTTTGTAAACAATGAACAAACATCAAAACTGATCAATTTATCGTTAGTTTCAGTACGTGCATTATTCAATTTTTCCGTAAGATCCATGGAATTTTTACATGTGAATCAGAGATAGTTCCGAGAATGGGGGACAAGACTTTGACAAGCCATTTGGAGAGTTTATAAGTAATAGAGCCCACCGAGCTAATAATAGGGCGCATAGGGTTACCAGGTTTGTGGGTTTTAATAAGACCGTAAAGGTAGGGCAGAGCAGGTGAAGTGGACATGAAAAGCGGAATTAAGTCCTTATGATCTTTGAGAAGGCGTTTCAAGCCACTATTAAATGATTTGATGACGTCATCCTGCGGGTTCTTCCTAAGTTTGGTATATGTGGCGGGGTCCTGGAGAAGCTCGTTCATCTTTCCGATGTAGTCCACTTTGTCCATAATAACTATGGTGTTAGCCTTGTCTGCTTTAGTAATATGGAGCTCCCCATCTTTTTTTAATTGTGAGAGGCTATTGCGAAAACGTTTAGGAAAGTTATCTTCGTAATTACCATTCGCCGCACTATAAACGAGGCCTTTAACTATGTTAAACAAATACTGAGGGAGATTACACTGTTTTTCAAAACACGCGAGACTGTAACAAATTTGTGTTATCCATCTGCGTTTATGGAATCTTGTCTCAACAAGGCAAAACGAACTTTCTATCGTGTCAATATTAACACTCGTACTTTGTCAAAAAATATTTTAGTACTTCCATTTTTCCCGGGCTTTTTAGGCATTGCTAATGTACTTAAACTTTTGGATATTAATGTAGTATTTTCATATAACAATATTGTGAAAAATATCATAGTAAAAAATAGCCCTACCAATAATTCAGGCATTATCTATAAAATTGGTTGTAAACAATGTGATTCCTTTTACATAGGTCAGACGGGAAAGGATTTGCACACACGTATAAAACAGCATCAATATTCCGTTAGAACAGGACAGTTGTCCAGTGCCCTTTTTGTCCATTTGTCAGAGTTAGCCCACTGTATTGATTGGAATAATGCTTCAGTTTTATTCCATTCAAGCAACATTGTTAATAGAAATATTCTTGAGTCTGCCATTATCCAACTTTCAAATAACTTCAACATAAGCAAAGGTCTTTTTCAACTCGATCCTGTTATGTTGAATTCCTTTAAAACAGATTTAGATAAGAAGGGTAAAACATTAAATCTTTGGTAAACTTGTCTTCTACTTTATTAACTTTTAATTTGCATTTTATTTTTTATATATATCGAAACCTGACCATAGGCAGCAGTGTGTTAAAACCCGGGCAGAGTTCCAGTATAAATTTGTATTTTTATAATCCATTTGATCTTTTGCTAAAAATCGATTAACTTTTAATTTGCATTTTATTTTTTTTATATATATCGAAACCTGACCATAGGCAGCAGTGTGTTAAAACCCGGGCAGAGTTCCAGTATAAATTTGTATTTTTATAATCCATTTGATCTTGTGCTAAAAATCGATATTTTTCCTTACAAATCTGTACGCCTCACTGGTAATCCTTTAAGGTTTTAATTTTTAATTTTTATTTTTACTTTTCTGTTTATTGTATATATATGTATGTATGTATGTATGTATGTATGTATTTGTATATATAGATATGTATGTATATATATATATATATATATATGTGTGTGTGTGTGTATGTATGTTATTTATTTTTTCTTTTTTTCTTTCTGTAACCTATATATAGGCTTAACCTTTTTATGTACTTCAGTGTTCCTGAGGATGTCATTAGACGAAAGCGCTTGAGCACCATTTTGTGTTTCCTTTCCTTCGTGGTTTTATTCATCATAAATATTTTTCACGTGTTACTTTCGTGAAATAATTTTCATATATATATATATATATATATATATATATATATATATATATGAGTGGATGCTTTACACATTCTGATTTTTAAATGTCTTTCTATATTATTATAGTTTGTTTCTTTTGGTTTGTTATTTTAATCATTTGTGCTTAGCTCGTCGACTAATACGATTGAGTTGATGTTATGTTTTCGGAAAAAAGTTCGCCTAGAAATATAGCAAAAAAAAAATATGAAAAGCCCAAAATTTACTAATTAGTAATGATTTGGTCTTATTTTTAAAATTTTATTATTCTCACCAAAAGAATAAACTAACCAAAGAAAATAGCATTATTACGAATTAGTAATTTTGATGATTTTTATAAACTATGTTTACAGGTGAACTCTTTTTTTTACTGAAATTGTACAGTACCATTTGGCATCCTTTGTTGTAGGAAACCCATCTTGAGGCAGTTCATAAAAGATGTCAAAATCTTATGGTAAAAGATGGTGAAATTAACTCCGCTCATAAAGACCACAAGGCGAAAGTGTGAATAAACGTGAATAACACTACTAAATAAGGGTCTGATCCCTTCAACTCCAGGGTTACTCTGGGCTCTCCTGCAGATATCTAATATTAATACCCGCCCAATAAAAGCTGATTTCAAAAATGTCTTCTCAATCACCCAACTGACACGTACGGCCACTTATAAATTTAATGTGCTGTACTTAAATAATAGTATTAGCCTCACTAATAAGACCACGAGACGAAACGATACATTAATGCAGACAACACTAAATGAGGGTTATACCTCTGAACTTCTAAAGCTACAGCAGGAGAGTTGGTGGGGCTGCAGTCCATGCAGGTCAAAAGTTCAGAGAAAAGTTCTCATTTAGAATTATCCATATTTTTGCACATCACAATATTACCAGTTCCTTTTTTCATCATTTCCTTATTATCTAAAAACTGTCTCTCATTGTAGGTAGCTACGGTTCATTTGTACAGCCATCAGTTGAGGACAGACTTTGGGAACGCTACCTTACATCTCAACCAAAGTTGGATATTTATAGATAGAATGCAAAGTCAGAGGTAGATTACAGAATCTATGAAACCCTATCATCCAGTCTCAACGAGGTTTAATATTAACTCATTGTAATATTGTATTTGTCTACCTGTTTTAATTTATTTAAAATATATATTAAAAATACAGGAAAAGTTGTCAGGTGGAAGCAAACCAGGCGGCGCTCAGCTCACCCAGTTGTTCATCCTTCCATAAAAAATTGGTTGGTACATAAATGGGTACCCTGAGTAGCCTAGTTGTTAAGACGCTGGACTGCTAATCGAGAGGTCGTGAAATCGAGTTCGAGTGAGGACTTAGTAATTTCTGACTTCCCTGGTGAGTCGTGATCCTAATTCCACGTTAAACTGTAAATCTAAGATGGGGCAACAATGAACACTGAACAATTCGGGCTGAAGCAAAACTGTTATACACACACACACACACACACACACACACACATATATATATATATATATACACACACAGCAGTTTCATGTCAACCTACCTTTAATATTCCAACAAATGTAACTTTAGCAGTATCAGCGTCGTACGAGATCCCAGTCTTCAAACCACTTTCCTAAAATTTTGAAAATTTTGAAACTTGGATAAAAATAAAATTCAGAATTGGAAAACAAAATGATAAAATGGAAAAGGTTTCCAAAAGGTATTAAAAATTCTAATTTTTAAGCCTTGCTTGCACCACAACACCGAAGAACCATTTTCTGTTTTTAACTGAGCATCGAATCGACTAGTATAAAGTTTTTAATTTTAGTTCATTTACTGATGGGAATTTAATAGGTTTCATTTTTTTAAGTGGGAGGGAGTCCGGTATTCCAATGATTGAAATAGAAACTGAAAATTTCCAAAACCATTTTAGAGGAATAAAGTGTGAGAGCATTTTTTGATGGAGGGTTTAGAAACCAATCAAAGCTATCGAAGCTTTTATAAATTGGATTATAGAAAATCTCTCTCTCTCTCTCTCTCTCTCTCTCTCTCTCTCTCTCTCTCTCTCTCTCTCTATAAGGTTTAGCTGTTCACATATTTTGTTCACTATGTTTATTGCCCCTAAACTGTGGACAAGTCAAAGTCATCGATACACTCTTAATCTAAGTTAACTTAACCTAACCCAAACTAGTTTAACTTTACAAAACTTTACAAACTCTTTGTAAGAACTCTTCTTTTTTTTTAACGCCGGAACACTTTGCATCTTCAAAATGAAAATAAAGAATAAAAAAAACTTTTCAGATAATTTTTAAAATCTTTTTTTAACATATACGTCACGTTTACCAACATAAAAAGCTTTCTCTTTAACGCATACTTATATTTAAACCCTTTCTAAGCATTTTGTGAGTATACTACTTGGTGAAGTAGTTTTCTATTACACTTTAGAAGAAATAAAAATACTTAAACATCACTTCAAAAGCTGTTTAATCCTAAAAAAGCAGCTTAAGTCTAGCCATTTTATAGGATTACTTTCTATTCAATGTTATTTTTATTCTGATTCGTAATTCGTGAGTGTGAATATGCAAAGTGTGAAATCCAGATTTGAAAAGCGTTTCTTTATTTGAGAAAGAATGTCGCTCTCATTCGCGGTAAATGCGCCGCCAAATGAGATTGGATAATATTTTCTAAGTTAACTGAAATTAACCTTACCTAACCTAACATTAGTCTAGCTAACGTAACCTACCCACAACATTAACCTAACCTAATATAACCTAACTCGGACGAAAATGAGAAACAAAAGAAATGAATGCGAATGAAAATTAAATAAAATGAGAATAGATCGATTTGAAAATTGCCTCCACTTAGGAATTCATTCACGGATTTTTATGTTATGCCTTAGAAACAGAAGTTAAGAGTTAAAACGAGGCATCAACCCATTCAACGCCATTCCCATTTCATTCCACGCCCAAGAGTGAGAAATCCGCGAACGAGAATCTCAAAAAGGAGGCAATTCTCAAATCGTTCTACGAGTATTCCCATTTCGTGTCATTCTCATTCTGGACCTATACCTATCGGATCGACAAGATCACAACATCGACATTCTAAAGAACTAACAACCTAATCTAGCCCAACCTAACCTAATTTGGTATAATGTGTTATTTTCAGACAAGAGTCATTTTCTTGTTCAAGGTCAACAAGTACATTTTGTACGCCATTCGCCAGGTGAACCCACAACTAGTTCCCACTATAACCAAACTGTGAAGCACCCGGAGAAGAAAATGTTCTGGGGATGTTTTTCTTCACAAGGAACTGGCCCGTTAGTACCTCTGAATGGCATGATGAACGGCAAGAAATATATTGAACTTCTGGAATGCCGTCTCAAACCAGAATTGCAAAAATTGTCCTGAAATGCGATTTTCCAACAGGATCTGGCTCCATGCCATACAGCAAAATGTGTTAAGGAGTTTTTCAAAACAAACAATATCACTTGTCTAGACTGGCCAGGCAACTCGGCAGATCTAAATCCAATCGAGAACCTATGAGCTATAGTATGCAAGGTGCTAGGAATATTCGGTCTTGGAAAATTCGGTCTCAGAAAATTGAAGTAAATCTATGAGCTCAGATAGCAAAAAATATTTAAATCACATTTTCCAGGTATAATGAAAACATAAACGAGAATTTCAAAAGATTTATTAAAGGAATTGTTTGGTTGTTTAAAACTTAAAACTAAAAAAGATATCCTAAATAATGGGTAAAACATAAAAGAAGACTCGGTCTCAGAAAATTCGGTCTTGGAAGATTCGGTCTTGAGACTGGAAAAGAAAAGTTAAAATGAAATTAAACTATGAGCAACAGATTTCAAGAAGGCAATTTTATCACTTTCAACATACTTTTGCGCAAGTATGATATTTCGATGCGCGAGTCAAGTGTTTCATATTTTTTCTTTTTACTTGGCTTGTCTCGTCGTTGCAAATGTGAAATTTTAGTCTGCTTGTAACTGATGATTTCAATGCGGAATGAAATGCTTCAAGGGCATTATTAGTTCGGGGCAATTTTTATGACCTAACCTAACCTAACCTAACCGAAATTTCCAAGACCTAACCTAACTTAACCTAAACTAACCGAAATTTCCAAGACCGAATTTTCTGAGACCGAATTTTCTGAGACCGAATTTTCAAGACCGAATTTTCAAGACCGAATTTTCAAGACCGAATTTTCAAGACCGAATTTTCAAGACCGATTTTTCAAGACCGATTTTTCAAGACCGATTTTTCAAGACCGAATTTTCTGGACACCAGTATGCAAGAATCGACTTCGAAAACTGGACTGTACAATTAAGGAAAAAATTATCACGGCAGTCATCAAAATCTGGTTTCATGACAAAGAAATTAAGAAAATCTGTGAAGGGCTGTGTTCATGAAGTATTTAAAGCTAAAGGTGTCCACATAAATTATTAATCTCTGTTCTAGTCTACAAAATGATACCATGATATGTAGTTATTTACTGAAAAATACATTTTTTTTCTTCCTGTTCACATTAATTTACACAATACTATACATTTAAACAGCGAACAATCTGTAAACATCCAAACAGCACATCTTATAGAGCACAATTACTCCAAGCGGAAACTGTGCCGACGTGTGTTTGTTTTTTGTTTTTTTTTGCTAAGTCAGATAGTATATCTTCTGTGTTGACATGAATATTCCGTTGAATGTTGAGTAATGCTTAGCCCTTAAATGGGCTAACACAATGTTTCCAACGTTAACTAAGTAGTTTCTGCTATACTCTGTACTTATAGGCGGTATGCAAACTAGCGTCTTCAAAGTTCACTCTGTAAATATCAAGCGCAAAACACGTGCATACAAATTATGTGCACCTCTGAATTTATATCGCTTCGCCTAGTTTCTAATTAAGTAATTCAAATTTAATTTTAAAAGTAATTGATCGTCATCGTAATGGACCGTGAATAAATGTTTAGTTATTTTGTTATATTCCAGTGGTTCTTGGGTGGGTTCTAACCCCCCAAAATACCCTAATGGACCGTGAATGAATGTTTACTGTTATTTTGTTATATTCCAGTGGTTCTTGGGGGGTTCTAACCCCCCCAAAACACCTCCGTGGCTTCGCCAATGAATGTAATCATGTTTATTAGCTGACGTTTCAGGTTTGCTACCCACTTTCAAGGCTAAAATTATAATAAAATACAATTAAAAACAAATGCAATCTTTAAAAACATTGCATAAAACTTAAAATTTTTAAACTTTAATCACTATTATAATTAAAATACAACACACCTTATCTGAGCTCTTACATGATGAAGACCGAACCATAAATAGAAACCTTAAAAATTATAACTATTGGTTGGTAGATTAGGCTTTGAGGAGTGGAACAGCTTAGGAATCATAACTGAGTGTGGGTTGAAGTTTTTTGATGTCGAGAGATTTTAAAATTCCAAGGCCGAAGGGGATGGACGAGCGGCTAAAATTTAAAAATCAATAAGGATGATTACGTTTCTTCCGTTCTTGTTCCTGATCAAATTATATACAGGGTGTGCATAAAGTAACGCAAGTGAAGAAAAAAATCCGATTTGAACTGATTTAAACTAGTTTCAACTTGTCTTTTTTAACTCTTTTTAAAAAACATTTTCAACACCTCTTATAAACCTTACTGTCGAATATACAGTTGTTATAAAGTACATGTACAAAATATTACTTCTCCATGTTCAATCGCGTTAATATAATTAAAATCGGATTTCTCTCTTCATTTGCGTTATTTTATACACACCCACACACGAGAGAGAGAGAGAGAGAGAGAGAGAGAGAGAGAGAGAAAAAAATTAAAAACCCGCAAGAAAATATGGATCACTTTAACATATTGTTTCCCAGGAACCTCTCTTTAACATATTGCTTCCCAGTGGTAATCACTTTAACATATTGCTTCCCAATATTTAGGATAAGGAGTACGATAAAAAATGTTCGCTTTAATAAAGTAAAGGCATAAAAAGTAAATCATAACATGTTAAAATATTAGATTGAAAGTAAATTTATTAGAATTGTTGCGCTATATGGTCACACAAAGTAAAAAATGGTTAGGTTCATTGAATGCCCAGTTAGGTCAACTGTACGCCCTTGACGATTGGTTAGGTTTAGTCGTGATATTTTCGTTAAAACTAACGAAAATATCGTGACTTTACGTAACCAATCGTCAAGGGCGTACAGTTGACCTAACCGGGCATTCAAATTTTATCCTATGTAAATAATGGTTCTCTATAAACCGGAAATATGATATAATATAATATAATTTTCAAAATATGTATCTTATATACATACCAATACCAGTGTATCTTATATACATACCAACCTCTTTCTAACCAACCAACCTTTCTCGTTTTAACATATTGCTTCCCAGTGTTAATCACCTTAACATATTGCTTCCCAGTGTTAATCACTTTAACATATTGCTTCCCAGGAGGGATCACTTTAACATATTGCTTCCAGAATGCTTTGGGAAGCAATATGTTAAAGTGATCCGAAAATATAATATGAGGTCCAAATAACTTTTTCAGTCTATATAATGGGCCCTTTTTCAATTCGGAAGAAAACAGGACAACCTAAGTGGTCGCTGGTCGAACCAAAACCGTTTTAGTCCACCAGTAACCACTGAGGTTGTCCCGTTTTCTTCCGAATTGTAAATGGGGCCCATTTTTGGGCTGAAAAACGTATTCGGATCTCATTTTAAATTTTTTTGCGGGTTTTTATTTGGTAAAAAAAATTTTTTCTACATATGGCATATTCACATAATATTACAGATGTGTTTCACATAATTATACAATCAATATTCTTTATGCGTAAAATTTTCACCAATACTTTTTGACGTTAATGAAGTAATTTAGAAGAAAGATCAAAGAATATATCGACAGTTCCTTCTTTGTGTCACGCCATAAAAGCTTCCCATAAGTACCCTTATCAGGGTAGAATGGATTCTCTGCGTGATTTTTCACCCAGTTCGTTGCAGTGATTATATGAATGAAGCGCATATTTCATCTATTATTGTATAGAAGACAACAATTTAGTGTGATTGGTGAATGTGTGCAGGAATACGCGTAAATTTAATGAATGGAAAACGAAAGTGAGCCAAAAAGAAGAAAAATTTCAGAGGAATAATTTTGAAAGGGCAAATGAAGAAAAGTAAGAATTTTTTCCTCTCTCTCTCTCTCTCTCTCTCTCTCTCTCTCTCTCTCTCTCTCTCTCTCTGTATATATATATATATATATATATATATAGTTCTTAAATAAATATAGTTCTTAAATTTTTACATAACAGGGACCTGTAAAAAATCAGCAATAAAATACCGCGGACCGGCAACTGGGAACCACTTCACTCAGGCTCTATACCTCACTACGTCTCCAGTACATCTCTAATAGTTTTATAAAGTAATATTTTTGTAAACAAAAATAGATTGGCGATAATGTGAATAACATTAGTTGGTTATTTGTTCATAATTGTATAATAACAAAAAATAAAGAGACATTACAGTATTGGCAGAGCGGTAGCTTTCTTTCCGCGGACCGGCTGTTTAGAAACACTGCTGTATATAACGTAAAATCATCTGTGAGACTGGCCGGAATGGCGTATATATAAATATATATATATACTCTATATATATCGTATTTACTCGCGTATAATGCGCACTTTTTTTTACAATTTTCCAATCTTTAAAATCAGCGTGCGCACTATACGTACAACCAAAACACGGAAAATATCAATGAGAAATAGGTAAGTTATAACACACAGTAGAAGAATACACAGGCGTTTTTATTAAACTCTTATAGTCATACTTCCTCAGTACGCGAAATAGAACGACTATTCAGAAGTCACTTAACATTACACTATTGACAATATTAGGTTAATCAGGTAATTACAGCGCAACAGACTTTCTTTGAATGAAAAGTTTACCGTAATTACTTTCTATACAATTTCCACATCCGTGCCCGAGTCACTGGTGTTTGAGGAGTCGCCCGCTTCCTCAGAAGGGCCATCGGGTCGCTCGCATCCTCTTCCTCCTCCCACTGTAGATCATCACCAAGTGGTGGATTAGGGAAATAGGTGAGTTCATAAACGAGCGTAACAGAGCGTATAGACTTAATAAGCGCAATGGTACGGTAGCTAACTTTAATAGATATATCGAGCTTAGACGTCAGGTTAAAAGATCTGTTAGGAATGCTAAGCGTAATTTTGATATACTTGTAACTGCGGATAGTAAACATAATCCGAAAAAGCTTTTTGACTACGTCAATAATCGTAAGACGATAAAAGATAGCACAGGCACTCTAGTGGACGCTAACGCCGCAATTGGCTCCCGACACTCAGGCGATGGCAGGTATTTTTAATAACTTTTTTGCAACAGTTTTTACCGTAGAAGACGTAAATAATGTCCCCCACGTGGATGACATCGTTCCATTTAGTAGCGAGACTATTATGAATAAAATAATTGTTTACGAGGGTGAGATTGCACCTTATATCGATAAGCTAAAAGTTAGCAAGGCTCCAGGCCCTGACGCGCTTTATCCTAGACATTTGAAAGATTTGAAAGACGTTATCGTAGGCCCATTAACAAAAATTTTTAATAAGTCACTGGAAGCGGGGATTATTCCTCAAGACTTCAAATTAACTAACGTTACGCCCATTTTTAAAAAAGGCAACCACACAGTAGCTAGAAATTATAGGCCTATTAGCTTAACGTCAGTTGTCGGTAAACCTTTGGAGTCCGTAGTTAGGGATCGTATCGTCGGATCACTTAGAAAGTCGCGATTTGATTAATAGTAGTCAGCATGGGTTTCAATGCCATAAATCTTGTTTAACTAATTTGTTAGAGCTTTATAACGAAAGAGTGCGCGAATACGATAGGCATAGAGCGGCTGACGTTATTTATTTAGACTTTAAAAAAGCGTTCGATACAGTTCCGCATAGAAGATTGATTGCGAAGGTTAAAGCTACCGGTATACACGGTCAGGTAGTTAAATGGCTAGAGGAATGGCTTCGTGCCAGGAATAGAGGGTCGTTGTTAATGGAAGGGAATCGGGGGGGGGGGCTGGATGTAGGTAGCGGTGTCCCTCAGGGTTCAGTGTTAGGGCTATTGCTATTCGTAATCTACATTAACGACATAGATGTAGGCTTGACCAGTAACGTGTCAAAATTCGCGGACGATACTAAAATAGGTGGTAAAGTTCTTAACGTGGACGATAGAAATAGGCTCCAAGACGATGTAAATAGGATTATGGAGTGGACGGATAAGTGGCAGATGCAATTTAACGTAGACAAATGTAAAGTTTTGCATATAGGTTCTCGTAACAATAATTACACGTATACGATGGACGATAGACAGTTAGCGAGCGTTGACGAGGAAGTAGATTTAAGTGTACGCGTATCTAAGGACTTAAAAGTCAGTAACCAGTGCTTGGAGTCTTGCGCAAAAGCTAATAGGATGTTAGGCTTCATAGCGCGTAATTTCGAATTTAAATCGAAGACTATTATATTGCCCCTTTACAAGTCCCTAGTCAGGCCTCACTTAGAATATGCCGTTCAGTTTTGGTGCCCGTATTTGCGTGAGGATATTGATAGGTTGGAAAGGGTTCAGCGACGCGCCACGAAACTAATTCCATTACTACGCAACAAGTCTTACGAAGATAAGATTAAAGAGTTAGACTTGCATTCACTCGAGACTAGGAGATTAAGGGGGAGCTTATTGAAGTTTTCAAAATCGTTAATAAAATCGTTAACATAAATTTTGACAAACTGTTCATTTTCGATAATAGCAATGCTCGTAATAACGGATTTAAATTACGTGGTAGGCGTTTCATTACTAACATCGCTAAAAACTTTTTTAAAAATGGAATAATCTTCCCGCGTCCGTTGTGAACTCTACCAGCATTAATATGTTTAAAAACCGTTTAGATAGGCATTTTAAAAATATTAACGTCGTTTATAATAATAAAACAATTAGCAACAGGAGTTCTGGGGATGATAGTCGAGGTTTGAGTCTGTTGACGATTGATGCCAGCTTGTGACATGCCAGCGTGTGATATGCCAGCGTTAAATTTATGTTATTAATTTTTTTTTTTTAATATTAAAAGAAAAATTAGACTAACACGAACTTAGATGTAGCTCGTAGCGTAACTAACCCACTTTTTGTTATACTCTTCATACTTTTTTTTTTGTCTGTAATTTACGTGGTATGACAGCGTTTCTTTGAGTTAAGACCGTGTTTGCATGGTTTTTGTAAGCGTTCTTATTTTACTTCTTTTCAGCTTTCACCCCTTTCCTATTCTGTTCGACTATTTTTCCGACTTGTCGGCAGTGGCCGGTGGATGATGATGATGAGTCTTTTTTCTCTTTTTCTGAATGAATGTTAACCCACGAGTGATAGGTGTTGCTACTTACTTAACCCCTTATTCTCTTCTCTTAACCCCCTACTCCTTCCTTTCTCTCGGGCTAACCTTAGAATGGATCTTAGAGTCTTTGTTAGCCTTAGCTTCTGTAGATCTGTAGATCATCATACTTTTTTTTTTGTTCTTTTCTCATTCTCTCTTTACTTGCAGGTCTGTAGTTCGTATGGTATGACAGTGTTTCTTTGAGTTAAGACTGTATTTGCATGGTTTGTAAGCGTTCTTATTTTACTTCTTTTCATCTTCACCCTTTTCCTATTCTCTTCGACTATTTTTCCGACTTGTCGGTAGTGGCCGGCGGATGATGATGGTTAGTCTTTTTTTCTCTTTTTCTGAATGAATGTTAACCCACGAATGATAGGTTTTGTTACTTACTTAACCCCTTATTCTCTTTTTTTAACTCTCTATTCTCTTTTTTTAACCCCCCTACTCTCTTCTTTCTCTCGGGCTAACCTTAGAGTGGATCTTAGGGTCTTTGTTAGCCTTGGTTTCTGTAGATCTGTAGATCTTCAGTGCCGTCGAGGGCAGTGTTGATGCTGCATTTCTTGAATTGGTTACCAAACAGCGCACGGGAAGAGCAACAAACAAGTTGCAGCTTGTTTCGAGACTCAGTCTAAATTCTAAAAAGACACCAGCACCGCGATCAAGCGGGACGCGCATTATATGCACAAGCAAACTCTTTTTTTCTTAATCTGGTCTCTGAAAATCATACGCGAGTAAATATGGTATATATATATATATATATATATATATATATATTTTTTTTTTATTATTATTTTTTTTTTTTTTTTTTTTTCCCCACTGAAAACTACGTACATTATTATGTTCAGTCTCACTGAGTTCATGCCTCATTCACTTGATTTACGACGCGAATCCTACATAAGTAATGTAAGTAATGAGGTTTACAAATTACAAATAATTCGCAGAGAAGTGCCAATTAGAGTTCTAAAACAACGTTATTTTGAAAAATGGGTAGCTCTTCATTATGGTGGGATCCGAGATAATATAATTTTCTTTCTCGATAATGGCATTTCTGCCATTGCCCAAAGATCGGGTCTTCTCATAAATAAAGCTAGTTTTTATGAGCTTTTTCTCATTTTGTTTTCAGAGCTTTAATTATCTAAAGTGTCCTAGTTCATAGGGTCTAATAACTGCCTTCTGCATCGATTGGTATAGCTTTAGACCAGTAAGTAATGACGATTTTAAAAAATAAAGATTTAGGAGTGTTGTCATATCTGAATCTACATTTCATTTATAGAAAACGAGATGTCAGAGTCTATTTACAGATTAAAAAAAATATGCTTTTTTACGTAATTTCAAATTTCAGGTGTACGATATTTCAAGAAGTAGATTGCATATTGGTTGGGTTAGCTTAGGTTGTTATGTTCGGTTAGGTTAGGTCAGTCTAGTTTAAGTTCTATTAATAAGAGTAATAAGAGTGCCAATGATATGTTTTTAAAAAATACGAGTAATCACCATACGTATATGATCTACATATCTACAGAAGCTAAGGCTAACAAAGACCCTAAGATCCACTCTGAGGTTAGCCCGAGAGAAAGAAGAGAGTAGGGGGTTAAAAGAAGAGAATAGGGCGTTAAAAGAAGAGAATAAGGGGTTAAGTAAGTAGCAAAACCTATCATTCGTGGGTTAACATTCATTCAGAAAAAGAAAGAAAGACTTACCATCATCATCCGCCGGCCACTGCCGACAAGTCGGAAAAATAGTCGAAGAGAATAGGAAAGGGGTGAAAGATGAAAAGAAGTAAAATAAGAACGCTTACAAACCATGCAAACACAGTCTTAACTCAAACACTGTCATACCATGCAAACAACAGACATGCAAATAAAGAGAGGATAAGAAAAGAAAAAAAGTAGGGAGAGTATAACAAAAAGTGGGTTAGTTTACACTATGAGCTACATCTAAGTTCGTGTTAGTCTAATTTTTTTTTTATAATTTTATTGCTGGCATATCACACGCTGGCATATCACAAGCTGGCATTAATCGTCAACAGACTCATCCTCGACCAGTACCCACAGAGCTCCTGTTGCTAATTGT
Organism: Bathynomus jamesi; assembly: GCA_023014485.1. Classification (NCBI taxonomy): domain Eukaryota; kingdom Metazoa; phylum Arthropoda; class Malacostraca; order Isopoda; family Cirolanidae; genus Bathynomus; species Bathynomus jamesi. The sequence goes on along the minus strand of JAJOZX010000662.1, from coordinate 145,171 downwards.
TTTATTATTTTGAACAACGTTAATATTTTTAAAATGCCTATCTAAACGGCTTTTAAACATATTAACACTGGTAGAGTTCACGACAGACGCGGGAAGATTATTTCATTTATCATTTACTTAAAACGTTAAACGTTTTTAGCGATGTTAGTAATGAAACGTCTTCAACGTAATTTAAATCTGTTATTACGAGCATTGCTATTATCGAAAATGAACAATTTGTCAAAATTTACGTTATCGATTTTATTCCCGATTTTGAAAACTTTAATAAGCTCCCCCCTTAATCTCCTAGTCTCGAGTGAATGCAAGTCTAACTATTTAATCCTATCTTCGTAAGACTTGTTGCGTAGTGACGGAATTAGTTTCGTGGCGCGTCGCTGAATCCTTTCTAACCTATCAATATCTTCACGCAAATTTGGGCACCAAAACTGAACGGCATATTCTAAGTGAGGCCTGACTAGGAACTTGTAAAGGGGCAATATAATATTCTTCGATTTAAATTCGAAATTACGCACTATGAAGCCTAACATCCTATTATATTTTGCGCAAAACTCCAAACACTGGTTCCTAACTTTTAAGTCCTTAGATACACGTACGCCTAAATCTACTTCCTCCTCAACGCTCACTAACTGTCTATCGTCCATCGTGTACGTGTAATTATTGTTACGAGAACCTATATGCAAAACTTTACATTTGTCTACGTTAAATTGCATCTGCCACTTATCCGTCCACTCCATAATCCTATTTACATCGTCTTGGAGCCTATTTCTATCGTCCACGTTAAGAACTTTACCACCTATTTTAGTATCGTCCGCGAATTTTGACACGTTACTGGTCAAGCCTACATCCATGTCGTTGTTCATGTAGATTACGAATAGCAGTTGGCCTAACACTGAACCCTGAGGGTCAGCGCTACCTAAATCCAGCCACCCCGATTCCCTACCATTAACAACGAACCTCTGTTCCTTGGCACGAAGCCATTCCTCTAGCCATTTAGCTACCTGACCGTGTATACCGGTCGCTTTAACCTTCGCAATTAATCTTCTATGCGGAACTGTATCGAACGCTTTTTTAAAGTCTAAATAAATAACGTCAGCCGCTCTATGCCTATCGTATTCGCGCACTCTTTCGTTATAAAACTCTAACAAATTAGTTAAACAAGATTTATGGCGTCGAAACCCATACTGACTACTATTAATCAAATCGCGACTTTCTAAATGATCCGACGATACGATCCCTAAATATGGATTCTAAAAGTTTACCTACAACTGACGTTAAGCTAATAGGCCTATAATTTCTAGCTACTGTGTGGTCGCCTTTTTTAAAAATGGGCGTAACGTTAGCTAATTTGAAGTCTTAGGAATAATCCCCGCTTCCAGTGATTTATTACAAATTTTGTTAATGGGCCTACGATAACGTTTTTCAAATCTTTCAAATATCTAGGATAAAGCGCGTCAGGGCCTGGAGCCTTGCTAACTTTTAGCTTATCAATATAATGCGCAATCTCACCCTCGTAAACAGTTATTTCATTCATAATAGTCTCGCTACTAAATGGAACGGTATCGTCCACGTCGGGGACATTATTTACGTCTTCCACGATAAAAACTGTCGCAAAAAGTTGTTAAAAATACCCGCCATCGCCTGAGTGCCAATGCTATCTTTTATCGGCTTACGATTATTGACGTAGTCAAAAAGCTTTTTCGGGTTATGTTTACTATCTGCAGCTATAAGTCTCTCTAAATTATGCTTAGCATTCCTAACAGATCTTTTAACCTGACGTCTAAGCTCGATATATATATTAAAGTTAGCTACTGTGCCATTGCGCTTATTAAGTCTATACGCTCTGTTACGCTCGTTTATGAACTCATGTATTTCCTAGTCCACCACTTGGGCCTACCATGATTTCTAGCGCGCTTGAGCCTACGAGAAATAAACTCCCTTTCCATATTCAAAATAAATTAAATAATTATCCCAGTTCAGTACTCTCATCCTGTCCGCAAAACTATCAAAATTAGCCCTACGAAAATCAGGGACTTCTCTTACGTTACTAGCCTTACTGTTTTCTATCGATAGCTTAAACCTAATAATTTGGTGATCAGTACATCCCAATCTCTCACCTACTTCTAAACCTTCGACTATATTTTCGTCGTTCATCATCCCACGTCTAAAATATTGTCACCGCGCGTTGGTTCGGTAAACATCTGTTGTAAAAAATTATCTTCCATAAACTCAATCAGTCTCAAGCCCTCATCATTACCAGTAAAAGTCTCGTAATTAACGTTAGGGCAGTTAAAGTCTCCGACAATTATACTATTCCGATTATTAATAAAGTTACCAAGAAGTGTGTAAAATCTAGTATCGGTATCGAGGGGTTGAACGGGAGGTCTAAACAACAACGAAATTAAAGCTAATACTACGCGCCCTAACTTCATGTACGCAGAAATTAATTTTATGTTGGAGAGAGAGAGGTTACAATGAGGTACAAGGACAAGAGGAAGTCTCAAAGGCCTTTCGGTCGACTCGGGGTTCATTTCGGTCCACTTTTTCCGTACTCGCCAAAGGTTGAAAAAAATACCTTGACCCTGAAAAAGTAGCCAAGGAAATTTTACAGAAAAGAGGAGAATATATAAACTAGCTCTACAATTACGTTATGCACACAGAGAAATCGTACACTAGAGAGCACGGCTGTATAAACTAGCATAATAATATTTTGTGCTGATCGTATATCAACTATTTGGTATCGGCACAAAATCTCGAACATATGGTTTGATTTTATACAAATATTTACAGCTCTATTTACCTAGGTATCGGGCCAACGAAGATCGCATGGTCCACTCCAGGCTAGCCCCAAAAGGATTAAACAAACTCTCCATGTCTACACTCATGTACGTGAAAGCCATCACGCCGGCAAAGTGATGAAATGCTTCTACAGGAAAGGGGTTAAAACAGGAATTGAGAACGGAAATCAGATTTCCTACACCATGCCCTCACCCTTCACATGCACGAAGTCACCCAAGAGAAGCGAGAGAAAAAAGAAATAAGTGACGGCAGAAATGCAACTTTACCTCACCTAATCCATGTCATGCGTTTTTTATTTAGTTTTTTGTTTATTAAGAAATTATGTATTTCTACGAAATACTTATCTAGTCTATTAACAAGACAGGCAAGTGTGTGAGCGTGTTTTCTGTAATTGGATTTCTGTCATGTGTATGTGTCTGCAAACTCTTTGAATGTCGCCGAGTTTCAACTTGGGTCTCCCGCCGTGAAAGGTGTTTTGTGGCAAGGGATATAATCCGTCGTTTGTACCTCGCGGAGTTGTGCTACCACTAGACAGACCAGAGAAAATCTCTTTCCGGCTAGGAATATCAGTGTGAGGTACCTGTATCTATCCCCGTGTACTTGTCCCGCATGGAGAATGAAAATTTTTCTTGGGTGAACACCTGTTGTTGCTTCGACGAATTCAAGAGTCTCCCACGTAGAGGTGTTTATGAGGAAAGTGTTCAAAAAATGAGTTACTCGATGGTTGATTATGCTATGTGGGCACAATCAACCAGAGACGTCTCTCTACAGTTGGGGGAAGACTAAGTTTAGGAGTAAATGTTTAAACAAGCTCTTGCAGAGTTACGTCATAGTACTATTTTCGAAATACTTATCTTATCGATTCTTAAATTACACTGCCCAACACCAATTTTGCTGATTTAATTCTAACACCTGTTTTTAGGTAACTTTGGTGTGCTGATTTCAAAAATTACCTTAGTTTTTGCCTATCACGTCAGGTTTTCGAGCAATCAAATACGGATATTTTGGAGATATCGCATTTTGGCAGGGTTATGCCCAATTTTTTTTTTTTCAAAACATAAGTTTTTACATACTCAGAATCAGCATGGGAAAGTAAACAATTGTGCAGGGAGTGAACTTTAATATACAATGGTAATATTGACACATAAAGTGATTAAAAGTGTTTAAATAAGCAAAAAATGAATCCATGATCATGACGTCACGCTCACACCTGGGGAAATCACAGATACCCAAGATTTTAATATGTTGTACATGACCTTTAGATTTAATGCACAGATTGCGTATTCCACAGATAAAATTTTAACAGCAAAACAGCTGTTAACAGGTCTCAAAATCATCAATTTTGATAAGCGCCCTTCATGGATCACCCAAAATAGGCATATTGCATTGCACGAAAACCTGATGTGATGGACAAAATCTAAGGTGATTTTTGAAATCAGCACATCACTATTATCCAGAAACAGGTCTTAGAATTAAATCAGGAGCAAAAAATTTTTTTTTTGTTGGGCAGTGTTATGTTATATGTGGCGACAGTCTTAAACCGTGAGTTTAAACCCAGCCTATTTTTAAACATGTTTACGCTTTGACTTAAAACAACTTCCGAGGGAAGTTGGTTCTAGATATTAACTATTGTGTCGGAGAAGAAATTACCACAGATGGAGGTACTAAATGTTTTTTGTTCCAATTTAAAGTCATTATTTGTTGTCGGATCAGTATTAAATGAAGCTAATTTTCTGTAATCTACCCTGTCTATTCCAGTGAGCATCTTCAAAACTTGAATAAGGTGACCGCGCAACCTCCTGGTCTGTAAGGTAAACAGAGTTAAGCCCTCTAATTTAAGCTCGTAGTTTTGAAGTCTCAGTGAAGGGATCAATTTTGTGGCCCTTGCCACCTTTTTGGACGGAAACCAAAACTGCACACAATACTCGAGTTGAGGTCTAACTAGTGAATTGTAAAAAGACATTACAATCTCCTGTTTGTGAATTGGAACTGTCTTTTAAAATAACCTAGTATTTTTAAGGCCCTCTTTTCGACTTCTGCACAGTGCTTTTACGGTTTGAGATCATTACTGATATAAACTCCTAAGTCTTTCTCTAGATCTAGATCGGTCTCAGTCAAGTTCTTCCCCAAAAGAGAGTAATCGGTCTTCGGGTTCTTGTAACCTATGTATATGCATTACCTTACATTTATTTGTTCAAGTTGAATGGCATCTGCCAAGTACCAGACCATTCGCCTAACCTATCAAGATCATTTTGAAGCGTTCCCACGCCTTTCTGATTACCTAACAGTAATGAGAGAGAGAGAGAGAGAATGAACACGGCTGCCGTAGCTAGTAAATCTAATTCCTTTTAATAAGAGCTATTATAATATAATATTATACTAAAGGGTTTACTGAAGTGTTAATTATTGATTGATTGACTCGTTGAAAGTGCAGTTGGCGTGCTGGAGGTTTCTCCCTTCTTTTGGTATCACATTAAAGAGTTTTAGGTCTCGTATTCTGAGAGTATTTTCCATCTTCATTTTGAGATTTTAAACTTTTGTGATCACCAAATTGTGACTGTACAACAACTCGACAATATTTTAAATGTGAAACATAAATGTGATGTCTGAACTTCAATATAATTAAATCCAAAAGTATTTTAAACAGAATTTTAATTTCGCAGACAAATATCATATATTTGTTTACACGTACAAATATTATTTGCCAACCAAATGAGAAGGTAAATTAACAAAAACTATTTGCCGACCAACTCAGATGGATAAGTCAACCATGACATGATTCCACTAACCAAACTTATTTTTTGTTAACATTCGTAAATCGTTGGTTAAATCATGGTTGAATTAATTTTTTGTATTGGCTGGCAAATATCAAACAAGTATGGAATTGTTTTAACCAATTTGATATTTTTCACTCTGTATATCTTTTCAATATATAGAATGGTTGTTTGACGAAGTTGTTTAACTTCCTTCGCAACATTTATAAGGTCACATGATGAAGGGGACCTACAACTTTACGTGGATTCGAACCACGGGTTGCTACATCATCTGGACGTAGAAAACAGTCTCCCATCCGACTACTACCCAGACTCAATGTCGTTTAACTTCGTTGATCAACCGGAAGTGGTTGTGACGACATTGGCCACGACGTAGCCCTAAATATATACAATCCTATAATTACAGGTTTGACCAATACAAACTCCAAAATTTTATATATAAACCTGATATAAGAAAATACAATAACAATAACAATAATAATAATAATAAATAATAATAGGTGTCCGAAAAGTCTTCACCCAAACTGGGAAATACCTTGAAACTCTTCATCCATTGAGAAATATGTTTATTTATGGAACCATATCATAAATGTTCAAAATGTCCTTCATTCACTTCAAACCACGTGTACAGTATAATAATACAGTGTAATTAATCTTTCCTAAAACTTTTCTTAATGACATTTCACACTGCCTTATTCATGGTAATACCCTTTGGATTAAAACCTACTTCTCTCCTTTTAAATAAACTTAAAATATGAAAACTCACAGACGAGTGTAGGATTATAAAGGAGCCAAAACAATCTCTCATAAGATTAGGGTTATATTCTAAAAAATTACACGGTTCGTTTATAAACATTTAATTTATGATAATTTTAATGGCAAAAATTGGCTTTGAAAGCATTAAGAAATAAATCTTAAGATTTAGAAGTTAACCCAGTTTTATTTATTGCTTATATTCAAATAGGATTTTAAAGTTTATTCACACTTTGGCATTCATTTTTCTGTTCTCTTATCGGGTATACGTTGGTCCTGTGAGTATATCTACTGCACCATCGGTTACGAAAGTTGGTTTACTGGGCCGTAATTTGTAGATGTGGGTCAGTCTATAGCCGGAGTTTTGTAACCGATGGTAAAGTTTCAGAGAAATGTTCGCCTAGGAACATAAATTGCTAAAAAGCATAAAAAATTAGTAAATGGTAATATTCCAGTTTTCTTTAGATATTTTACTATTTTTGGTGACAGCAATAAAATTTCAGTAGTAGAACCCAGTCATAATTGATTACTTATTTTTTGTGTTTAGAAATTGTATGTTTAGCGGCCAACGTTTCAACAAAACTATATACGCACGCACACACGCACACACACACATACACACACACATATATATATATATATATATATATACCTCATTTTTTTCATTTGTTCGTTCTCCCTCCTCATCTTGCGCGGAATGTTCTCCTATACAAGCGTCGTTCTTTACGTTAATTATACTGCGTGGTCTTTGCAGTTGAAATGTATATATATATATATATATATATATATGTGGTTGATTATCGTTCAGTTTTTAAGACAAAAAGGTTAAAAATTTTTGGACATCAGACCCACCAATTTGACCGTAATAGCAGCAAACCCAGAACTTTAGTCCAATTTTGCTGTATTTTCTTTAATACCAAAATTCTTTAATTAGTGTACAACAATTAATTCTTAATAAAAAGTCGAGATGTTGGACCCACCGTTTTGATCAGACAGAAAATCTAAAATATTTTCATCAGCCTTCATGAACATCGAACATCAATGATTTGCTGCCGTAATAGCGTCAGTTAGGAATATAATTCCTTCTTTTAGTATTCTTGAATTATTAGTAAACGGATGGAATGTTTGTTTTACAGTAAATAGGAAACATTCGCAAGCCTAAAACTTAAGAGCAAAGTTAAATATATATCAGTAGTCCAATATCAATATATCAATAGTCCAATTAACAACTGTATGTTCTATGTTAAAATTATTGTGATATTATATTTATTTTTATCAACGAATAATTTTCACTATCAGTGTTGGAGTGTATTTATCGTCTCTGAAAAGAAAAGTTGAGTGTCATACAATGATATGGAAAGCTTTTTTTCTAAGGAGTGTGCTATCTTTCTATCTATCTTTCTATTTGTCTATCTGTTTATCCCTCTATCTATCTATATAGGTCGGCAGAGAGATAGATTGACATTTTATGAGGAACAATGAATTATAACGGAATAGTACCCTTCATGTTCAATTCTCATGTTGCAGATGTAAATTTTAAGTGGCGTAATTCACTCTGAAGTATTAGGTTGTAACATATATTCTGCTCGATTTTTTAGTTCATTCAGAACAAAAATTAAATGACCTATAAGGACAAATTTACTCGAATTTTTAGTTTACTCACAGCAAAAATTAAATGACATAATGACAAATTAATCAACACTATAATTCCCTTCTTTTTCTATAACTTCCTCCCACCTGTAGAAAGTTTTTTTATGCCACGTTCGAAGAAATCCCTTGGTTTCGAGTTTAAAAAAGCGATCACTTCGTTTTCGATAGCTTCGCTGGATTGCAACTTTTGTCCATCTAGGTGGTGTTGCAGACTTCTGAATAAATGGTAGTCGGAAGGAATAAGGTGGAGAATAAGGTGGATGAGGCATTTTTTCCGTAAACGTTTTGTAGACGTTTGTGAATATTTCCAACTGTTTCCTTCTCTGCGGTTAAGAACTCGACAACAGCTCTCTGTTTACGACGCACATCACTGTCAGACGCCATTTTCGAAACTGCGTTAACCATCGTTTAAAAGCGGTTTTATACAAGGAGGGGAGGTTCAAACTGGAAAACTCCGGTTATGTGAAGCGCAGAAAGTTCAAACTTACAGCCCAAAAGACTGATTTTTTAATTGTTTGCATTAGACTGTATTGAGCACGTCTTGTTACTCCCGGGAAGCTCGGGACATTGATGGTAGCAAACATTTGCGAAGCTGAACATCTCGGGGGTAATTTATGTAGGAGTCTAAAAGACCTGTTGTACAACAAATTTAGGGTTCTGCCAGAACTTTTTTATAATTCACCCGGAGTTGCTGTCCGTATATATTACTGCAGAAAGTACGAAAGAGAGTGTCTTTAGCTTCACTTGTACAGAACCAGAAGTTCCTTATAGTCATATTCGCTTTAGCACAAAGGCTTCGAGATTGTTTTCTTATATCTGCATCATCACTCAAGGAGCTGGTGATAGTTTGACCCAAATACTTAAATTCTTTTACCTCCTCAATTACTTCACCTTTCATTTTAAACCTAATATCAACTGGCTGATTACAGCTTTTAGGTTGGAATTGCATAACCTTAGTTTTTGTAACATTAAAAAGAATATCATGTTTCTGCGAATACACTTCACAGACGTTTAGTAGCCGATCCAGACCTTTAACAGAGGGACTTATTAATACCATATAATCGGCTTAAACTAAGTTTTTATCCTTGTGTTATCTACATAACATCTAACTGTTGCCTCATTAAGTGAAGTAATTAATCCGTCAATATACACATTAAACAGCATAGGAGAGCAGGCCTTGTCTCACCCCCACAAGAGGAGCCAAAGCATTCGGATAGTACATTGCCCCACCTAACAGTAAAAGATTGGTGGGAATACCAAAATTTTAATATGTACATGGGAACTTTCCTGTCTTCTAGTTTTTTTAAATAAAATATTGTGGTTCACTCTATCATATGCCTTACTCATATCCAGTGGTGGGCACCGTTAACCAAAAAGTTAACTTCGATAACGATAATCCGTTAACCCCAATTTTTAACTCCGCTAACGATAATCCGATAATTTTACTACAAAGTTAACGGAAGTTAACGATAATCCGTTAACGATAACTATTTCTTTACTAACATTTAAAAAAATCAAGGAAAAAAGCTTTAAAACCCATAGAAAATGTTTATTTATGCAAAATCCAACAATAATAGGTATTTAACTGTATTTTTATCAAGTTTTGCAACTTTTTTGCTTAATAACTTTTTTTTTTATTTTTAATAAAAAATTTACTGATTACATGTTTTGAAACCCTTGTAACCACTAACCATTAACTAAATTTTAATTTACCAGATAATTATTATGGCGGGAACTGAAAGGTAAAATTAAATTTTAGGCACATTTATTAAAGACTATGACACAATGTGCTGGTTGCCCTCAGAAAGACCAACTTCTCAAAGTTAGGCCCAACTGCCAGTCTTGACCTCTTGGGCCTCAGGATGTCCTTGCCGAGAGAGAAGAGCCGTTCCACTGCGGCAGAGGACGGAATTGGCAGACTGAAGTTATGGCGGTTTGAATTCATTCGCGGAGCGGTGATCTTCCGTGAATGACTCCTCGCAGTTAACGTGTTAACGGACTTTAACAGACTAAATATCGAGTTATCGGAAGTTAACTGGTCCGATAACGATAAATGGAAATTAACTTCCGTTAATAGTCCGTTAAAAAAAGTTAACTTCGTTAATTAACTGTTATCGGATTAACGCTTTAGTGCCCAACACTGCTCATATCTAGGAAACAGCTATAACTAGTTGAATTACTGTCGGTGTATTGAGATATAATTTCCTAAGTACATAGATCTACAGGTCAGTTGAGTTGGACCTTTTAAAACCAAACTGATTAGATGTCCATAAGTAATCATTTAATCGGTGTAACGAGTTTTTCTAGTAGTTTCGAGAAGCAGGAGGCGACAGCAATAGGCATGTAATTACTGCTGGATCGAATGTCCCCATACTTATTTTTGACCAGGGGCAAGATATATACCCTCATGAACTCTGCAGGGATATATCTATGAGCAAGCATGGCTGAGAAGAGCAATGATATATGCAGACACCACGTCATTGACATATTTTAAGTGCTCATTCGATAGGTCATCTACCCCCGTCGCAGAACCAGTCTTTAATTCTTTAATTAACCGCTTTACTTCAGGAACTGATATCAAAGTATTTTCCCTTGTCCCTCCCACAGGCGTTTCGATGCAGTTTATCTTAAAATTATCCCTAATCACACATTAAGCATGTTTGAATAGTCCACAGCCTTGCAATTTCATCCTCATTCCCCACACTCCATCGATTGTCGGAGGGAGGGCAGTTTTGGCACCCGTTTGATTCTTAAATTTCCAAAATTTATTGTTATCGTTATTTAAGCGAGTTTCACAGGCTTTTGATGCCCCAATAGAATCTCCTTCCTGTTTACATCTCCTTATGGCTGCCTTATACTGACCCCTACTTCTACACATATTCATGTATACTGGTCCTAATCTGGGTCTACCATGAAAGCATCACAAATCGTAGGAGTCTTTCGATTCCCTCTTTAGGGAGCAAAAATTTATTCCATCCAGAAATAATCTTTGCATGATAGTTGTAAGATTTAATCAGGAGTCTTTCTGCCTTCCTTAACAGGGATACTATCTTATTATAATACCTGTATGAGGTTACAGTTAGAATCGTTTGAGCAAGGATTACTACAGAGAAGAGCAAAATTTCTAAATTATTAAAGAGGTGACCTGTTCTGTCTTTATATTCTATTCTCTGTTGCATATTAGCATTAGACAATCGACGCGATTATTTTTACCTATTGAGTTCTTGTTATGTCGTGTTGCACATCGAATCAGGCGAGTTTGTCTAAAACAATTCGTCTAAAATACAATTTGTCTAAATCAATTTGTCTAAAACAATTTGTCTAAAATAGTTTGTCTAAAATCAATTTGTCTAATAACAATTTGTCTAAAATACAATTTGTCTAAAAATAATTTGTCTAAAATACAATTTGTCTAAACAAACAATTTAATATAATATGGCATACAAATTAATTATTTTTCCGATAATTAATTATTTTGTCCGATAATTAATTATTTTTAAATTGATAATTATTTAGTTTCGTAAAAATTGGTCGTTGCCAATTTACCGGCAGTTTTTAAATAAGTTTCTTATGTTCTTGTGGTTCGGAACCCACGTAAAATTGTAGGTCCCCTCCGCCACCACGGAGGACATACACAATACACGATTACGAACACAGTTAGGTAGACCAGCCATGAGTGGATCCTAGGGTCTTTGTTGGTCTGAAACATTATAACATTATAACATTACTTGCCACGCCCCATCTTAAAAGGTACCTCTGTGCGGAATAGTACATCGAAATAGTTTGTCTAAATAGTTTGTCTAAAAATAATTTGTCTAAAATACAATTTGACTAATAACTGAAGATAACTAGAAATGCATTTGTCTGCTTGATAAATTTGGAGTGAGGATGAAAGATTGAAAATGGGTTGATTTTATTTCATAATATACCTAACCTAACCTAACCTAACCTAACCTAACCGGGTTATGGGTTCCGGGATAACTGATTTCGATGTACTATTCCGCACAAGAGGTAACCTTTTAAGATGGGGCGTGGCAAGTAATAAATAGCATTGTACATCAGGCAACAATTTGTATGCCATATTATATTAAATTGTTTGTTTAGACAAATTGTATTTTAGACAAATTATTTTTAGACAAATTGTATTTTAGACAAATTGTTATTAGACAAATTGATTTTAGAAACCTATTTTAGACAAATTGTTTTAGACAAATTGATTTAGACAAATTGTATTTTAGACGAATTGTTTTAGACAACTCGCCTGATTCGACGTGGGAGAGGGTAAGTGAGGCATGACAAGGGTGACTAAAAGCAGGAGGGCTATTGGTGAAGAAGTGCTGGTGCGTAAGGCGACAAGTACCAAGGCGGAGCCTAGCCAGGATCACCTGTTCTCGTCGGGATAAATTAGGTGATGGCCAATGGAGAGGAATTGAAGGGGCTGCTGTAGAATAAGGGGCAGGAAGTGAATTCCAAACCTCCTGCCACCAACTCTGGACATGAGGCTGGAGGAGGGCCTGCGCCTCATGAGAAGACAGTTTGAGCCGTACTCGAGAGCCAAAGATCGCTGCATTCCTGGCAGCAACGTCAGCAGCCTCATTTCCTGGGATACCCACATGGCTCGGTATCCAGAGGAAGATTATAGAGATATGGGTGGGAAGCAAGTGTAGCAACTGTAAAATTCGGTGGATGAGGAAATGTGGAGAAGAGTTTCTTTCCAGGGCTTGCAGAGCGGAGAAGGAATCAGAGCAGATAACAAAGTTGTGATGATGCAGCATGTTGCGAGAAATGTACTGAACTGCTCGAAAAATGGCATAAAGTTCTGCCGTAAAAATGCCACAGGTAGAGGGCAGCTGCCAAGATGTGGTGACAGTGTCAATGACAAAGGCAGATGCTGCTTGTCCATCTAGAAGTTTAGAACCATCTGTGTAGATAAATTGGGAGGCTGGTAAGGACTCTATGAGGGCAAAGAAATGACTTTGTATGACAACAGAGGCTACCTGAGACTTTGAATATTTAAGGAGGTCATAACTGAAAGGGAATGGAGTTATCAAATAGAGGGGGACAGCCCGCTGGAGTGTAGGTCATGAGCAGAAATGTTAAAAGCAGAGAAAATCCTTTGAGCAGCAGCAATGAAGGGCAAAAGATGGGGGAGATAAAATTGGAACAAGTAAAAATCCAGGTACAACCGGCGGACAGGGTGATGAGCTATGCTGAAGGTGCGGAGAAGATAACGAAGACCCAACAATAAACGGCGAAATTGTAAAGGCATGATAAGAGCCTCTGCTTCCAGGAGGTCCACCGGGTGCAGCGCAGTGCGCCCACAGCAAGTCGAATGCCTCGATACTGGAGCCTATCTAATTTAAGGAGATGACAAGAAGCAGCAGGGGAATATAAGAAACTTCCATAGTCAATTCTTGATCGAACCAGAACTTTGTACAGCCGGAGTAGGGTATCCCTGCAGGATCCCACGTCGTGTTGGAGAGATATCCCAGGATAGAAAGAGGCTTGGTACACCGATTTTTGATGGAGTCAATGTGGGACTTCCAGGTCAGACCTTGATCGAAGACCATCCCTAAAAATCTATATTCAGTTACTCGAGCAATGGGAAAGGAGTCTAAGTGTAGTGGACGATGGTCAAGAATAGGGCGTTTGGTGAAGACCATATACTTCGTTTTTGCAACAGAAAAGTTCAATCCCAGTCATGAGACCAGTCAATTAAAGCGTCTAGCATGTCCTGAGCATATTTTAAGGCCTCATGGAGGTCACCTGAAGGTACCCAAAAGGCACAATCATCAGCATACATGGAGTATGAGACAGAAGGGGGTGCAGCGAAGATGTTTGATCATAATCAGAAAGAGTGTGGGCTAAGTACACTGCCTTGAGGAACCCCTGTCTCAATCTCAAAAGTCTCTGAGAGATGGTTATCAGAATATACTGATATACGTCTGTGCAGCAAGAAGTTGGCAATAAAGTTAGCTAAATGGCCACGCAGTCCCAGATTGTGTAATTTAAGCAGAAGACCATGATGCCAGATTGAGTCAAATGCCTTGGAGATATCAAGAAACAGCCACAAGGTATTCACCCCGTAAGGCAGTCTCCCGTACACCACATTCCAGACGGGTAAGTGCATCATAAGGGAAAAGCCCTGCGGAAACCACTCTGATGGAGATCTAAAAGAGAGCTATCCTCCAGGTAAAGAAGAAGCCTCCTGTTGACCATCCTCTCAAAGACTTTGCACAGGCAGCTGGTGAGAGCAATAGGGCGGTATGACTGAACATCAGTTGGAAGCTTTCCAGGCTTGAGAAAGGGGAGAATCAGAGCTGACTTCCACTGAGTAGGGAAGGAGTCAGTAAGCCAAAGTGAGTTATATAGAAGCGTAAAAGCTGAAGCTTACCAGAAGAACTCAGGTGTTGCAAAAAGGAATAATGGATACCATCCTGTCCAGGGAGGAGGAGCCGGAATGATGTAGAGAGTCGAACAACTCAGACAGAGTGAAGAGAGTGTTATAAACTTCCCCATTATCAGAGCGAAAAGAGATATTCGAGAGCTCAGCTTCGGCCATTCTATAAACAAAGGGTTCAGTGTAGTTTCGAATGCTGTTGACAGTAGCAAAGTGCAAGATGAGCATGTTGCAGACCACTGCCGGGTCAGAGTATGGAATGCCATCTTTAACTAAGACTTACGTGGCAGCATAGAGGAGGAGCCTTGAAAGGCCCGGATTTTTTTCCAGACTGCAGATGAGGGTGCAAAGGAGATGTTAACATAGTTCCTCCAAGAGGTTCTCTTTGCTAATTTTACAGTGCGCCGAGCAAGTGCTCGAGCATGTTTGTAGTTGATAAATAGAGGTAGAATTGGGTTCTTTCGAAAGCTACAGAGGGCTCTCTTACGTGACAAAACAGCAGCTTCGCATTCAGCAGTCCACCATGCTGCATTATACTTAGGATTAATGGTAGTTGACTTCAATGAGGCAAAGGCGGCTGTGAGTATGGAGGTAGAAATGGCTGTACAATCCAGATCGGCATTAGGAGAGGGAGGAGGCAAGTTGGCTAAACGGGCATAAACACTCTAGTCAGCTTTTTTCAAATCGAAGCAGAAACGTCGTTGAATGGGAGGAAGGGAGGATGTAGACTGCAGAAAGATAGGGAAATGGTCACTATCACAAAGGTCAGAGGATACGGACCACTGGAACTGGTGGGCAGGTTCTTGACTTCAAATGGTCAGATCAGTGGAGGAGAAAGTCCCTGTAGCATCAGAGAGGTAAGTGGGGGTGGGCAAATTAAACAAAAATAAGGAGTTGTCCAAAAGGAAGTCAGCAAGGAGGACCCCTCTCTCGTCGCAAAAGGAGGAGCCCCAACAAGAGTGATGGGCATTGAAGTCCCTAATAAGATGAAGGGAGTTGCAGTTGACAAGATCATCAAGCAACTGTAAGGTAAGAGAAAAGCCGGGGGCATGTACAAAGAGCAGACTGTAGTCGCTCTACCAAAGAGCGGAACCTGTGCTGCAACTGCTTCGAGTGGGTATGTAATGGGAGGGGAGTGCCAGGAAGAAGGGCATGAAGCAGTAAAGCAACACCATCCCCATGGGAATTCCTATCTTTTCTATAGAATGTGTAGTGTTTGAAATAAGGGGAGAATGGTTGGGATAGGCGAGTTTCCTGTAAGGCAATTAAGGCAGGAGAATAGGTGCTAATTAAGTTCTGCAACTGGGGTAGTCGTGCACGAAGGCTCTTGACATGAAAATTAAGGGGTGAAGAGGAGGCGCATCCCCTCGGCGGAAGTAAGTTTTTTATTCGGAACAAGATTATTTGTATTAGCATAAGAGAAAAGTCTGTTAACAATTTGAGGAGATTTATTCCTGGACATAAGGTCACGAACATCCTTCACCAGCTGCCAATACTGGGAGCTGGTGAGACCACTGACAGCCCGAAGGCTCTTAGAATGAAGAGGCTGAGAGGTAGACTGGGAAGAGGGAGACGGGCCAGGAAGGGGCAAGGAGGGCAAATGACCATATGGAAGCGAAGAGGTGTCTCTGACAGTAAATGGATGGGGAGATGGAATTGTAGGAGGTGCAGAAGAAACCGGAGGGCATGCCGGGAAGGCGAAGGCTGGGTCTAGGCTGGACAGGTGGAGTTGGGGGAAAGACTGAGCTGAAGGAGATGGGGTGGGTCTGTCCTGGCTACCTGGGAAAATGACCTATCCAAGACTGAACAATGGCGTCTTGCCTCTGAGAAAGACATTATTCAAACATTTGTATCGCACTATAGCCTGCTCCTTCAGGTAAACTGGGCAAGTGGAGGAGAAGGCGGGATGGGGATCAAGACAGTTTGCACAACCATCCGGACATTCACATTCTGAAGAGGAGTGAGACCCCCCACACCTCCCACAGCGGGGCTCATTCTGACAGACATCTCGGCCATGACCAAATCGTTGACACTTAAAGCAACGCAGAGGTCTCGGAAAGAAATGTTCAACAGTATAACTGAGGTAGCCACAATAGATCTTAGTAGGGAGTACCTTCCCACCAAAGGTAATACCAAGGCTCTCGTAGGAGCCGATCGAAAGATGGTAGGCTATCCGAACTAACCAGAAAGACCTAACCGAAGGCTAAGCCTGGCCCTGGCCAAAGCCTAGAAGCCAGACCCTCGCCGAAAGAAAAAAAGAAAAAGAAAAGGCCTAAGAGGGATCCAGCTAATTCATCACACAATCGAAATAAGACGATTAAGTAAATCTACACAAACACAAACCAGGGGAAAAAACCCGCTTAGAAATTAGCAAAATCACTGAAACACGTCCTATCAGCACGATTGACCAACCACCAAACTCCTCACACTAACTGAACTCTCTAGAAGAATGGTTCCTCTGGAAGAATGGTTCCTGTCTGGAAGAATGGTTGGCTAGTTTGGCGTGTGGTTGATGATTACAGTTTCGTCTTCATAATTATATGGTTAACTGACCAACCACAGCCAAACGACCACTCCCACTAATTAAGAGAGTCTACAAGGGTCAATGAGATCTTTCAACAGACACTCAATTACTTACCATAGTGACTTAATTTTGTACAGCAAATCAATGTATTCATCTAGATTACTGTCGTTGTTGTATGGTAAATAACAGTTTACAATTAATATGCAATCATTGTTCACTTGTATTTCAATGCCTAACAACCTTACATTATCGCTTGTTAAAAATTTTGTTTCGACAAATTTTTCCTTATTAAGAAAATAACACTACCAAAAGGCCTACCGTATATTAACTCATTTGATTAGTCTACTGCTGATGACGCATGGTACATAAAGTCATCATGCATGGTGTAGGGTTTTGCTGATTCTCATTTCTCGAGTCTTTTTTAGTTTTAAATTCATGTGTTTTTTTCTCTTTCCAGACACTCATCTTTCACAGCATCTACTTCAGAGTATTAATTAAGTCAATCTAGTCAAGCAAAGGCGGATACTGTAATTAATACGAAAGTGCTCAAATCAGTTTAATAGGGCACCTTACTCGAAACAGCTCTGGGCTAGTGTAAAAACCTAGTCCAGTATTTAGCCCTGATAATCCCTGTTAAACTTGAGAAAATGGTGAGATCATAGTCCATTACTGAAGCTAGAAGGTATGTTTTTGAAGTTTAGCACTAAGGATCCAGAACTTAAGTGCTCCTTCTAGACAGACAATCCAGTGTTATGCATGAGTCCAAATTACATGAAGCATTGCCAGTGTGTACCCTTTTCTTGCAGTTTTGGCTTATAAACCTTTAATTAAGCTATTGGATGTGAATTCATTAAGTGCCTATATATGTTGTCTTGTCCAGATAAATTGGGAAATAAACAAGTGAGAAGAATTCCAGCAAATACAATACCTTCAAAATCTAGAAAGTTAGACCCTCCAAAGTTTAAGATAGTCATTTAGAATTCAAGTGTTTTGTACATAAATCATCTTTATACTTATTATCATCACTAACCTTATTAACCCCATCATCATTTAATTTAAGATTAAAGTTTCTTATTGTCTAAAACCACCAGAATAAATTGTAAGTAATTACTGTTAGGGGTTTTTGTTCATCTAGAAATGGGAGGTTTCAAGTTGTTCTTTTAAATCAAATTATAAATAAAACTGAAAAACCTAAATTTCTAGTTTGCTTTCTATAAATCATTAAATATCAGTCATGGTACATGATGGGGAGATCAGTTCCACATTTGATCATCACAGGGAATAAGACTAGATAAAAAGTCATACACTGGGAATAAGGTTTACTAAATTTGGTGATATTTTCAAGTCAAGGGAAAATTCTTGAATTAATTTTCAGTAGCATAGCGCTTTTTATTCCTGTTCATTCTTGTTTATCCTGAAGTCCTTTCTCTTCCTTTTCTGCCTGAACACCTTTTTTCTTGCACCCACTCCTTAACATTCCAGCATATACTGTTTGCTTTCCATTACTTACTTGAATGCACTGTGGTGGTCTTGCTCTTCCTGCTTGACATTTATATGAGTGGTCCTTGCTCGCTTGATGTCCAGTGCACTGCTTGAGAAAAGAATTTTGAGTACAGCTTCACCTCGTGCCTTCCAGTCGACTCACTTTGCATGCACTTCGTGCCTGGTGAGTAGAACTGGATTCCTACCATAGGAAGAACTGTTTCCAGAATTAAATCCAGGTGGGTTCTCTAGTTTTCCCACAACAATGGTAGAGAGAAATTTTAGCTCTTGCTTAGGCAGCCAGTGCTCTTGCAGGAGTATCAAATCTGCATTGTCACAGATTTTATGAACATCTACAATGAATTCCTCACTGACCTTAAGTTATATGAGACTACTTTCAACAAGTTATCCGCGATGACTGATAGAAAATTTATTATTATAATTATTATTATCATTATTATTATTATTATACAAATAGCACAAATTTCAGGCATTACAGTTAGGGCGCCAATTATTATTATTATTATTATTATTATTATTTTGCCTGTTATTAAATCTCCTGGAAAAGTGTGAATAAACTTCTTAATAATTCTGGCCACTGACTCATACTGTACTGGTTGAACTGCGAGTTTACACCTCCAATTATTACTTTAAATAATTTATAATACGGAGATTTTGTGTTCAGTTTGTTAACTAACCCTGTGTCGAATATCGCTTTCCTCGTTCGAAAGCTGAATTCGCGATAAAAAGAGAGTGAGATTCCCCGCCAGTGGCCTTGCTGCGAGAACGGGTTGAGGAACCCTTCGTGAAGTGCGTCTGTTGACCGTAACCCATCCGTCATCTTCCTTCAATCTCCCTGAGGCAAGGTTCGCCTGACTGGGGGATGGGTGGCACGACCTTTGGGGGATGGGAGGCCCCTCCCTTACTCTGTGGCTTGGTGAGGGTCTGTTAGCAGTGTTTATACTTTGACGGACGCGCGTGCTCCTCCTTCTTCGATAGGAGGCGGGGAAACTGCATGCCGAGCGAAGTGTTTGAGTAATCGAGCGCCCATGCAGCCGAAGGTAAAGGAGAAGGCAGTGATACCTCGTCTCTTGGCACTGGACAGTCCCTGTTACTAATATTAATGTTGTCGATGGTGTTGACACTCACCACCTGTCGATCTATTGTGAAATCGGGAGCAGAAGTCCTTTCTTGAGCAGGAGGGAGGTTGACCGTTTCCCCTGCAGGCTGCGTTTCCACCGCACTTGCGGGGGTGAAGTTGGGGAAGAAGGGGTTTTGTTCCTTTGTTGCCCGACGCGCTTTTTTGGGCACGACTTGCTGAACGACTTCCGAGTAATTGGTCTTCGGGAGGAGCGTCTCTTTCAATGCATCTAACTGTGACCGAAATTGTTCGAGCGAAATCGCATTTTTCTGATTTGACACCAAGTGTTGGTGTTTCATTTCAATTAAAGACTTTTGTACCTCACTATACTCTTTGATGAGCACTGAAACATCTACATCACCCATAGAGATTATCGGTATTCTATAGAAGTTAATAACGTAGAAGGTAATATTGTTCTCATTATCTCGACATTTAAACCGCGTAAGACTTGAAATAATTATTTTCTAAAGGGCAATATGCAGATTCAGTATTTTATAACCGAATTTCAACATATTTCTTATGGCTAGTACAGTAAACAGATGTAGGCACTAAGAAAAAGTGTCCACATAAATTAACCTAATTTAATCTAATTTGACTTAACCTAATCAAAGTCAGATAATTATTATTAAGAAAAATAGTCCAGTCAGAAAAATGTCAAAATCTTGAACTTCATTATTATGTTGATATCAGAAAATATTAATTTTTAAAGTTATACAGTGTAAACAAAAAAGTTCGTAAAGCCTTCAAGTGGAAGTACCTAAATGGTTTATTTGTAAAAAAAATAATAAGAGGTTCATAACATTGACCGCATAAGTTCCAATTTTGGTATATAGAGTCAAAAAAGAGAGCCAATAAGTTCTTGGATAGTGTTTATATATGGTCCCCAATTTAGCACTTAATTCTGAGAGAAACCTTTTCTTAACGTAGTGTGACAAGCAATAGGGAACCAAATGGCTTAAAATTTCACGTCAAACGGAATATTACTACTTACAGTGTATTGTAGAACAATTCCCATTTTATTTCATATGCCACACGCATTCCATGACTACCTCTGACCTTTCACAACTGCACCAAACTTTCCCACATACTGATAATTCTCTTTTACGGTATCACCATTGTCATTTAAAGGCCAAAGTTGTATACAGATTTTTATCATTCATTTTATCAGGTCATCCCAGAAGTAATGTCGTTTTTTTACCTTTATTTCCAAGTGAAAATAAAACTACATCAAAATAAGTTTTAATCAATTACATATGATAGTTTTGTCAAATGTTACGTAACCATTTCGCTTAATTTCAAGCAAACATCTTTACTCATTCTAAGGCCTATACATCTTTCGCTTTGCACATGATTCATCGAATGTACACTTCGGGAAAGAAGTTCGAAGAGGAAATAAAGTCTATGAAGAAAATACTTAAAATTTGGTATTCAGTAAGAATTCATAACTGATACATAACACTGCCCAACAAAAAAAAATTTTTTTGCTGCTGATTTAATTCTAAGACCTGTTTCTGGATAATATTGATGTGCTGATTTCAAAAATCACCTTAGATTTTGTCCATCACATAAGGTTTTCGTGCAATGCAATATGCCTATTTTGGGTGATCCATGAAGGGCGCTTATCAAAATTGATGATTTTTGAGACCTGTTAACAGCTGTTTTGCTGTTAAAATTGTATCTGTGGAATACGCAAATCTGTGCATTAAATCTAAAGGTCATGTACAACATATTAAAATCTTGGGTATCTGTGATTTCCCCAGGTGTGAGCGTGACGTCATGATCATGGATTCATTTTTTGCTTATTTAAATACTTTTAATCACTTTATGTGTCAATATTACCATTGTATATTAAAGTTCACTCCCTGCACAATTGTTTACTTTTCCATGCTGATTCTGAGTATGTAAAAACTTATGTTTTGAAAAGAAAAAAAATTGGGCATAACCCTGCCAAAATGCGATATCTCCAAAATATCCGTATTTGATTGCTCGAAAACCTGACGTGATAGGCAGAAACTAAGGTGATTTTTTAAATCAGCACACCAAAGTTACCTAAAAACAGGTGTTAGAATTAAATCAGCAAAATTGGTGTTGGGCAGTGTAATTAGTTGGAAAAATATTCTCCTACTATCGGTCAGAAAGCCTTAGCTTTTCAGGACTTTAGATGCTAAATACATTGTTCTTTTAATGGATCAGTTTTTATCTTAGATCAGGCATGGACATTGGACAAGCTGAGGGTTGAAATTTTTTTTGGACGGGCCACAGACATATTTTTCAACAAGTATTACAGTATTAAAAATCTTAACTTAGTTTGCCTTCTGTTTCCACTATTATATTAAAATTCTTTGAAATTTTTATTTGCTAATGAATGCTTGAATATAAAAAAGTACCATTGAAAATGGGAATATATTTGCCCAAGCGCTACCTTTATTAATTGCCGGCTGAAGGGCGCAATTATTGCTAATTTATTTTTGGTAGATAATAATAATATAAAATAAAAAATTTCATATTTTACATTTTGCTCCTCACGGATTTTGGCACTGCAGTTCAAATGAAATTTTAATTCTGCAATTTTTTTGCATTAAAAAAAATCAAGAGAGCCGTGTCTTAGTAATTTAGATCGGAGGGAGGCAGGCCAGATTGAAAACATTCGCGGACCGGGGGTTGTCCAATATGTCCATACCTGTCTTAGATCGTAAATTCTATATGGACTATAGTCTGCCAATAAACCTTTTCATTTTCATTTTCAATTTCATTAACTTTGAAATGTTCAGTAGTTTTTCCATAGATTTTATTTCCTCGACGAACTTCTTTTCCCAGCTGTTCAATACATACACGTATCAAGTTCCAACAATATCTATCTGCTGACAAACCACATTTTATTAGCCACACGTATCCTTCTTTTTTTCTTTATCAGATTTAGCAATTTTCACAGATTCCCATTCAGATTCCCTGGCCCTTTGAAATCTGTTTTTCAGAGCCAAATATCATACATCAAACGTAGTCTCTTTAATTAATAACTCTCTCTATAATAGTTTTATAGATATAAATTTCCACGTATTGCGTTACAGGTACAGTGGAGAGGGGGCGATCGGAAAAGTGAAAATTAAAAAAGAAAATTAGAGTCATTGCATCAACTTAAAAATCGATTGAATGTTGGCTATGTAGAACAGCAGATGAATAAGGGAGAAAAAAGAAGTAGCTGTTATTGTACGTATTTTTAGTCAAAATCCAAACTCTCAACCGGCAACTTTGAACATCCACTTTCAAGGCATTTAACAAGTCTGTTTAATCCAATACAATTCAGAATGTCCCCTGAGATAACTTTTACGGAATACACAGACCTAATGTGCATGGAACAAGGAACTCTTCTGAGATAATTAAACCCATTATACCCGTAATACGAATAAGTAATAAACGTCGCCGATTAAGGTTTAAGTTTGGATTTTGGCTAAAAATACAATAGTCACCCTTTTTCTTTGGTGTGAATTCACTCGGACGTAAATGCAACGAGTTTCTTGCGTATATTAAGGTTCTGAATGTAGTTGTTCAGGTTAGCGTTAAACCCTATTCTCCGCCCCAAAGCTGGGTCTTATCTGCTAAGCAGAAAGCTAGTGAAGGAAGCTATATTTTGGGGCCTCTTTGCTAGTGACCCGTTGCCCAAGTTGGGCTTTTATCATGAAAAGAAAAAACTTTAGTAGTTCTCATTTACCATTACTTATTCGGACTATGTGGATTTAATTATCCCCAGGAGAGTTCCTTGTTCCATGCACAATTGGCCTGTGTATCCCTAAAAGTTATCTCACGGGACCATTCTGAGTTGTATGATTATATATATATATATATATATATATATATATATATATATATATACAGTATATATATATATATATATATAACTGTCTTTACCAGAATTGGAACTAGAACCTTCTGAGTAAGAATCGCAAGCGCTACCATCACACCACGACGGGATAAAAGTTGACACAAACTGTCGTATATTTAAACGACCGAGAAAACAGCGCCAGCCACTCCTATTCAGGCCTTGGGTTCGGACCGTGGTAGAGGCATTTTTGTTTCATACAAATACCACGCGTGCTCGGGCATGTTATTCCATATATATATATATATATATATATATATATAACCCCCTTCTTCTATGGCCTTGGTTGGTTCGAAGTCGACGGGGTTCTGGTTAGGAGGCAGCAACGGATTTGTTACTTGCAGTAGTTTCTTCTATACTACTCTCCGATTTCTTCTTATAGTGGATCGGAGGATTCTGTGAAAATTTACTAAATTATCTGACGGTTCACTGATTCTTCTTATAACGTATCGGGAAATTATTTTTCTCTACTTTATTGACTGAGTCCTCGGACGAGAGCACGGCTCGAAGGAAAAGATAAAAAACTTTCTCTTACTGTAATTTACTGCTAAAATGTATAGGTAATACTCAGCCTCTAAGTTAGATTAGACTTTTACAGGGGAGAGGTTCGACCTCTTTCGACCATGGCTCAGGCCGGAATTTAAAAGTGAGGAGGGCTCCAACCTCCTCGCTCAAAGGCTGCTAACAAGGAAGTGGTTCTTATTTTACAAATACAAGCATCATATAAGTCTAAATGTTGGGGGAGTGCAGTTGAAGGTTAAGTTCTCCCCCCCCCCGTTTAATGGAGATCTACGTTAAGCCTAATTTTAAACACATGATCAGAATTTTGAAAGATTCCAAAATAAAACGAAAAAAATAAATAACCAAAAAATTAATAATCGCAATATCGCCGAGTATACATTCCTAAATGGCGACAATTTCGGAGTGGTACATTGAGTACAATCTAAGTACATTATTAAGTACATTGTAATTTTGGTTTACTACAACTATGATTATAATTACGAATTAATTCACATTCATTTATTATCGTCAATTACAGTTTCATTAAAGTACATTAATTACATCATATTAAATTATTACAGTTAATTATAGTTTCATTAAAGTACATCAGTTACATTATATTAAAATATTAGTTAATTACAATTAAACAGTTAACTATAGCTTTGTTTTGTTTTTACAGGGTTTCATATTTATAGACAATTAAGATGTTAGGAATATAACACAAAGTACATGGGCACATACGGTTTATATATATATATATATATATATATATATATATATATATATATATATATATATATATATATATATATAACATAACACACATAATAATGTTTTATAAATTAGAAGATTTTCACCTCAGAAGAACTCGCTTTTGCTGCTGTCAGCGGAATTCGAACACTCGTATAAGCATTTATGAATATCTTGCGAGAAGCGAAATAATTAAAAGAAAAAGTAAAAAGAATACATGTGGACGTATTTACATGTACGTAACTATGTACGTAATCATGATCATCAGGGGACATGTACGAATGCACAAAGTATTGTACACATATTGGTAGTCGCACAATAGGTTGACAATAGGTAGACAATAGGTAGGTCGATGAATGAATAATTAATAAAATTAATAAAAGTTAACGGTCAAGATAAGATATGGATGTATGTATGAATGAACAACATATACATAATGACGTATAGAGTGTAAAGGTTTTTATTATGATGTTAAAGAATTTACCATACATTGAATATGAAAGATATCCAGATACTAAACACGTGATTCAGTATTCAAGGTATGGAAAACGTGAAGAGAATTAAGTTACTTTATGACGTCATAGTTATTCAAATTATGCCATACGTCAATTCATAATTAATACGCCATAGTTATTTAATTTGTACGTACAGTACAAGTCATTATTGGGAGAATTTAGAAGAGATGAATTTGAGAAATACAGTAATGAATAAAGAAGTACAAACAAGGGTTCAAATCATACCACATGCAATATGTATGTATAATCTAATAAAATTTAGGGATGAGGGTTAGATGCAAGACAACAATAATTAATTATCATAAATTCTCTAACAAATGAAAAATGGAAATATGGATACGACTAAGCCATAGAAATGGTAGTTCGCATGGTTGTGACACTGAAAATAAAATAGAAAGCAAAAATCGAAATTCTATCCAAACTCGCATCAGGCGACTTTGGTTGCTCATGTAAAAATGAACATTCGAACATAAAAACCATTCAAACATAAGTACTGTATGAAGACAATGAATATAAGGATCCATATAAGGATTATATAAGGATTATGTAGGACTTATTCATTGTTCATTTTTACACACACACACACACACACACACCACACAACACACACCACACACGTGTATATATATATATATATATATATATATATATATATACGAGGTTTGTTCAAAACGTATCAGAACTGATGCGATTGTAGACAGAATATGGTACTTACAGGGTTTGGGGCTTATTCTCTCTCAAAGTACGCTCCTTCTGCTTCTGAAGCCACACACTCTGCCCAACGATCCTGCCACTGTAGAAAACAATTTTCGAAAACACTTAAGAATGGCCAAAAGCTGCTCCGTTGAATTTCTTTTAATGATCTCAACATCATCGAATCGGTGTCCTTTCAGGGTTGTTTAAGCTTTGGAAACAAAAAAAAAGTCGCATGGAGCCAAATCCGGCGAAGATGGAGGCTACTGTACTTGGGGGATAGCGTTTTGGGACTCCCACCTCTGCGGCAGTTTCCTCGAAA
Organism: Bathynomus jamesi; assembly: GCA_023014485.1. Classification (NCBI taxonomy): domain Eukaryota; kingdom Metazoa; phylum Arthropoda; class Malacostraca; order Isopoda; family Cirolanidae; genus Bathynomus; species Bathynomus jamesi. The sequence continues at coordinate 118,993 of JAJOZX010000662.1, read as the reverse complement.
CTGTTTCACGTAGACGTTCCAAAACTTCAGTGTAAAATTCCTTGTTGGTTGTTTGTTCCTGTGGAGCATATTCATGATGCACAACACGTTAATACAAACACAGTGCTCAGTACTCTCCGACATCGTAAGAAATTTCCGCGAAACAAAACACATTTAACTTTATCGGCTCACCACAGTGGAATGACGCTACACACTGAATTGTAACCTATCAGTCAACTTGTCTCGACATGTAGAGACAGTCACAGTCACAACTCCAAACGTGATCTTGTTTTAAAAATAAACACCTGCCCGGATACTTTTTGAACAGACCTCGTATATACTGTGTGTGTGTGTGTGTGGTGTGTGTGTGTGATATATATATATATATATATATATATATATATATATATATATATATATATATATATATATATATAGGTACAGGGTGTCCGAGAATTATCTGTACAATTTTTGGCTGTTATTAAAAGTCAACCATGAAGTGTAGAAATTCCAGTGTTGTCCCATTTTACAGAGAATCTCATTAAGTTTTTTTTGATACCAAGTTTTAACAAGTTTTTTAGAAATTCCAGTGTGTCCGAACATTATCTGTACAATTTCATCTTTTAATAAAATTCTTGATAACACACGTAAAATTCTTAAACAGATTATTTAGAATCTGTATTTTCAAAAGTTTCTTTTATTAAAGTAACGTTGTTACAAACATTCGATATGTGCACCATTAGTGATTCGCAAAACATCCAATCGATACTCCAAATGTTGCCATGTACGCTGCAGCATATCCACATCAATTCGCTCAATAGCAGCTGTGATTCTTGCTTTTAAATCATCAATGTCTGTCACCCGCGTACATTTCTAAAAAACTTGTCAAAACGTGGTATCAGAAAAAACTTAATGAGATTCTCTGTAAAATGGGACAACACTGGAATTTCTACACTTCATGGTTGACTTTTAATAACAACCAAAAATTGTACAGATAATTCTCGGACACCCGGTATATATATATATATATATATATATATATATATATATATATACTGTGTGTGTGTGTATATATATATATAATATATTATATATATATATATAAATGGGAAACGAAATATTGAATTAATGTCATGTGCAAAAATCCTTTGTCAGAAGCGAATCAGTAATTTGTCAAAAAGATAAAAAATGGTTGATAGCTTTTTGTGAGGATTTCTCGTTGTAACTTATTACTATGAGATGAAAAATTGTGTACTTCAGAAAATGGGTCATGGGATACGTTCTGAGGAAGGCTTAGTCCTAAAAATAAAAGAATTTTTTTAGTTTACTCGTTTTATTATTGTATTCTTACAAACAGAAGCAAGTAATATACTGTGTATGTGTATATATATGTATATATATATATATATATATATATATATATATTATATATATATATATATATATATATATGTGTGTGTGTGTGTGTATATATGTGTATATATATGTATATATATATATATATATATATACACACAGAGTTGGCAACAGTTTTCCATAGTTTTTGATTTGATCATATAAGTGAATAAATAATAATAGATTTATTGAATGAATATACGAGGGTAATTCCATAAGTATCCGCACTTTTTATGTTCACATCTGATAGATTATAAACACATCACTTCTCAACATAGTCTCCCTGTTTCTCAATACACTTAGTCCAGCGATCTACAAGCTTCCTAATGCCATCACAAAAGAATGTTTTTGGCTGTGTGCGTAGCCAGTCATGCACCGCCTCCTTCAGGTCATCATCGCCTTGGAATCGCTGACCTCTCAAAGCGTCTTTCAGTGGTCCAAACAGGTAAAAATCCGAAGGTGACAGGTCTGGACTGTAGGCTGGATGGTCGAGAACTTCAAATTTAATTTTCTAGTCTGTGCAGCGGTATGAAGGCGCGCATTGTCGTGTAACAGAATAACACCTTCCGACAATCTCCCTCTCCGTTTTGTGCGAATTGCTTGCTTTAACTCATTCCGAGTTATGTTATGCTAACACTGTTTTGGGATACACGAGGCCCTATTCTTGAACATTATCTAGAGCGTGTAACTACAGTAACAAGTGCATCGTATTCTGGCATTTTAAACATGTGCGTAAGTACGTAAATAATGAGCAGAATATGCATAAATAAGTACCTGCAAGGCATTTTAAATATATTTATGAAATAATGATCAGAATTAAGTACACTGTACACATAAATAATAACATAGAAAATATTTTAAACATGCATAAAAAGAAATACAGCATGCCGCATGCCGCAGAACTCATGCCTCCAGCAATTTTATCAAGTAATTCTACCTTTTCTACCAGTCATCACTTTCTTTGCTCGTTTAGGCACTTTACAGCATTAGCGGCAGGGCTGGAGGTTGTTTGTTTGCGCTTAGGGGCCATAGTTCACTGTTATAATGCGAAAAATAACACTGACACAAACAAGGTATGCTTACTCGGTCGTTGCGCGCGCGAACTGAGGCCGAGTAAGCGTGGGGAAGGAGCGCTGGAACTTCCGCAGTCAGTAGAGCCACCTAGCAGGATGCTGTGGCGTGGTGCAAACTTTCGCGGCAAAAATCCGCGAATAGTCGAAACTGCGAGTAAAAAATCCGCGAATAACGAGGGATGACTGTACGTAAAATGGCTGGTTTCACACATTAACTGCAACATATACAGTACACTATATTGTACCCCCAATTTCAAACTTTGCCTCGTGGAAGATAGAAAGTGAATTCGTGAAGCACGAGTGATTGCGTAACAATTAACTAAATTTGGGTAATTGCTTCTTTTCACGTTTACTTTTAACCCATGGTTAACACTTACGAGGCTTTAGAACTTTTTGCATTACACTGTTTTTCCCTTTTTATTCTCATAATTTCATAGTACTAAACTTTTAGAGTTTATGACGTCAATATGTTTGAATGAAGAATGAGGTAAATAATGAAAAAGGAATTATTACATTTTTATATATTTCAAACATAATTGGAATTCTCAAACGAATTATATTTATAGTATAAATAAAACTAATTCATTTAAAAAAATAAGCAGAATTTTAGAGTTTGGAATTTAAAGAACTCCTATTCGCAAATAAAATAAATTTCAAAGGAATTATAAGTTTAAAAATGAAATTTAAAGGTTTCTTTAAAGTACAAGACATTTATTTTCTAAAGAATAATAAGATGTTTTTGAGTTGTTGAACCTCCCTTAACGGCAAAGGTCGTGTGACGGAGGGAGATCTACAGCTTTACGTGGGATTCGGACTATCTCTTGGTCAGTACATCATCTGAATGTGGAGGATGATCTTCCATCCGACTACTGAACAGACACAACGTCACTTAACCCGCTACTGCCGAATGGATCGAATGCGTACCGTTTTAAATACACGCATTTGGACTTAACCCTACAAAAACGTTGGGCGTTAAAAGGTTAACCTCGCTGATCTTACGGGAAACGGTGTTGCGACGTGGCTATGACGTAACCCACTGAGTGAATATGCTTCTAAATACGAGAGGATAAAATGAACGACGCTTTGGTGTCATGTTAAGGGTTATCTAAGGTATGTTGAAGAGGAACAGGACTTTATTAGCCCAAAAGCTGGAAAGAGATTTATGTAACGTAAATTATCTTAAATTACTTACCGAGTTATTAAGGCGATAATTGATGGGTTAGTTTGGATCAATGTTGTAGCGAATCTAACCTTTCAGTTAAGAACGCTTTCTCGTTGAAGGCACCTAAATGTCATTTTATTGCGGCACTCCGAAAGGTTATTGTCTCCCACTGTTCAAAACCCATTTCCCCCATCCTCCCCAACATTACTTACCTTTAAACTGATCCTATACAGTTTTTGTATTGACGTAATAGATCGCGAATGTTTTCAAGTTTCAGTCACTTATTTTTTCTAATTTTTCATGAATTTTTGTTTTTATTTTGTTATTAATACATTTATTATTACTTATTTCACCACTTGTTCTTTTAGTCCTAACTTTGTTTTTAGTTTTTTTATTATTAGATGTATTATGGAAGTTTTTCTCTTTCTGCCAATAAACTTTTCATCCTCACTTTCATTATAGAAACTTAAGTTTACCGAATATGCTTTGGCGACACAATGACTTGGTAATAAATTTAGTATCCTAATATGGTTAAAGTTTATGGTCGAATTTATGTTCAACGCATGCATGGTTTCACTCAGTGAACATTTTTTTTAGTGATTCATACTGGAGTTCCAAATTAAAGGGATGAGCTTTATTGATATAATAATGATGATGATGATAATAATAATAATAATAATAATAATAATAATAATTAAAAGAATACATTATAAGCAAGTCAAAGATGTGAATTATATAATTATATATAAATCTATCGATTTATCGCAAATTACTCTTCATATATTATATAAAGAAATATTTTTTATGCCACTTAGACTCGGAAGTCAATATACAAAAGTGCTAAAGTGACAAAGTGCTGAAGTGCCAAAATAAGCGGATGCCAAACAGAAATGTCGGAATGCGTGAAGTTCAAAATCGGCGAGCAACGTTCATGAAAGGAATTTATGGATTATGTGGTTTTTATTTTCATGTTATGCGATCTTTGAGTGAATTTCATGTTAAGTGTCCTTATGTGAAAATTATGCGGCTAGACTGCAAGTAATCCACAGGCATGAGCAGCAAATGGATGAACAGTTAAAACAATTAGTTATCATTCTTTTCAGAACTTTAACCTTTTAAGGTGACACAAGATTTAATATATATATATATATATATATATATATATATATATATATATATGTGTGTGTGTGTGTGTGTGTGTGTGTGTAGGGGGGACTGTAAAGCAAAGGTTTACAATTTAAGGTTTCAATTTAAAATCAAGTTCAGAAATCACAGAAACTCCTTGAATTCTTTTGATAATTTTCAAAAACATTTTCCATAAAAGAAGGATCCTTAAAAAAAAAAGGGACGCAAACACACACAGAGAGAGAGAGAGAGAGAGAGAGAGAGAGAGAGAGAGATGTATAGGTTGTGAAAGACCCAGCAACAAACGATATCTTAACAAGATAACTTTGAAAGACCTTTTGAAGATGTATGTGGCAAATTTTCATACCTCAAAAACTAGTATTTTTTTACGTTATTGAAATTATACATACATACATAAGTTTCATTGGGTTAAACTAGATATTTTTCCTCCTATCCATAATAGAAGGGATTTTCTATTTTAATTTCAAATTTCTAATGGCAGCTAATGTAAACTTCGTTATAGCAGAGAGATGTTGGGCCTCTATCGTATATGAATAGAGCATTTTTTCTACCCCGAGTGTAAATAAGACATTCGAATTATTAATAGTGAACTTTTTTTTATAGACGCGTTTGGTAAGTCTGCTGTTTCGTTCGATTTTGAATTCTGAAAACGGGTCTATTCATAAACATAAACATTTGTATTGCTGATCTTGTATTGACAGTACGTGTCACTTATCAAAATAAATAAATAAAAGAAGATATAAATAAAAATTAAATAAAAGAGCGGAAACAGTACTTAATGTAGGTAAAGGGTAAAGTTTGTTCGGTGAAAAAATCTCCGAATAATATACTGAGATTTTCAAAAAACAAAAATAATTTATAATTCGCTGGAAAATAATAGTCTTTGTTTTTTTATGATTGGATATTGAATATGTTGTTCCTTGTGGAGACACCTCTTTCTACAAAAAAAATGTATCCATTCCTCCCTAATCCCTCACTCTCCCACTCCCACTGATACGTGATAAATGGGGATTATATATCACTTTTTCCAAGCTGGAGCGCTGGAGCTTCTTCATTCCTTTTTCTACCTTCCTTTTCGGTTGTTGTTAAGAGATATATATATATATATATATATAATATATATATATATATATATATATATATACACACGAGGGTTGTTCAAAAAGTAAGTTTACAAGGTGTTTTGAAGAAACTGTTTTATTACAAGGCAAGTAATTATTACAAGTATTTCAATAACAACTTATTACTACTTTTCTACATAATCACCAAACAGATTCAAGCATTTGTCGTAGCGTGGGACAAGCTTTCCGATGCCGGTCAAGTAAAATGTAGGGTCCTTAGTTTTTAACTAGTTTCGTACGGCTGCTTCTGCATCAGGATCGTTTTGAAATTGTTTACCTCCAAGGTGTTCTTTTAGGACTGGAAACAAATGGAAGTCGTTTGGTGCAAGGTTAAGACTATGGAGGGGATGATCCATGACTTCCTAGTGGAACGATTCCAAAAGTTGGCGTGTTTGATTTGCAGTGTGAGGGCGTGCATTGTCATGTAAGAACACCACACCTACAGTAAGCAACCCGGGGCGTTTTCTTCTGATAGCCGTGCGGAGTCGCTGTAAAGTTTTACTATAAGAAGTGGCACTTATTGTTGTCCCTTTTTTGCATGAATTCAACATGCAAAACGCCTTGATGGTTCCAATAAAGCGTTGCCATCACCTTACCAGCTGATGATGCAATCTTGAACTTTATGGTTCATGGTGACCCCGGATGTTGCCACTTTACAGTGTTGCCACACATGCCTAACAAAATATTGTACTACCAACAACATTATTGGACTATGCATAATGCACCGGTAATTAACCTTGTAAACTTACTTTTTGAACAACTCTCGTGTGTGTGTGTGTGTATACATATACACACACACACACACACATATATATATATATATATATATATATATATATATATATATTACATATACACTCGTATATGGAAATAGTAGCGCATGAACACACGCACTATTTTTTAAACGAAATATCGCCTACCAGGATTCCATGAACTGTGTATTATGTAGGGCATATTATTTTCGGACATTTATATTTTTCCAAAATTCAGGCGATAGAAATTAGGTTACTTTATTACTCCTTAATTCAGCAATAAATCGGGGTTTTATATATTATAACAGTCAATTCGAAAATGAATCGGGTTTTTTGTATATATATTTTATCAGTCAATTCGGGAATGAATCGGGGTTTTTTAAATATATTTTTTCAGTCGTTTGGGAATAAATCGATTTATTCCCGAAGTGACTGGTATATATATATATATAATATATAATATATATATTAGGCCGGGTCGAAAAGGGGTCAAGATCAAGATTTTTTTAGGTACAGATTGTGAGGTTGATCATTTTGTAATAGTAGTATCCACACCAAAAATCAAGGCTGTGAGACCTTCGCTACGCCCCCCCCCCCTACCGATACTCACTTTTTTCCATATGAATTTGTATGGGAAATAGGCCAAAATCGAAAATCGTAAAAATCGACACTAAATATTAATTTTTTTGCTTTCTGATGGCCAAAATCGGGTTCCCGGCACGAATTACATCAGAATAGACCATTCACCAACTTTTTTTGAGATCGGGGGGTAGGGGGTAGGGTCTTAAATCTGGTGCTGACTCATAGCACCGGATATATGACCTAATATTACATTATTTTTGTTTTTTTTCTTTCCAGATTCCTATTTAGGTACCTAGAATGTTAAAAGTTTGTATTAAAATACGTTATTTAATTTTAAAATGTCAGTAATAAATAAAATATAGTTAAAAACTTATTAAATTAAATTATGGCTAGTGGAAAAAGAAGCCACAATGCAGCCTTCGGATATCCAACAAAATTTTCATCTGCCATGACGCCATCAAAAGCTGATGTTGTAAGGCACTTCCATTTTATTGTTAGAGAGGAAGAATCTAAAGCACAGGGTAAAATAAGTAAAAATGATTGCTATAACGTAGTTGTTCAAGATAAAAGAAATTTGACAAAAATTTTCTTTCCCAACAATTGATACAAAGGGAATTTATGTTAGAGTTACTAGACTTATAGAAGATGCTGATAAGTTAACTAAATGCCCTATGATAAAAAGAAATTAAAAATATTATGAAAAATTAAAGAAATATGACGAGATGTTTGACATATCTCCATGCCACTGTTATAATAAAGGCATGAGGGATAGAAAACTTTGTAGGTGTGAACATAAAATACCTATTATAGAATGGGAAGCTTTTATTGGTCAAAAAGAAAAAAACAGTTAGGAAAAATTTATAAAAAAAATACTTCAAGTAATTTGAGAAAGTTGGGCAAAATCCAAAAAGCACAGGAAAGGGAAAAGAAATCAAAAGAAAAATTAAGAGAAGCAAGGGAATTTGTATCATCAGAAGTGATAGAAGATGATAATGAAAATGAAGATGTCGCCTTTCATGACAGAGAGGACTTAGATTATGAAGAAGACTTAGAATTAATAGAAAATTTTCAAAATAGATATACCTTTGAAAATTTAGCCAAAACTTCAGAGAGATATAGGGTAAGCAATAGGGCCACAGCAGCCCTTATAAACGCTGCCTTAAAAGATATGAAGATTTTAAGTTTAGAAAATATGCTTGATCCAAAAAAGTTGAAAGAGAAGAAACCAGAATTGGTAAAATAAACAATGAAATATATAAAGAAGAAAACCAAAATGTTGAATGTATTGGATTTGATGGAAGAAAAGATGATACACTGACAGAATCATGCAAAATAAAAGAAGAACACTATGTTATAATTAAAGAGCCGCAAAGCGTTTACATTGATCACGTAGTACCAGATAATGGCACTGCAAGGGCGATTGCTGATTAAATAATTACTGTTATTGAAGATTCAAATAGTGCTAATTCAGTTAAAGGTCTATTTTGTGATGGAACCCCAGTGAACACAGGCAGAGTTGGAGGGGTCATTAAATTAATAGAACTTCATCTTAGCAGGTCCCTTCAGTGGCTCGTTTGTGAATTACATTTAAACTCATTGCCCTTGATGCACTTTTACAAAAGCATTGAGGGCAGAACCACTGGCCCAAACACCTTTGAAGGGACACTTGGCAAGAAATTAAAAGCTGATTTAACAAAACTGAAAGTAATAAATTTTGAACCGATAGAAGGTAAAGTTCAAGAAATACCTCCTAATATTGTAAAAGATTTGAGTAGTGACCAAAAATACTTGTACGAAATGTGTCATGCAATACAAACAGGAAATGTTTCTGAGGGTCTCGCTGTAAGATCTCCAGGACGACTAAATCACGCCAGGTGGCTGACTTTGGCTAATAGGGTTCTCCGCCTATACATTTCTACATCAAATCATGATACTAACCTAAAAGATCTTGTCATATTTGTCATCAATTTTTATGCACCTGCGTGGTTTCAAATAAAATCACACCCAAAAGCCACTGAAGGTGCGCGAAATTTTTGGTTTATGACAATTCTTCTTCGAAATTTAGATGTAAAATTCAAGAAAATTATTGAACCGGTCAAGAAAAACAACGCTTACTTCGCTAATCCTGAAAATATACTCCTGTCAATGGTTTCTGACGAACGATTACATATTAGAGAGCTAGCAATTCAAAAGATAATTCTTTCCAGAACTGGGTTTTCAGGAGCCAGAAATTCTGAGCTACCAAGATCTATAAATTTTCTAGCAAATGATTATAGTGATTTGATTGATTGGAATGAGCAGATAATCACTCCTCCACCTTTGCTGATAATTTTACCAATGAGCAATTGCTTCAGATTAGAACTAAACCTCTAGAAATACTAAATTTTCCATGTCACAGCCAAAGCATTGAACGGGGTGTGAACTTAGTAACTAAATCTAGCCAGGAAAGAATTGGTTATATTAATCGGCATAAATTTATTTTAAATACTTTAAGAGTCTAGAAAAGAACTGCCTACTTTTGAGTGGAAAGGTCAATGGAAGGAATAAAAAAAACATTAGTAAGGTCAAAAATTTTATTGAAGTTCTGTCTCTTAATTTCTAAATTTCTATCAATAATAGCTAAAAATTTACGTATTAAATTTTTTTTCATGCATTTTTGTATTTTTTTAATTTTTTTTCATTAAAAACTAAATATAAGTGTTTTATAAGCGAACTTTTGTAATAATAAAAAAATTTCGAATTAAATCGCAAATTATCTCGAATTTTACGAATTTTCTGAAAAAACTGAAACCGGTAGGGGGGGGGGGGGGGGGGGGGGGGGGGGCCTCAAAATTCAAAAATATTTTACCAGGGTATTACTATGATTGATTGAACCACCTCACACTATGTACGTAAGAAATAAAAAATTTCGACCTGGCCTAAATATATATATATAATATATATATATATATATAGGGTGAACCAAATGTAGGTGGACAGTAAATGATAACGTTTATTTTGAGAATACATATTTAATTTTTTTGTATACTATAATACAAAATAAAATTTAAATAAATTTAGTTATAATATTTAATATAATATAACACAAACACCATAGTTATAATGAACACCATAGTTATAATATAATATAACACAAACCATATTCAACCTACTGTCCACCTACTTTTGGTTCACCGTGTATATATATATATATATTTTTTTTTACCAGTCACTTCGGGAATAAATCGGAGGTTTTATGTATTTTATCAGTCAATCCGGAAATAAATCGGGTTATCGGGTTTTTATATATGTTACATATTTACGAGTAAAAAAGGCAATGCAAGGTCACCCCTTTATTGATGATTGAAACCTACACATTCCTGAAATATTGAACTCGGAACAAACACTGAAATGAAAATTGAAATATATATTTTTAAAAATGTACACTTGAGGGCTTCTGGACTTTTCTGGTTGTATTTTATAAAACTCCATTTACCTGTGGTGAGCTTCCGCCTGAATTGTTCATTCTGACGAAGGTCAAGCTTTTCACTCCACCTTAGACCTACAGTTTAACGTGGAATCCGAACCACGCCTCACCGGCAGCCCAGCGTCTTAACCATTAGGCTACCCAGGGTACCCCTTTATCTACCAACCACTTTCTTTATTATGTGGAAGGATGAACAGCTGGGTTTTGCTGCGCGCCGGCTGCCGTCACTGGGTCTCGATCCCGGGGCCGATGGATTTGTAGTCAGCGACGCTAACCACTACACCACCAAGGCGCATTTGCTTAAAAATAAATCAAGGGGTAAAAATCGCGCGTTTTCGGGCTTAACCGGGAAATCATATGCCCTATATATGATATCCTTGTGACCTTGGCTTAGCCAGACAGATTTGAATTAAATTGTATCACTTAGCTCGAATGCAGGGGCCTAATACGTAAAACCACTTCTGTGTGTTAAAGCGCTGGTGTTTTCCTTCGGGTGAAAATATACGTAAGGTTGTATTAAGCCTTAAACTGTCAGTAGCCTAACGGTCAATGCTGTGAACTCAAGTCGGAAAGTCGGAGGTTCAGGATTCGAATCGTGGTGGTGTATATATAGATATATATATATATATATTAGGGTGTCACTTATTTGTATGGTAAGAATTGAACCATCAAGAAGTTTCGGTCTGACCCTCTAGAAATGTGACATTGCATGTAAAACGCATTATGAAGTGTTCATGAGGAAATATTAATATTTAGAGGTCGCTCAAGGCCATTAAATTTTGGTGACACGTCATATCTATGACTAGTGTTGATGGACAAAAAACCTTCCAAAGCGTGTGGTTGTTGACCTGGATACTGTGAAGAAAAAAGTTTGGAAAACTTTGTAACAAAAAACACAAAATCATTGTTCACGAAGCTCAACCTCCCAGATGAATTCTTGGAGAAAAACTGTTCAGCAATGGAAGATGATACCCATTACCAGACTCCGAAAAGAGACTGTAAAAACTCTAACTGTAACAAATGACTTCGCTGAACGTGGAGTTGTTCTCATCCAGGATTTTTCTGGATACCTAACCAAAGATGAAGAACAACTCCAGTTTCTTCTCCAGGTTGTTGAAGACCGTCGCAAGCATTGAACATGGGGACAAAAGCATACCTTGAGTAGAAATAATGATTAATCATAATAATTACGCTACTCTATGATGTTAATGTACTTCATCTTAATATTATGATGTCTTGTGCACTTCCTGCTAATGTAGAACATAATAAATTGTTTAAATACATTTGGAAATTGTTTATATTCATACTTTCTGAGAATCTCGTATCCAATAATTCGAAGCCGTTGAGCGACCTCTAAATATTAAAATATCTCAATAAAACTTTGTACACAGTGTTTTTACATCATATGGCATACTTTAATGGGGTCAGAGTATGGAAACTTAAAAGTTGAAAAATAAGTGACACCCTAATACAGTATATACAGTCATGGGAAAAATTTCGATACCACTCATGATAACTTAATAATTTTGATGAGTTATGCTTTCATCTGATTCCCAAACAATTTTAGTTCTGCACAAAAGTGTTTTTGTTTCTTCAAGCGCACAACGAAACTCGAAAAAAGATAATACAATCGTTCCACTCTTAAAATACGTTATATTTACAAAAGAAATAAGAAAATGTCAGTTGCCACGAAGGTCCAAATTCATGCCTTGAGTAAGGAAAGGCTCTCCCAACGAGCCATACGTTCAAAGTTGAGGGGTCTCAAATACCTGTTCAAAGGACTATTGTTTGAGCTGCTGAAATGGGACATTATGGGACCTGTAAGAGATCTAGAAGGCTCAAGAAGATTGATGAAAGATCTGAGTGTATTGTTGTAAGAATCTGCAATATTACTGGAAGTTTCTAGCAAAACTCGTGAAGAGCTTGGGAAACACCAAAATATTTCCCGAACATTGGGTCATGTGAAATCCATTAGTGCAAATAACCTACATGATCGAAATGTGCATCATAAATTGTCATTAAAAATAGGAAGGAGTGACTAAAATAACTGGACATTTGATCCGTGTTTCAAGGAACTTGTTTTAAATTAACAGTTAATTAATTCAAAAGCTTCACCCGTAAATTAAAACTCTCATTCACCTCTCGACCACACTGCTTTGAGTTGGTAATGGCAAGTTTCGTATAGAAAATACTCATAAATAAGAACAGTTAATTAGTTATTAACGTATAAAAATATAACCATTACATTTATGGTGGCAGAAACTATAATTGGTAAATATTAAATTTCACGGAGACCATTTATTTGAAACGTGTTACAAAGATCTTGATCGGCCGAAATTGGTCACGTGGGAAATAACTAACCAATCTAAAGTGACCGCATAATCTAGTGTAATCTGGTCTCTGTGAAACTTAATATTAGACTTTATATTAAATTCCTTATGAATTTAATACAACTACGCACTCCTTGTTGGAATTTATATAAGACTATAAATGTACTTTCAATTTTCAGACACAATTTCAGCTTCACTTAACAGTTTATTTTCTCCCTTCCCCCTCCCCCCAATTCTACTTCATTCCCCCAGAATGTCCGAGTCAGCTGCCCCTTTTTTATCTTTCCTTCCCCTATAGAAGTTAGAACCCCTATGAGAGAGACAAGTAGAAATGAAGTGCTGCGAGCAATTTTGTGTGAAATTTGTTGTAAATATTTTTTTATCATTACGAAAGGAAGGAATCTCATTTTAGCTATCTTATTCAATCCACCGTATTATTATTTTTTTTAGATGAAATTAAGTAAGTTTATTATATTTTTAAAGAGGATTTGTATCATGTCTTAAGTTTTAAATTAAATTATCTTAAGAGAGAAAATTTTCACTGTGAATGTCAAGTTAGGCCTGTTCAAAAATCAACTTTTTCTTATTTTCATAGGTTCTGTACATTTTCCCATGCTTTTTGACCTGAAAAAGCCGAAAATCAACAACTATTTTGACCTAGGATGTTGGGAAGCATTGCCGCATGGAGCTTTAAATTTTCTGCCTTGAAATCGGCCAAAGCGCCAATTCTGGGGTCCCTTGAATTATGTTTTGCACTTTAACTTTTGATCTAAACAAGATAGAGCAACAAATTAGGTATCAAATGAAAGAGCATAAAATTAATAAATAATAATAATAATAATAATAATAATAATAATAAATAATAATAATAATAATAATAATAATAATAATAATAATAATAATAATAAATAAATAATAATTAATAATAATAATAATAATAATAATAATTATCTATCATTTTTCAGGAAACAACAGAAACTCAATCAGAATCTAGAAAACCATCTACAAGTTATAACTTCACAATGGCATTAAGCAAGGAGCTGAGGGAGCTCCGTGGGCGCACAGTTGATATCTCAGAACCTCCACGTACTGTCCACAGGCAGGTGTCAACTGGGCCATCTACCAGATCTCTCACTGAAACTTTCCTGGTTGGATACCCTTCAGCTTTTATCAGTGGTTCCCAGCTTCCCACCAACAGACAGGCGTTCCAGTATTTCCTTAATCTTCAGAATTTACCGGAAAATGCAGGGAGGCCCATGGTTCAAGACCTTGCATATGAAACAGTTGAATCTATCATCCCATTCTGGCAGATGGCTAGGATCAAGACAATGACCAAGTACAACGCAATGAAGCTCTTCATGAAACTACATGAGAAACATCGTGCTCTGGTGAAAAGCAAAGGAAGAGCAAGTAACCCTGGAGGAAAAAGAGGAGCATTTGTGCTGGAATTAGACAGCCTGTTCGATATAGGAGCTCCAGATGCAATCCAGGAAATACAGAACAACAGACTGTTATCCAGAGAGAAGAAAGATGAGGATATCAGGTTCTACGAAGACCAAAAGACTGAGAGGAAAGGTCATATGTCTGGTCATGACAAGATTTTTGAGACAAGATCCCTGCAGCAAGCAGCGAGGAATGAAAGACTGCAGCATAGACAAGAACAAGGTAAAACTAATTACTTTGAACGTTACAAAAAGTTTTAAGTTTTACTCCATTGCGATATTTAGCATGTACTTAACAATTACTGTCTTAACATGTTGTACTATTTTACAGCTGCAGCAGAACAAGAGGCAGTTGTTCATGTGGATGACATTACCTGGGGTGACTCAACTGACAACGACGCTAACACAGAGGACATGGATTACCATCAGCCTCGTCCTGGATGTTCTCACCATCAAGACACTGTGACTAGTGTGACTTTGACGTTTCCAAGGAAGGTCATGGAATGTGATGTCATCTGCAATACAGCTGATCGTCTTGGTTTATCAGACAATCAAGTTACTGCCATGGTTTCTGCCACCTTGAAAGCTGGAGGGGCTGATCTGGATAACTTCGTCATCTCAACCTCAACAACACGTCGCAACAGAATGCTGTCCAGGTATAATATCAGCCAGAGTCACATGTCCAAGTTTTGTGAAAACCCCCCACAGTACGCTGCCTTACACTGGGATGGAAAGTTGCTCAAAGATGTCTTGGGCAGTGTACCTGGAAGTACCTCAGAGACTTTAGCTGTGCTAGTGTCTGGTCCACCTTCATACACTGAAGGAAAGTTATTGGGAGTACCTGTCATCGACAATTCTTCTGGCACAGCTCAGGCTGAGGCTTCAATGGATTTACTGGAGACATGGGAACTTACGGATAATGTTACTGCCCTTGTTTTTGACACTACATCCAGTAACAGTGGAGTTCACAGAGGAGCTGCCAAACTGCTAGAGAAAATGCTGAACAAAAAGGTGTTTTATCTGGCCTGTCGACATCACATCCTGGAAATCCTAATAGGAGCAGTTTGGGAGAAGCTGTTGGGAAGGTGAAGGGGCCAGATAATCCCTGGTTTGAGCATCTGAAGGATGTTTGGACGGACTTGTCCAAGGAAAACCCAAAGATGCTGGCTATCAACAGCAAATGGCTGAAGGAAAAGAAGAAGAACAGTGAAGAAATACTCCAAGACATTCTAACAGCAGAAAGGCTTCCAAGAGCCGACTACAGGGAAATGGCTAAACTGACAGTCATTGTTCTTGGAGGAACGCCTCCTCGAGGTATTCACTGGAGTCGACCAGGCGCCATTCATCAGGCCAGATGGATGGCCAGAAACCTGTACTCCATGAAAATGCTGATGTTTGCAGATCAACTTGAGTACGACGAAGACACTGTATCAAAGCTGGAAAGACTCAACACCTTCCTTGCGCTGTTCTACACTCCTGTATGGATGATGTCAATGTCTGCTGCAGATGCTCCCGTGAATGATCTAAGTCTAATCCAGGACATGTTGAAGTACAAGAAAACTGACCCAGAGCTTGCTGATGCAGTACTTAATAAGATGGAAAACCACAAATGGTACCTGACGCAGGAAGTCGTGCCATTTGCCCTGTTCAGCAGTAGATTGAGTGACACATTGAAGCACGACATTGCTGCCCAGTTACATGCCACTGAGAAGCCAGACAGCTTCAGAACAGGAAAGCCTCTATTCCAGAGAGTCACAGCTAAGACCACCCTGGTTGATCTCATTGGCCCAGAATCACATTTCCTGCTGGACACACTGAACATTGGATCCGAGTGGCTTCTGGAACCTGTCACGTCTTGGCCACAGAATGAGGACTACAGAAAAGCGTTGGACTATGTTAAGAATCTGAAAGCGGTGAATGACATTGCTGAACGTGGTGTCAAGATGATGAGCGACTTTGCAAATGTCATAACAACAGATGCCAAGCAAAGGGACTATCTCCTTCAAGCTGTGGAGTTCAACAGACGCCGCTTTGACAGCTTCAAGAAACAAACTCTCAACAACTGACTGTGTAAATGTCATTATGAAATTAATCATCATGTAATGCTTTCACTTCTTGATCGATTAGACTTGTGACAAAATGTTAATCTCAAATTTGTGTCATGAATAAGGCGCCTTGTCTGCCTTGAGTGTGAGAAAACGAATTTTGTGATATTTCTGAAATCTTTGTATGTACCAATGTGCCATTTCTTGTTCCAAGACTATCATAATTGTATAAGTTAGAAAGAGGATTAAAAACACTTTAATTTGGTGCCTATTTTGTTGCTCTATCTTGTTTAGATAAAAAGTTATAGTACAAAACATGATTCAAGGGACCCCGGAACTGGTGCTTTTGGCCGATTTCAAGGCAGAAAACTTAAAGCTCCATGCGGCAATGCTTCCCAACAACTTAGGTCAAATTGGTTGTGATTTTCGGCCTTTTCAGGTCAAAAAGCATGGGAAAAAAGGACAGAAACCTATCAAAATAAGAAAAAGTTGATTTTTGAACAGGGCTAATGTCAAGTGATTTTGGTGTAAAAGATAAATTGTAGTTAATAACAAATTTCATTTGCACGAAGTTTAAAAACACGATAATTTATTCAGCTTATTTTTGTTTGAGAATTGAACATATGTTAATATTTGGAAATAGTTTGCAATTATAAACTGTCATATTTTGGTCAGTGCATACGTATCTTAATTTTATATTCATAGAATGTTATTTCGTTTGTTTATAGGCCTATATGTATCGAAATGGTGTGTATATATATATATATATATTATATATAATATATATATATATATATATATATATATATATATATATATATATATATATATATATATATATATACAGGGTGTTTCTAAAGTAACCATCTATTTTGCGAAATAATATGAATTATAAAAAAAACACCTTTAAAACATGAAAATATATATATATATATTTGTAAGCTCGGCACACACTGTTGTTCTTCGTGGATAATCTTCTTCTTGTAAGTTGTGGAACACTTGAATGTGGTATGGCTTTTTCTTTAAATCATAACGTAGAATTCTGTAAACCGTTGTTTGTGGAATTTCTAATCTGTGGGATGCCCTCCGAATCGATAATTGTGGATCCTCTTCGAATGCTTCTTGAACAGATTCGATTCTTTCGTGAGATCTTCTTGGCCGTCCAGATCTACGCTCGTCATGCACAGATCCAGTCCTCATAAATTTGTTTACTAATTCGCGAATAGCCTGGTCTCTAGGGTCTGTTTTACGAAACCTTCTCTCAAACTTTTCTCTAATTTCATTGCACTTCATGCCTTTTATCCTGCATGTTACTACATAAACCCGTTCTTGCACATTCATCATCAATGATATGGGTCTGAAAATAAAATAAAATAATTCACAAAAAATCGTGTAAAGCAATTGAATATTATAAATACATGAATTTTGTATAACAATGCACATACCATTATGCCAATATAACAACTGTTTAAAATCCCCCTATTTCACCAAAATAGATGGTTACTTTAGAAACACCCTGTATATAATCTTATAAATTATACATTTTCAGTTGAAGTAAAATTTAGTAAAGATCAAAAATCAATCAGATTGTTTTGAAATAACACAGTATAGACCCTACTTAATTTATCTCTATTGTCTCAACTTTCCGCTCATAACCTATCACATACATTTCGTATTTATAGGCACTCTAATCCTCCTCTTGTATTCTTGTAAGTAAATCCATACAAGACATTGGTAAGTCGTACAAAAATAAGTTGTGGGAAAATTTTATTTGGGCCTTGAGTTTGCAGAAATCGAATTGAGAGAAAAAGCAGTTTTATACAGTTAGGAAATTGGTTTTTGTATGCGCGGTTACTGTAATTAAATGGTGGTTTGTTTATTTTTCAGAAGTACCTCGGTGGGCCTTTTAATTTTCTGTCCGTTATATTTTTAGAGGCCTACTTTTAAAATTTCCTTTTTCTTTTTTTTTCTTTTTTTTTGCATGCTTATGGGAAAAAGTTTCGGCAAATGCGATTGAAAAAACTCGAAATGCTTTCGACAACATTCATTTCATTTCGTGAACGCATCGATGTTTTTGACAGAAAAATTGAATGAATGTACCATCGCCTAAACGGATCTGACAAATATGCAAACAGTTCCAACAATGCAGTAGGAATGACAGTATGCAATATATATATATAAACATAGTAATATCATCTTAGACATTATTAAGAAACTAAATAAAAGAACGTTATGTAGTTAACAATTATGATTACATGTTTGACAATAACTACAATATATCACTTTGTTGTTCAAAATTGCTGCATTATTTATTAACCAAAACTATAATAACACCTACATCAACCAACCATGTTCCACAATGTGGGCCAATCCAAATTGAATGAGTGTAGCACAAGTTTTCTTCGGATTACGTATAATAAATACACTCGATTAACCAGGTTTGTCCAAGGCGACTGAACTAGGAAATCAGAATGCCACCGCGTCAATATAACCAAATTTC